>NKDA01000002.1:9671574-10146574 GCA_002872375.1 Eulimnadia texana | reverse complement strand
CGTCACGTGACCTTCAGACCATGACGTTAATGTAACTTTTATGTAGAACCAGGGGCACTTTTAATATTTCAATTTCCTCCCCTGACATCCTACAAAGTTCGTCTGTGGAATTTCTAATGAACGCCCCCCCCCGTCATCAGCGCTAACAGCGCCAGTCGAGGATGTAGTGTTAGTAATCGGAACTACTTGCCCCTGGTTCAGCAAACCAGTGAGAAACAAAGGCGACTATAGCGCCACGCACGTGTCGTAGTGGCAAAAATCGGAATTACTTGCCCTGATTAAGCAAACCAGTCAGAAGAAAAGGCGACTATAGCGCCACGCACGTGCCGTAGTGGCAGTAATCGCAAGTACTTGCCCCTGGTTCAGCAAACCAGTCAGAAGCCAAGGCGACTATAGCGCCACGGACGTGCCGTAGTGGCAGAAATCGCAACTACTTGCCCCTGGTTCAGCAAACCAGTGAGAAGCAAAGGCGACTATAGCGCCACGCACGTGCCGTAGTGGCAGTAATCGCAAGTACTTGCCCCTGATTAAGCAAACCAGTCAGAAGCCAAGGCGACTATAGCGCCACGGACGTGCCGTAGTGGCAGAAATCGCAACTACTTGCCCCTGGTTCAGCAAACCAGTGAGAAGCAAAGGCGACTATAGCGCCACGCACGTGTCGTAGTGGCAGAAACTGTAACCACTTCAGCTTCAGCTTGCACGTTCGTCTGCTCTGATTTGATTAATTGCACTAATTGTAGGATAATCAGGGGCTTTTAATGGAGATTTCAAAGAAAAACTCAGTGGGAAATGAAAACCAATGAGTTCTAAGAAACGAGAGGAGGCCAATTTTGTGGAGGAGCTAAATTAACTGGATTAAAAAGCAGTTTCCACTTTGCAGGGAAGTTCCCTGAAAGAGGGGAAAACAGGGTCTGATAAAGGGAATAATAAGAGAAGAGGGAAAAAGGGAGAAATCTTAAACTACAGCCTGTATCCTAGCACCGAGGGAAAAAAGGGAAAATCTTAAACTACAGCCTGTATTCTAGCACCGAGGGAAAACAGGGAAAATCTTAAACTACAGCCTGTATTCTAGCACAGAGGGGAAAAAGGGAGAAATCAGAGAAGAGGGAAAAAGGGAAAACCAAAAAATACAACATGCATCCTAGCATGGAGGGGAAAATGAGTCTGATAAGGGAAAAATAAGAGAACAGAGAAAAAGGGAATTTTAAACTACAGCCTGTATTCTACCACGTAGGGAAAAAGGGGGAAACAAGGGAAGAGGGCAAAATGGGAAAATCTAAAACTACAGCCTGTATTCTAGCACGGAGGGGGAAAAGGGGGAAACAAGGGAATAGGGGAAAAAGGGGAAATTGCCAAGTGTTAAAAACGTTGCAGCTTAGACTGTACTGTGGAAAGTGGTACATTGTTAGCTTTACCGTGGTGTTCATTAATGCTAGAAAAGCGCATCAGGGGCAACGGTGGGATTTGATTGAATTATTGAAGACTGTGTTGCCAAGGAAATCCGTCGAACAAAAGGCTTTCCACAGTGTTGCCACTTTTCGATTTTCCATTATTCCCCTCTTCCCTTATCTTTTCCCTTTTTCCCCCTCCGTGCAAGAATATACAGGGTCTAAATTTCCTCTTCACTCTCTTCTGTTCTTCTTCCCTTTTCCTACCCCATTTCCTTCCTTTTTCAGGGAATTTCCCTGCAACAGTGATAAGATTTGATAAGAAGCTATCTTTCCCCTTTTCCCCCCTCCGTGCAAGAATATACAGGGTCTAGATTTCCTCTTCACTCTCTTCTGTTCTTCTTTCCTTTTCCTACCCCATTTCCTTCCTTTTTCAGGGAATTTCCCTGCAACAGTGATAAGATTTGATAAGAAGCTATCTTTCCCCTTTTCCCCCTCCGTGCAAGAATATACAGGGTCTAGATTTCCTCTTCACTCCCTTCTGTTCTTCTTCCCTTTTCCTACCCCATTTTCCTCCCTTTTTCAGGGAATTTCCCTGCAACAGTGGAAACACTGGCTTTCCACTACGTTATCCATGATTAATAACCACGGGGGGATATAGGGCTTATTCCAAAATGGCCAGTAAAGACTGACCCCTCTACTACGGGCAGTTATATAAAATATGTTTACCAACAATCGCAACTTAAAATATGTCTAAAAATCACAGAAAAAAATCGAGAAACGTTTTGCTATAAGCTAAAGTGTAAAAATATTTATAATTAATTTAATAGAAGTGTCCTCTATGGAGAGGCGCGCTTTGGAATAAGCCCTATAGCGCTATGAAGATTGACCCCTCTACTACGGGCAGTTGTATAAAATATGTTTACCAAACAATCGCAAGTTAAAATTTGTCTAAAAATCACAGAAAAAATCGAGAAACATTTTGGTATAAAGAAAGTTTTAAAATTCTTCGAACTTCATTTAATAACGGTGTCCGCTATAGAGGGGCCCGCTTTTGGAATATGCAAAGTACCGAGCCGGTGTTCGTTCCAGTGTTGCCACTTTTCAATCTTCCATTTTCCCCTCTTCCCTTATTTTTCCCCTTTTTCCCCCTCCGTGCAAGAATGTACAGAGTCTAGATTTCCTCTTTACTCTCTTCTCTTCGCCTTCCCTTTTTCAGACTCCAGTTTCCCCCTTTTTCAGGGAACTTCCCTGCAAAAGTGGAAACACTGGTTCCTTTGTTTGTTTGAAGTGTAAGGGAAAACTCAGGGGTTTCACCTGAGGGGATTAATTGGTAATTTGTCGAGGGTTCTCTTCGTTTTGTGAATCCCGTCCCTGATTCCACGTGCGCACCTTACATTATTGACAAGCAATACAAGTACAAGAGGACTAAAGTGTTATCCTTCTAATAGACTCTATGCCAAACAATAGTAGCGCCAAGCAGTTGCAGCGGCCACAGTTGGAAAACTCACGTCGTCTACTACTGCTTATTGCCCCTGATTCCATGTGCGCACCTTACATTATTGACAAGCAATACAAGTACAGGGGGACTAAAGTGTTGTCCTTCCAATAGACTCTATGCCAAACGATAGTAGCGCCAAGCAGTTGCAGCCAGTGTTGCCACTTTTCAATCTTCCATTTTTCCCCTCTTCCCTTATCTTTCCCCTTCTCCCCCTCTGTGCAAGAATGTACAGGGTCTAGATTTCCTCTTTACCCTCTTCTCTTCGTCTTCGCTTTTCAGATTGGATTTCCCTCCTTTTTCAGGGAACTTCCCTGCAAAAGTGGAAACACTGGTTGCAGCGGCCACAGTTGGAAAACCCGCGTCGTCTGCTGTTTTAGGACAAGCTTCCGATCTCAGGGCTGTTTTACTTGTCCTAAAACAGCAGACGACGCGAGTTTTCCAACTGTGGCCGCTGCAACTGCTTGGCGCTACTATCGTTTGGCATAGAGTCTATAACGAAAAGAAAAGTAGTAGTGGTACTAAGTTATAGGAGGATTAATGGAGGTAGTAGTAGTAGTAGTATTACAATTATTAGTAGTTATAGACGTAGTAGTCATAGTAGTAGTAGTAGAAGTACGATACCAGTGTTATCAGTGTTAATGATGATTGCCAAACGTGTCAACACTTGTTATCTTCAGCTTAAATCCTCATTATGTCATTACTAACCGCGGGTTGCCGTTTCTTACTGACTGTTTAGAAAGGGACTGCTCGTAATCGAGTGTGATAACAAGTGATAACAGGTGATAACATGATGATAACTGGTGATAATATTGATAAAACTGTTTTCGACAGCGGGAGAGAAGATGTACTTTTTCTTAAGTTGAAATAGACAGCTGATAACTATCTTTAACGATTTTTATGTAAGGGCTTTTGTCCCTAGCTAAGTTGCTGCTACAACTACTACTACAACAACTACTGCTACAGTTACTGCTATTACTACTACTACTACTACTACTACTACTACCGCCATTGTATTGGCATTTGTGCTACTACTAGCTCTAGAAAACTACTATCAATATACTAATGCTACCACTATAACTACTGCTACCACCACTACTAATCCAATTAGTACGACTACTACTACTGCTACTATTACTACTACTATTACTATCACTACAGTAAGAACAACTGCACTACTACTACTACACTACTACTATCACTACTACAACTGCTACCACGACTGTAGTTGCCTAACCAATTGGTCCTTTTTCTACTACCACTACTACTATTCATGCAACTACATCTACTACAACAGTAGTTGCCTAACCAATTGGTCATTTTTCTACTACTTCTGCCACCACTAAAGCTATTTACAACAGTAGTTTCCAACCCATAAGCTGGCCCTTTTTCTACTACCCACTATTACTATTCATGCAACTACATCTACTACAACAGTAGTTGCCAACCCAGTCGGTCCTTCTTTTTGCAGCGACTATAACTACATAATAAAGGTGTCGAGGAGAATAGGGCGGCCGAAGAAAAGGCGCTTATGATGAGAAATCGATGCAGTTATAAATGAAGCTGCTCGGCCTGTGCTTTCTACGAATTTTCTCGGTGAATAATGAACCCTCAAGCTTTTCGTCTTCATTTCATCGCCAAAATACATTCAACCCCGACTGAAAATACTCATAGAGTATGTAGAATTTGGAACAGAGACTCAGTGAGAAACGCTAAAAAGTTGTGAGACCTTACTGAGTCTCTGTTCCAAATCCTACATACTCTATGAGAATTTTCAGTCGAGTACTCGTACAGAAAGTACCCTAGTCCATCCCGACTGACAATTTTCATAGAGTATCTAGAACTTGGAACAAAGACTCAGTGAGATCTCAGTGAGAAACTCTAAAATTTTGTGAGATCTCACTGAGTCTCTGTTCCAAATCCTACATACTCTATGAGGATTGTCAGTCGGGACTGTTTCTCCCTTACACTCGATTTGTCTTGATTATCGTTATCTCAGTTACTATATGCGTATATCGATTCGTGAGAAATCGAGAATCTATACTAGAGAACCGTATTGAACCACTACGGCACAGTGCAGTATACGATTAGTAGTGCACTGGACCGTAGTAGTGTTTCTACTTCTTTTATTTTTACTCTCAGAACCCAACATGGTTAAATGCAGCCTAAAATTGCTAGTGCACTGGGGCATAGTGGGGTTTAATACAGCTTTGACTCACACCCTCACAGTCTTGGGTAGCACTGGCTCGTAGTGGCGTTTCTACAGCTTTGACTCTCACACCCTACTACGGTCCAGTGCATTGTTAATCTTAGATAGCACTGGGCCGCAGTGGGGTCTTTTCATCATTGACTCACACCCCACTACGTTCCAGTGCATTATTAGTTACAGGTTGCACTAGGCCGCAGTGGGCTGTCTTCATATTTGAATCACACACTTCACTACGGTCCAGTGCACTATTAGTTATAGGTAGCACTGGGCCGCAGTGGGCTGTCTTCATATTTGACTCACACACTTCACTACGTTCCAGTCTATAATTAGTTATAGGTAGCACTGGGCCGCAGTAGGCTGTCTTCATATTTGACTCGCACACTCCACTACGGTCCAGTGCGCTGTAATCTACTATCTACTACTATTATCTATTACCATTAGGAATACAAGAATGATTCCCAGAGTCAAGAATCCTTTTTTTTAAAGAATCTTTGTGTGTGGGAATGAGAAATAATAAGCGGAAAATGCTTGAGGAATGATGTCGACACATTTGGAGTTGGAGGTTCTGCAGTGATTTACGGCGCGCGTGTTCACCTTTAGCTTCTTTACAAGTCCGCAGAGTTAAGTTACAACACTCGTAAAAAAGGCCATGCAACTTCCAAAAAGATGTTGATGAGTCCTTAACAACTATTTAGCAGCAGTTTCCCTTACCTTGTTATCAACGTGTTATCAAATTATCAGTCCGCAAGTGATAGTATGGCTTAAGTCTATAGCGATTATAATACAGATAATAATAATAATAATGATAGTAGTAGTAGTAGTAGTAGTAGTAGTAGTAGTAGTAGTAGTAGTAGTAGTAGTAGTAGTAGTAGTAGTAGTAGTAGTAGGTGATAATACTATAGATACACCTTCCAAAAAGATGTTGTTGACTCCTTAACAACTATTTAGCAGCAGTTACCCTTACCTTGTTATCAACGTGTTATCAAATTATCAGTCCGCAAGTGATAGTATGGCTTGAGTCTATAGCGATAATAATCAAGATAATAATAATAATAATGATAGTAGTAGCAGTAGTAGTAGTAGTAGCAGCGTTTCCACTTTTCAGTTTCCCCTTTTCCCCTCTTCCTTTACTTTTCCCTTTTTCCCGTTCGTACTATAATATAAATGTGTATTTCTAGATTTTCCATTTTCCCCTCTTCCTTTATTTTCCCCTTTTCCCCGTTCGTGCTATACTACAAGGCTGTATTTCTAGATTTCCCCTTTCCCCTCTTCTCTTATAGTTCTCTTTTTAGACCCCATTTTCCCCTTTTCCAGGGAATTTCCCTCCTAAGTAGAAACGCTAATAGTAGTAGTAGTAGTAGTAGTAGTAGTAGTAGTAAATAATGATAGGAATGCTAGTACTACTACTGTTATTAGTACGACTATACTTTTCGTATTGTTGCTACTACTACTCTAACTACTTCTGATACAACTAATGTAACTACTACTATAACTACGTCTCATACTATCGCCACTACTTTTTTTACTAGTACTACTACTGCTATTACTACTACTGCTACTATTAATAATACTGCTACTATTATTAGCACTAGTACTACTTAAACTATTACTACTGCTGCTGCTGTTTCTACTACTATACTGCTAGTGCTATTAGTAATACTACTTTTCTTGCTACTATTGCTATTATTCTCACTACTACCACTACTAGTACTGCTACTACTACTACTGCTGCTGCTGCTGCTGCTCCTCCTCCTACTACTACTGCTGCTGTTACTCCTACTACTACTACTACTACTACTACTACTACTAATACTACTACTACTACTTTCACTCCTATTACTTCTACTACCACCTAACTTATATAACCACTATGACTACTATAACCAACAATAGCCCTAAATAATAATGCATTCCTTAGAAAGAAGTAGTTCAGGGTCTTTCAGTGGTTGTAGCAGTGTGTCGTCCTTGAAGATGAGTTACCATAGATGGAGCTCAAACGTTTGCCTTGATTGATTGACGACCGCAATATACTCACTGCTAATTGAATTCGTATCTTTTCTCTCTGGTTGACCTTTGACCTCCCCGCTCACATGACCTCTGACCCCAAGTCACAAATCCATTATAAACAACGATAGCATCAATTTTTTTTTGTGTGTGAAAAAAGAACCTTTTTAAACATTGGAAACAATAGGACATGTCCTAAACGCGCGCTTCTCTATAGCGGACACTTACATTAAATCAACGGCTAAGAATTTGGAAATTTTCTTTGTACCAAAATGTTTCCCGAATTTTTCTACTATTTTTAGAGTTAATTTGAAGAAAAATTTTGCAAGATAAGTATTTTATACAGCTGTCCGTAGTAGAGGAGTTGGTCTATATAGCGTTACATGGCATATTCCTAAACGCGTGCTTCTCTATAGCGGACACCCTTAGAAAATCAAATTTTGCGAATTTTAAAACTTTCTTGATACCAAAATGTTTCTTAATTTTTTCTGTGATTTTTAGAAACAATTTCAAGCGAAATCCTGCAAGATAAGTATTTTATACAGCTGTCCGTAGTAGAGGAGTTGGTCTATATAGCGTTACATGGCATATTCCTAATGCGCGCCCTCTCTATAGCGGACACTTATATTAAATCAACCGCTAAGAATTTGGAAATTTTCTTTGTACCAACATGTTTCCCAAATTTTTTCTGATTTTTAGAGACCTTTTCAAGCAAAATCCTGCAAGAGTAATATTTTATACAGCAGTCCGTAGTAGAGAGGTCAATCTTTAGTAGCATTTTTGTGAATAAGCCTTAATTAAACGTCCATTAAATCAATATTAATGAATTATACGAATTTTTACAGATTTTTTTGTCCATTTACTAATGGATTTAAGACATTATTTATTATTATAATTATTTATAATTTAATTTATTATTATATTAGATTAGAATTAGATTATTTATAATTAAATTTATTATTATTCATTATTTAAGGGAATTATTTTATTCCCTTATTTAAGGGAATTTCCCTGCCAAGTGGGAGCACTGCTCCATACACACACACACACAAAAATCAAATTAAAAACTATTAAATCTTAAATATTAATAAATTAATAATCCAAGGTGAATTAAGTTAAGTTCAGTGTTGCCACTTTCAATCTTCCATTTTTCCCCTCTTCCCTTATATTTCCCCTTTTCCCCCTCCATGCAAGAATGTATACAGGGTCTAGATTTCCTCTTCCCTTATCTTACCCCCTTTCCCCCTTCCGTGCAAGAATGTACAGGGTCTAGATTTCCTCCTCCCTTATCTTTCCCCTTTTCCCCCTCCGTGCAAGAATGTATACAGGGTCTAGATTTCCTCTTCCCTTATCTTTCCCCTTTTTCCCCCCTCCATGCAAGAATGTACAGGGTCTAGATTTCCTCTTCCCTTTATCTTTCCCCTTTTCCCCCCTCCGTGCAAGAATGTATGCAGGGTCTAGATTTCCTCTTTACTCTCTTCTCTTCATCTTCCCTTTTCAGACTCCGTTTCCCTCCCTTTTCAGGGAATTTCCCTGCAAAAGTGGAAACAATGGTTAAGTTATCCATCATGGAGGGCCTCTGGAGAATTCCCCGCTTTTCCCTGGTTGCCAAAGAAGATTTCATTGATGATGAAGAAGCAACGGCACATGTGGATATCCATCTTGATAAACACCCAGTGACGTGGTAAATTTGGCGGGGAAAAATAGGGGGAAAAAATCCGAGTCTTTTCTATATAGACATGATAGACAGTGATAACTGTTGATAACCTACGATAACAGGGATAAATGATCGACAAGGGAATTGAAAAGGCCTCAGAAGATATTAAGTTTTGGTAAACTTAACTTAATCTTTAAGCTTAAAAATAATATAATAATATTTCTATATAGTCGGAGTCTTGTCTATATGGACATGATAGACAGTGATAACTGTTGTTAACCTACGATAACAGGGATAAATGATCGACAAGGGAATTGAAAAGGCCTCAGAAAATATAAAGTTTTGTTAAACTTAACTTAATCTCTTAACTTAATATCTATTTCAGTTCCCTCTTGGATCATTTATCCCTGTTATCGTAGGTTATCAACAGTTATCACTGTGTACCATGTCTATATAGAGAAGACTCGGATTTTTTTCTATACAGTCTTTATTTCTATAGTATTAATGTATAGTATAGTATAGTATTATTATATTATAGAAATATTATATATTATTTCTATATAGTCGAAGTCCTTAGTATAACTAAGGTCGGAATACACAGTGATAACTGTTGTTAACCTATGATAACAGGGATAAATGATCGACAAGGGAACTGAATAGCCTCAGAAGAGATTAAGTTTTGTTAAACTTAACCTAATCTCTTAAACTTTAATCTTAAACTAATCTTTTGTTAAACTTAACTTAATCTCTTAAACTTAATATCTATTTCAGTTCCCTCTTCGTTCATTTATCCCTGTTATCTTTGTTTCTATATAGACATGATACATAGTGATAACTGTTGTTAACCTATGATAACAGGGATAAATGATCGACAAGGGAATCGAAATGGGCCTCAGATGGTATTGGTAAAGTTAACTTAATCTTTTAACTTAATAATAATATTATATTATTTCTATACAGTAGAGTCCTTAGTGTAACTAAGGTCGGAATACACAGTGATAACTGTTGTTAACCTATGATAACAGGGATAAATGATCGACAAGGGAATTGAAATGGCCTCAGCAGGTATTAAGTTTTGGTAAACTTAACTTAATCTTTAAGCTTAAAAATAATATAATATTATTTCTATATAGTCGGAGTCTTGTCTATATGGACATGATACACAGTGATAACTGTGTTAACCTATGATAACAGGGATAAATGATCGACAAGGGAATTGAAATAGCCTCAGAAGGTATTAAGTTTTGTACACTGAGGTGTTGGTCGGGATGTTTTCCCAAGAAAGTGGCGATGGAAAAGTCCCATTTCTTGGATCAACAAACGTGTAAAAGTAGTCAAAACATTGACAGTTGCTTCACTTTCTCACAAAGACTTCCACACCAGTGCTTCCCCTTTTTCCCCGTTTTTCCCCCCTCCAGTTGAAAAATATCAGTTTCCCCTTTTTCCCCCCTCCGCTTGAAAAATATCAGTTTCCCCTTTTTTCCCCCCTTCGCTTGAAAAATAGCAGTTTCCCCTTTTTTCCCCCCTTCGCTTGAAAAATATCAGTTTCCCCTTTTTCCCCCCCTTCGCTTGAAAAATATCAGTTTCCCCTTTTTCCCCCCTCTGCTTGAAAAATACCAGTTTCCCCTTTTTTCCCCCTTCCGTGCTACTGAGTAAAGTGCTACTTGCTACATTTGTAAATTCACTTTTCCCTCCACTTTCCCCTTTCCCTCTTTCCCATTTTCCTTATTTGAGGGAATTTCCCTGCAAAGTGGAAGTACTGGTCCACACACACACACACACAGAAGAATCAAATAAATAACTGTATTATATATTATTATTATTAATATATTATACTATTATTATATATTATATATATTATTTATTGATATAACATCAGTTTTTGTTATGGACTGTTCTCGTGTAGTGAGCTTGTACGAAAAAAGGCTGCGGAGGATCAGCCCCTCTACTGCGGGCAGCTCTATAAAATGTTTCTACTGCAGAATTTCGCTTGAAAATTTTTCTAAAAATCACAGAAAAATTCGAGAAACATTTTGGTGTAAAGAAAGTTGTAAAATTCTTTTCCGTTGATTTAATAACGGTGTCCGCTATAGAGAAGCACGCGTTTAGGAATATGCTATGTAACGCTATGAAGACGAACTCCTCTACTACGGACAGCTCTATAAAATATTTCTACTGCAGAATTTCGCTTGAAAATGTTTCTAAAAATCACAGAAAAATTCGAGAAACATTTTGGTGTAAAGAAAGTTGTAAAATTCTTTTCCGTTGATTTGGTAATGGTGTCCGCTATAGAGAAGCTCGCGTTTAGGAATATGCTATGTAACGCTATGAAGACGAACTCCTCTACTACGGACAGCTCTATAAAATATTTCTACTGCAGAATTTCGCTTGAAAATGTTTCTAAAAATCACAGAAAAATTCGAGAAACATTTTGGTGTAAAGAAAGTTGTAAAATTCTTTTCCGTTGATTTGGTAATGGTGTCCGCTATAGAGAAGCTCGCATTTAGGAATATGCCATGTAACGCTATGAAGACGAACTCCTCTACTACGGACAGCTCTATAAAATATTTCTACTGCAGAATTTCGCTTGAAAATGTTTATAATAATCACAGAAAAATTCGAGAAACATTTTGGTGTAAAGAAAGTTGTAAAATTCTTTTCCGTTGATTTGGTAATGGTGTCCGCTATAGAGAAGCTCGCATTTAGGAATATGCCATGTAACGCTATGAAGACCCGCTCCTCTACTACGGACAGCTCTATAAAATATTTCTACTGCAGAATTTCGCTTGAAAATGTTTATAATAATCACAGAAAAATTCAAGAAACATTTTGGTGTAAAGAAAGTTTCAAAATTCTTTTCGGTTGATTTGATAATGGTGTCCGCTATAGAGAAGCAAGCGTTTGAAGTATTTCCTATACATAGAAAACCATTAATTTTATTAGTAATATTGCTAGTTAAGATGATAGTCAAGTAGTCGGGGTATAGTGTTATCATGTGTTATCAACTGTTATCACCTAGTAGTGGTCGTAGTAGTAGTAGAGTATTAATAGCAGCGGCAGCAGTAGTAATAGCAGCACTAGTAGTGGTAGTAGTAGTAATAATAATAGTAGTAGTCGGGTCTATGGACACTCTACAAGAAGCATACGGTAATCATTAACACTGTCCACTGATCACTGTTATCACCTGTTATCACCTGTCGTCACCTTTTATCACCTGTTATCACCTGTTATCACCTGTTATCACCTGTCATCACCTGTTATCACTTGTTATCAGCTGTTATCACCTTTTTTCACCTGTAATCACCTGCAATCACCTGTTATCACCGGTTATCACCTGCAATCACCTGTTATCACTTGATATCACTTGTTATCACCTGTTATCAGACTTCTGGTTCATTTCTTTAAAGTTTGTGGCTTTTGAAGTTGACATTTCGATATTTCTTGTATACGTGGTGTGTGCAAAAAAAAAAAAAAATATAAAAAATAAAAAAATAAAAAAATAAAAAAACCGGAAATGAGAAAGAATCGATTACTTTTTATGGCAACCCCGAATCGATAAACCATAGATCGGACTTTCTTGTGTGGAGAGTATCGATTTATCGATTAGCGATAATTAAATCGATCAGAGGATTCACAGGTCAATACATAGACCAAGATACATAGTTATACATATATATCTATAAGATAGACATAGACATATATATACATAGACCAAGATACATAGAAATACATAGATATACATAGTTATACATAGACCAAGATATATAGATATACATAGATATGCATGTAAATCTATTAGATGAACATAGACATAGATATACATAGACCAAGATACATAGAAATACATAGATATACATTGTTATACATAGACCAAGATACATAGATATACATGTAAATCTATAAGATGTACATAGACATAGATATACCTAGACCAAGATAAATAGATATACATAGTTATACATAGACCAAGATATATAGATATACATAGACCAAAATACGTAGACCAAGGTACATAGGTTTACATAGATATATATATATATCTATAAGATAGACATAGACATAGATATACAAAGATATACATAGTTATACATCCTGTTCTCTTTACACCTTTTGGCGCATCATATGGTCCCTACATGAATTAGCAGTTTTAACTATAACCTCTTGTAGGATGTACAGTTTCTCATTTTCTCTGTCCTGTGTTTATCATGTAAAATGTTAGCCGCGTGTGCAGTGTAAATACAGTTGGGCAAAACTCGAGTTTCGAGTATGCCCTTTCAAAAAAAAAACATAGTTATACATAGACATAGATGTATTCATACAGAATATTCATACAGAAGTCGATATATATATATATTGTCTATATAGAATATAGAATATATATTCTAAATATAATTCGAAAAATAATAATAATTCGAATATAGAGTCTATATTCATATTGAATACAGACGAGTATTCATACAGAAAGTAGCCAAGTCCCTCCCGACTGACAATTCTCATAGAGTATCTAGAACTTGGAACAGAGACTCAGTGAGATCTCAGTGAGAAATTCTACAAAGTTGTGAGATCTCACTGAGTCTCTGTTCCAAATCCTACATACTCTATGAGGATTTTCAGTCGGGTACTCATACAGAAAGTAGCCAAGTCCCTCCCGACTGAGAATTCTCATAGAGTATGTAGATTTTGGAACAGAGACTCAGTGAGATCTCAGTGAGAAACTCTACAAAGTTGTGAGATCTCACTGAGTCTCTGTTCCAAAATCTACATACTCTATGAGAATTCTCAGTCGGGACTGTCTAAATGTATTAAATTCTAGAGATAACTTATTCTTACTATTACTGTCTATTATTAGTATCTGTGATGAGTACGGTCTAAATGTAGTGTATATTTAGTAGTGTATATTTCGTTAGTATTATCTAGTAGTAGCAGTAGTAGTATTTGTTGTTGTTGTTGTGGTATGTAATAGTATTTCAGTAGAGATAACTTATTATTACTATCTGTGATACGTACCCTGACTGAGAATTCTCATAGAGTATGTAGAACTTGGAACAGAGACTCAGTGAGGTCTCACAACTTTTTAGAGTTTCTTACTGAGATCTCACTGAGTCTCTGTTCCAAATCCTACATACTCTATGAGAATTCTCAGTCGGGAGGGACTTGGCTACTTTCTGTATGAATACTCGACTGAAAATCCTCATAGAGTATGTAGGATTTGGAACAGAGACTCAGTGAGATCTCACAACTTTGTAGAATTTCTCACTGAGATCTCACTGAGTCTCTGTTCCAAATCCTACATACTCTATGAGGATTTTCAGTCGGGGTATTCAAGACTAGAGATAACCTATTATTACTATTACTGTCTATTACTACTATCTGTGATGAGTACGGTCTAAATGTATTGAAGACTAGAGATAACTTATTATTACTATTACTGTCTATTAGTATCTGTAATCAGTATGCTAAATGTATTCAAGACTAGAGCTAACTTATTATTACTATTACTGTCTATTACTACTATCTATGATGAGTACGGTCTAAATGTATTGAAGACTGACTAACTTGAATCTGGTGAAAATCCAGAGTGCTACAGTGAGTGCCAGGATGGAGATACTGTGTCCAGTGAAGTAGATGGTAGTGGTCTCTTCGCTGATGCCCACCATGTTGTCGGCAGGTTCGATGACCAGGGGTGCGCACGATTTGTAGTTGCTGTAGTTGTCCCAGTTGCCCGACGACAAGCACACGCGTGTCGCGTTCTCTGTTTATAGAGGGTAATAATATAATAGGAATAGTGATGACTGTAGTAGTAGTAGTAGTAGTAGTAATAGTTGTTGTTGTTGTTGTTGTGGTAGTAGTAATGATAGTTTCAGTTGTAGTTGTAATAGTAGTAGTAGTAGTATTTGTTTTTGTTGTTGTTATGGTAGTAGTGGTTGTTGTAATAGTAGTAGTAGTGGTCGTAGTAGTAGTAGAGTATTAGTAGCAATAGTAGTAGTAGTAGTAGTAGCAGCAGTAGTAGTGGTAATAATAATAATAGTAGTAGTAGTCGAGTCTATGGACACTCTACAAGAAGCATACGGTAATCATTAGCACTGTCCACTGATTCGACAGATTTGTATACTATACCTCAGCAATACTACTACTACTATACGGTTTAATATTGAATAACAATCATGACCACTGTCCCCAAAATAACCTAAAATCAAGGGGTCCGAAACTTCCAATAATCTTCGTTCGCCTAGGTCATGTTATCACTGTTATCAACCTGTTATGTCCGTGTTATCTCCGTGTTATCAGATAATCTCAGTACACTTTTCCTCGGAGTTTCGGACCCCTTGCCTAAAATTTATCACAGCTTATTTTACAATCTTTTCTATATTATAAGTTCTATTATATTATTATTATATTCTATTCTATATATTATTTCTATATAATATATTCTATATTATATAAAAAAATATATATATATATTCTTAATCTATATTATATTATAACTATTATTATTATATTATTATACTGTATTCTATATATTATTTCTATAATACATTATATATAGATATACATTCTTAATCTATATTATATTATAATTATTATTATTATTATATTCTATTCTATATATTATTTCTATATCATATATTCTATATTCTATATTATTAATCTATATTATACTATAACTATCAATATTATTATATCCTTTTATATCTATAAGACACTATTTCACACACTATCACACTATTTTTCAACTATTTCAACTATTTTTTCTCTCTATTTTATTAGTTAGTTTACCGAAAGGTTTTTCGGTGCTGGGAGAATTGCTTGCGTAGCTTTTCTCGCCTTTTCCTCAAAAGCTCTTGTACAACAAAAGACTCAAAAGAAACTCCAGAAAGCAAAAATAAGACGATAAAAAAGAATGAATCAACGACCCAGATGAATGAACCAGCGAATGAATGAATGAATGAATGAAGAGAGTGTGAACAAAAGAAGAGTATTGATGAAAAGCTAACAACAATCGATTGAACTGTCATGGATTATCCATAATCTTTTTTTTATTATATTATATATTATTTACAATTAATTATTATATTATATATTATTAATATAATGATAGGGTAACGTTATTATCTGGTTTTTAGTGCGTATATGAAAAGTATTGAGGATTTGTTAGCCAAGTATAAAAGTGCGAAGTCTAGCAATGGGTTCTGTTTACAGACGCCATCTTGTCTTTCTTCTCAGGGGGGGTTGGCAACTCTCAAGAATCATGGGGACTTATTCGAGAATCTTTGGATTCAAGAATCTTATGAAGAATCACAACCGAGAGTCGTAGAACCAAGGATCATGGGATCCAAGAATCTTAAGAATCTTGCCTATGGATCAAGAATCATGGGATCCAAGAATCTTAAGAATCTTGCCTATGGATCAAGAATCATGGGATGTCCAAGAATCTTAAGAATCTTGGCAACTAAACCAAGAATCACGGGATCCAAGAATCTTAAGAATCTTGCCTATGGATCAAGAATCATGGGGTCCAAGAATCATGGGAAATGTCCAAGAATCTTAAGAATCTTGGCAACTAAACCAAGAATCATGGGGTCCAAGAATCTTAAGAATCGTGGCGACTAAATCAAGAATCATGGGGTCCAAGAATCTTAAGAATCGTGGCGACTAAATCAAGAATCATGGGATCCAAGAATCTTAAAAATCGTGGCAACTAAACCAGGAATCATGGGATCTAAGAATCTTAAGAATCGTGGCAACTAAACCAAGAATCATGGGATCCAAGAATCCTAAGAATCTTGCCTATGGATCAAGAATCATGGGATATCCAAGAATCTTAAGAATCTTGCCTATGGATCAAGAATCATGGGACCTAAGAATCTTAAAATCGTGTCAATTAAACCAGGAATCATGGGATCCAAGAATCTTAAGAATCTTACTACTAAACCAAGAATCATGGGAACCAAGAATCACGGGATATCCAAGAATCTTAAGAATCTTGCCTATGGATCAAGAATTGTGAATGTAAATCCTTTTGGATTGTTCAGATGAAGCTGTAGCTGTATGGATGTGTTGTACGTGATCCTTGACTTATTTCTCTATGTGCCCAATGAGAGAGCAATAACAATAGAAGGAAGAAAAAGGAGAAGAAGAAAAAGAAGATAAAGAAGAAGATGATGAATAAGAGGAAGAAGAAGATGATGAATAACAGGAAGAAGAGGAAGAAGAGGAAGAAGAGGAGAGGAAGAGGAAAAGGAAGGAGAAGAAGAAGAGGAAGATGATGATGAGTAAGGATAAGAAAAACAGACGAAGAAGAAAATGATGAATAAGGAGAGGAAGAAGAAGAGAAGGAGAAGATGGAAGAAGATGATGATGACGAAAAGGTAGAAGAACAAGATGATGATGATGAATAAGAGGAAGAGGAAGAAGAGGAAGAAGATGATGAGTAAAGACAAGAAACACAGACAAAGAAGGAAATGATGAATAAGAAGAAGAAGAAGAAGAAGAAGAAGAGGAGAAAGATAATGATGAGTAAGGATAAGAAAAACAGATGAAGAAGCAAATGATGAATAAGAAGAAGAAGCAGAAGAGAAAGAAGAAGATGATGATGGCGAAAAGGAAGAAGAAGAAGAAGGAAATGATGAATAAGAAGAAGAAGAAGAAGAAGAAGAGGAAGATGATGATGAGTAAGGATAAGAAAAACAGACGAAGAAGCAAATGATGAATAAGGAGAAGAAGAAGAAGAAGACGAAGAAGGAGAAGAGAAAGAAGAAGATGATGATGAAAAGGAAGAAGAAGAAGGAAATGATAAATAAGAAGAAGAAGAAGAAGAGGAAGGAGAAGAGAAAGAAGATGATGATGAAAAGGAAGAAGAAGGAAATGATGAATAAGAAGAAGACGAAGAAGGAGAAGAGAAAGAAGAAGATGATGATGAAAAGGAAGAAGAAGAAGCAAATGATGAATAAGGAGAAGAAGAAGAAGAAGAAGAAGGTTCTGTGTTCTATTGTGTGTATGTGCGTTATACGTATATACCTGACGTGCTGTGTAAAGACATTCCCTGCAAGATGTATCGTATCTTTATCGATCACTATACTTACATTATAATAAATTATCACGAAAAAATTCACAGCAGTATGGCTTACTGCTTCCAAGAATCACGTGACTAAGAATCTTAAGAATCTGAATTAAGAATCTGGATAAGAAGTGAAGAATCTTTGTAAGAATCTTAATGAGAATCTAAGAATTATATAGTCGATTGCAATATAACAAGATTCATAGAGCCAGGATTCTTAAGAATCACGGTAAGAATCTTGGTAAGAATCTTGATAAGAATCTAAGAATTATATAGTCGATTGCAGTTTAATAGATTCATAGAGCCAGGATTCTGAAGAATCACTGTAAGAATCTTGGTAAGAATCTTGATAAGAAGTGAAGAATCTTTGTAAGAATCTTGGCTAGAATCTAAGAATCTTACTTGATTACAATACACAAGATTCATATAGCCAGGATTCTTAAGAATCACGGTAAGAATCTTAGTAAGAATCTTGACTAGAATCTAAGAATCTCACTCGATTATAATACACAAGAATCATATAGCCAAGATTCTTATAAGAATCACGGTAAGAATCTTGGTAAGAAGTGAAGAATCTTAGTAAGAATCTTAAGTAGAATCTAAGAATTATATAGTCGATTGCAATATACAAGATTCATACAGCCAGGATTCTTAAGAATCACGGTAAGAATCTTGATAAGAAGTGGAGAATCTTTGTAAGAATCTTAATGAGAATATGAGAATTATACAGTCGATCAATATTACAAGGTTCATAGAGCCAGGATTCTTAAGAATCACGGTAAGAATCACGGTAAGAATCTTGATAAGAAGTGAAGATTCTTTGTAAGAATCTTAATTAGAATCTAAGAATTATATAGTCGATTGCAGTATAGAAGATTCATATAGCCAAGATTCTTAAGAATCACGGTAAGAATGTTGGTAAGAAGTGAAGAATCTTTGTAAGAATATACAGTCGATTGCAATATACAAGATTCATATAGCCAAGATTCTTAAGAATCTTAGTAAGAATCTTGACTAGAATCTAAGAATCTTACTTGATTACAATAAACAAGAATCATATAGCCAAGATTCTTACAAGAATCAAATCTAAGAATCTAAGAATCTTGATTTCAGAATCACGTAATAATGTTTCTTTATAATTATTAATTAAAATCTAATTATTTCCTCAATAAAGAAACACAGAAATAGTCACACGTAATAACACAGGGCTGCTAACTACTATTTACTACTAACTAATTATTCTTTACTAACGAAACAATAGCTAATTATCATTACAACTATTTTTAATTAGTTTGGTTTCTATAAGGGAACTTCAACACCGTGGGAATCCTGATTTAAAAGTCTCAAACTATAATAATTATTATAATTAATTAAAATTTTATTTATGTTTAATAATAATAAAATAATCTAATATGAGAATCTGATTTAAAAGTTTCAAAACTATTAATAATTATTATAATTAATTCAAATATTATTTATGTTTAATAATAATAATAAAATAATCTTAATAATTTAAATATCATTTTATTATTTTAATTATTATTAATTAATTATTAAATATTTTAATATAATTCACACCTGTGGTTTGTTTGTAAATTTTTCGGGATTTTATTTATAAAAAAAAATTTGCGCGCGACCTTGTGTGCGGAACGGCGGAGGAACTGCTTCCGGTTGACTTCCGGTTGACTTCCGGTCGACTTCCGGAAGCCAAATGGGAAATCGATGTCTTGCGAGCGAAACTCAGTCATCAACTGACTTTCAAGACACTTTTGGCGCGTAACATTTAAATGCATAAAATTAAATTAAATTTATTATAATATATATATTATAATAATTAGGATTTATTTATAATAAATATTTTGAATTTTTATGAGAAAATTTAAAATTTAAAATTGGGTATTTCATACTAGCATGCAGGCCTAGGCCCATGGCTAGTTACTATCCTAGTACAATGCTTACATATGGATTTTTTCGATATTTCATACTAGCATGCAGGCCTAGGCCCATGGCTAGTTACTATCCTAGTACAATGCTTACATATGGATTTTTTGGGTATTTCATACTAGCATGCAGGCCTAGGCCCATGGCTAGTTACTATCCGAGTACAATGCTTACTTAAGGATTTTTTGGTATTTCATACTAGCATTAGGCCTACGCCCATGGCTAGTTATTGTCCGAGTACAATGCTTACTTAAGGATTTTTTTGGGTATTTCATACTAGCATTAGGCCTAGGCCCATGGCTAGTTACTATCCAAGTACAATGCTTACATGAGGATTTTTTGGGTATTTCATACTAGCATTAGGCCTAGGCCCATGGCTAGTTATATCCTAGTACAATGCTTAGATAAGGATTTTTTGGTATTTCATACTAGCATGTAGGCCTTGGCCCAAGTTACTATCCCAGTACAATGCTTACTTAAGGATTTTTTGGGTATTTCATACTAGCACTAGGCCTAGGCCATAGCTAGCTACTATCCTAGTACAATGCTTAGATAAGGATTTTTTGGTATTTCATACTAGCATGTAGGCCTAGGCCCAAGTTACTGTCCTAGTACGATTCTTACATAAGGATTTTTTTAGGTATTTCATACTAGCATTAGGCCTAGGTCCATGGCTAGTTACTATCCGAGTACAATTCTTACATAAAGATTTTTTGGTATTTCATACTAGCATGCAGGCCTAGGCCTATGGCTAGCTACTATCCGAGTACAATGCTTACATAAGGGAATGCAATAACTAGCAACAATCTGAAAAAGGTGTAAAGGAGAAGAGAAAACAAAGAAAACGAAGAATATAAAAAGAAAATAACAATAAAAATTCCAATAGAATGAAATACTAAACGAACTGAAAAGGGAAAAATAAGGGAAGAGGGGAAAAGCGGAAATCTACAACTACCAGCCTATATTTTAGCACAGGGGGAAAAAGGGAAAACTAAGAGAAGAGGGGAAAAGCGGAAATCTACAAATACCAGCCTGTATTTTAGCACAGGGGGGAAAAAGGGAAAACTAAGAGAAGAGGGGAAAAGCGGAAATCTACAAATACCAGCCTGTATTTTAGCACAGAGGGGAAAAAGGGGAAAATAAGGTAAGAGGGGAAAAGCGGAAATCTACAACTACCAGCCTGTATTTTAGCACAGGGGGGAAAAAGGGAAAAATAAGAGAAGAGGGAAAAGCGGAAATCTACAAATACCAGCCTGTACTTTAGCACAGAGGGGGAAAAGGGGAAAATAAGGTAAGAGGGGAAAAGCGGAAATCTACAAATACCAGCCTGTATTTTAGCACAGGGGGGAAAAAGGGAAAATAAGGAAAGAACGGAAAAGCGGAAATCTACAACTATCAGCCTGTACTTTACCACAGAAGGGAAAAAGGGAAAAAAGGGAAAAGGGGAAAAAGGGGAAATTGGAAGTGGAAACACTACTACACTGAATCCCTGCCTTTTGATATTTTGAAATTGAAATTTTCAAACGGAGGAGGGAAAAAAGGGAAAAAAAGGGAAAAAAGTGGAAGCACTGGCCCAGTCCCTTGGTTTCATAATAGTCAAGTTTATGAATTTATGGATGAAAGCTTAAATGTATGTTTTAAGCTCTTTTAAGTATGTCGCGAGTCCTGAAGGCCGGCAAATAAACAAATAATAATAATAATAATAATAATAATAGTAATAATAATAATAATAATAATGATAATAATAATAATAATTAAAATAATAATAATAATAATAATAATAATAATAATTAAAATAATAATAATCATAATAATAATAATAAATAAATAAATAAAAATTCCAATAGAATGTACTACTAAACGATATCTAACTTGCATTATTAGTCAACCTATTATAATAGGACTATTATCTAGGTATACCTAGGTATTATTCTAGGTATGAAAAATACTTGTATGTAATCTAAGTTTCAAGGGCTATAATCCTTTGAAGCTAACAGTCAAGGGGTCTGAAACTCCGAGGAAAAAGTGTACGAAGATTATTTGATAACATATGATAACATAGAGATAACCAGGTTGATAACAGTGATAACATGGCCCAGGTGTACCAAGATTATGGGAAGTTTCGGACCCCTTGACTCATTACCAGTCATCAAGAATCTTGAAACAAGAATCTCAAGAATCTTTAGGAATCTTGAGAATCTCCCAGGGGGGTCCGAGACTCCGAGGAGAAGTGTACGAAGATTATCTGATAGCATGTGATAACACGGGGATAGCATAGAGATAACAGGTTGATGCCAGTGGATAACATGACCTAGGTGTACGAAGATTATTGGAAGTTTCGGACCCCTTGCTATTATCACCTTGTTATCACATGTTAACAACGCGTTATCATCATGTTATCACCTGTTATCATTTTCATAAGCCAAATTAAATTTACATTTATTTGATTAAAAGGATTCAAAACTAGAAGGGTTATGTCAAGGGGTCCGAAACTCCGAGGAAAAGTGTACAAAGATTATTTGATAACATATGATAACATAGAGATAACGGGTTGATAACAGTGGATAACATGACCTAGGTGTACGAAGATTATTTGATAACAACTGATAATACGGAGATAACATAGAGATAATAGGTTGATAACAGTGATAACATGACCAAGGTGTACGAAGATTATTGCAAGTTTCGGACCCCTTCAGATATTTACACCTGAAGAATTATTTATTGAAATAATAATATTAAATTTGAATTTTTTTGGGTATAAATAAAATAAATATAATAAAAATAATGATAATGATAATGATAATAATAATAATAATAATAATAATAATAATAATAATAATAATAATAATAATTTATAATAATATGTATTTTTACTATTATTATTATTATAGTAGTATATAAATAAATAATAAAACGTAATTAATAAGATAATATTTAAAATAAATAAATGATTAATAATAATGATAATGTATAATAATATATATTATTATTAATTTTATTATTATAGTAGTATGTAAATAAATAGTAGTAATAATAATAATAAAATAGAATGGAATAGAACAATATTAATAATAATAATATATAATAATATATATTATTAATATTATTTTTATTATAGTAATATATAAATAAATAATAAAATGTAATTAATAAGATAATATGTAAAATAAATAATAATAATAATAATAATAGAATAGAATAATATTAGTAAGAATAATATATAATAATATATATTATTAATATTATTTTTATTATAGTAATATATGAATAAATAATAAAATTTAATTAATAAAATAATATGTAAAATAAATAAATAAATAATAATAATAGTAAAATTTAAATGGAAATTAAAGGTAAAGTCGAGGTTACGACACTTTCTTGTAGTTAATTAATACAATGTAACACGATGCTTGTTGCATCCTAAGTTTTCTCATCTGTCAAAGTCCAAGTAGGTGTTATCACCCTGTTATCAAGTGTTATCAACAAGGGGTCCGAAACTCCGAGGAAAAGTGGTACGGACTTTTTCATCTGTCAAAGTCCAAGTGGGTGTTAATCACCCGTTTATCAAGTGTTATCAACAAGGGGTCCGTATCACCCTGTTATCAAGTGTTATCAACTAGTTATGAACTAGTTATCATGTGTTATCAACAAGGGGTCCGAAACTCCGACGAAAAGTGTACGGACTTTTCATCTGTCAAAGTCCGAGTGGGTGTTATCACCCTGTTATGAAGTGTTATCAACTAGTCATCATGTGTTATCAACAAGGGGTCCGAAACTCCGAGGAAAAGTGTACGAAGATTATTTGATAATATATGATAACACGGAGATAACATAGAGATAACGGGTTGATAACAGTGATAACATGACCCAGTTGTACGAAGATTACTGGAAGTTTCCGACCCCTTAGTTATCAATGATTGCAATCTTATCCAAGGCTTGTCTTGACGTTGTCAGCACTTAACAAGTGTGTGTTATCATCAGTTATTAACATGTTATCACATGTTATCAAGTGTTATCACTGATTACAAGCTTATTTCAGACAATTCAAAGGCTTATCTTTCAGTTATCCTCATTTGATAAGTGTGTTATCATAGGTTAACATCTTGTTATCACATGTTATCACTATGTACAAGTTTATCTTGCCTTTTCACTTTTCGTCACTTAGCAAGTTTGTGTTATCATAGGTTATCATCCTGTTATCCGAGGTTAACACTAAATCTATTTTTGGAATTGTGGCGACTGCGGCCCACTACCTTTTCGACAACTTTGAATTACAAAATACAACACTACAACACTACTTCTTACTACAAATACACTACAACACTTTCAGTTTTCCCCCATTTTCCCTTAAATCGGGCACGGTTTCCCCCTTTTCCCCCCTTCCATCTACGATATCAAGCTATACTTTCCTTTTTCCCCGTTAATTTTCCCCTTTCGAGACCCAGTTTTCCCTTTTGGAGGGAATTTCCCTGCAGAGTTGAAGCTCTGACTACAGCCCACGTAAAAACGAGTCCGGGAAATAGTAATTTACAGTGTAAAAAGGCACTGTGAAAAGGTACTGTTACAGTGCCTTTTCATAGTTGCCCGCAATTTCTTCCCGATAGAAATGTCATACGGTTGAGTACCGAATGAACAGGTAGCTGAACACTAGCTTCTCCCTGAATCACTAGCTGAATAGTAGCTGAACTTACTCTAGTTGCTAAAAGCGAACCCTCTGAATAAGGGATTGAACACTGCATGACTAAGTTCTTTCAGAATTCAATCGTACGAACCGTGTGAAAGTGGGCTAGTTTCACACTGTTATCTAGCTGACTCCATGGTAATCATGCACCATTCAGAGGGTCATTCTGACGTTTGACTAGCGCATCTTTCTTCTATCGGGATAGTACCATAATGATAATAGTTGTGGGCCAGTTTCACACTGTCATCTAGCTGAATCCATGGTAATCATGCACCATTCAGAGGGTCATTCTGACGTTTGACTAGCGCATATTTCTTCTATCGGGTTAGTACCATAATGATAATAGAAGAGACATAAAGGTGATAATCGTTTGCTCCGGTTGACCGCGTGGACAGCGTTTTGTCGTCTACTGTGGCCGTGTACTGTCACCGGGGAATCTCTTCCTTAATGCATTAACATTAAGTTTTTATAATTTTTACTATTTTACGTTATTATTCTACTGTCTTAGACTATGTTCGAACTATAATAGGACTTATTCCAGAATAAATAGTCAAACTGGGATAAGTTATACGGTTGAAAGATACAGGTTATCCCATAAGTTATACCAGTATGGTGTAAAATTTTTATAGGGCTTATTCCAGAATAAATAGTCAAACTGGGGTAAATCATACCGTGAAAATAAGTTATCCCAGAAGTTATACCAGTATAGTGTAACATTTTTATAAGGCTTATTCCACAATAAATAGTCAAACTGGGATAAGTTATACGGTTGAAAGATATAGGTTATCCCAGAAGTTAAACTAGTACAGTATTATACTATAGGACTTATTCCAAATAAATAGTCAAACTGGGGTAAGTTATACCGTGAAAATAAGTTATCCCAGAAGTTATACCAGTATAGTGTAACATTTTTATAGAGCTTATTCCAGAATAAATAGTCAAACTGGGATAAGTTATACGGTTGAAAGATACAGGTTATCCCATAAGTTATACCAGTATGGTGTAAAATTTTTATAGGGCTTATTCCAGAATAAATAGTCAAACTGGGGTAAATCATACCGTGAAAATAAGTTATCCCAGAAGTTATACCAGTATAGTGTAACATTTTTATAAGGCTTATTCCACAATAAATAGTCAAACTGGGATAAGTTATACGGTTGAAAGATATAGGTTATCCCAGAAGTTAAACTAGTACAGTATTATACTATAGGACTTATTCCAAATAAATAGTCAAACTGGGGTAAGTTATACCGTGAAAATAAGTTATCCCAGAAGTTATACCAGTATAGTGTAACATTTTTATAGAGCTTATTCCAGAATAAATAGTCAAACTGGGATAAGTTATACGGTTGAAAGATACAGGTTATCCAGAAGTTATACCAGTACAGTATCACGTTTTTATAGGACTTATTTCAGAATAAATAGTCAGACTGGGGTAAATCTTACGTTTAAGATATAACTTATTCCAGAAGTTGTACCTGTATAGTAATACACTATAATAGGACTTATTCCAGAATAAATAGTCAAACTGGGGTAAATCTTACGGTCAAGATATAGCTTATCCCAGAAGTTGTACCCGTATAGTAACACACTATAATAGGACTTATTCTAGAATAAATAGTCATACTGGGGTAAGTTATACCGTGAAAATAAGTTATCCCAGAAGTTATACTAGTACAGTATTATACTGTAGGACTTATTCCAGAATAAATAGTCAAACTGAGATAAGGTATACAGTGAAAATATAGGTTATCCCAGAAGTTATACCAGTATAGTATCACACTATAAAAGGACTTATTCTAGAATAAATAGTCAAACTGAGATAAGGTATACCATGAAAATATATGTTATCCAGAAGTTATACCAGTACAACATCACACTATAATAGGACTTACTCTAGAATAAATAGTCAAACTAGGATAAATTCAGACATTTAAAAGATAAGATATACCCCAGAAGTTATAACCAGTACAGTATTATAGTATAGGACTTATTCTAGAATAGTCAAACTGAGATAAGTTATACCGTGAAGGTTATCCCAGAAGTTTATACCAGTACAGTATCACACTGTAGGACTTTATTCCAGTACAAATAATCAGTATTTCCACTTTTCAGTTTCCCCTTTTTCCCCTTTTCTATGATATAAGGATGTTTCTAGATTTCCCCTTTTCCCTCTTTTCTTATTGTTCTCCTTTTAGACCCCATTTTCCCCTTTTCCAGGGAATTTCCCTCCAAAGTGGCAACACTGCAAATAATAGAACTAGGACAAATCCCACAATCAAAAGATAAGTTATATCCCCGAAGTTATTCTGGTATAGTAAACAAGTTTAAACATATAATGCTATAGTTAATATTATTATTTAAGTTTGTATATTATATTGTTATAAATTATTATATATTAATTCCAAATTAATTTTATATTTATTTAATTTATTATATTTTTGTGCATAAATTTACGTTAATTTAATTTAATTATTTTTAACTAATTATAATAATTTAATATTTTATTTAATTTTTATAATGTAATTATGTTGTATTGACTGGTCGTGTTCCCACTTTCAATTTCCCCCTTTCCCTCCTCTTCCCTTGTTTTCCCGTTTTTCCCCTCCATACTAGAACACAACGCTGTACTTCAGATTTCCCTTATTTTTCCCTTTTCACAGCCCGTTTTCCCCTTTTTTTAGGGAGTTTCCCTGCAAAGTGGAAACACTGTTGACTGGAAATTAGGAAACGACGGCTCCAAAACTCGGAGAAAAAAAGTGTCACGAAGATAGTTTGATAACATGTGATAACAGGGAGATAACAAGCTGATAACAAGCTGATAACATGATCTAGGTACAGTGTTTCCACTTTCAATTTCCCCTTTTTCCCCTCTGTGCTAAAATACAGGCTGGTATTTGTAGATTTCTGCTTTTTCTCCTCTTCTCTTATTTTCCCCTTTTTTCAGGGAATTTCCCCGCTAAGTGAAAACACTGTCTAGGTGTACGAAGAGGATTGGAAGTTTCGAACCCCTTCTTTGGAAGTTTTCCATAAAACGTGAAGAAAGTTTTATTTATTTTCTAAAGACATGACTTGGTGGAATGGGCGATGATACTGGAATGAATGAAAGGTAAGAAGGAGGATAACAGAGTGAATAGAGGGAATAGAGATAGAGACTGATGATAGAAGGTGGAGAAGGGTGAATGAGTGAATGAGTGAATGAGTGAATGAATGA
The DNA here is from genome assembly GCA_002872375.1 of Eulimnadia texana. NCBI lineage: Eukaryota > Metazoa > Arthropoda > Branchiopoda > Diplostraca > Limnadiidae > Eulimnadia > Eulimnadia texana. The sequence continues at coordinate 10,118,921 of NKDA01000002.1, read as the reverse complement.
GTGAATGAGTAAGTGAATAGAGGAAGAGAGTGATGATAGAAGGGAAGAAGAAGAAAGAAGAAGATAGAGAAGGATGAACGAGTGAGTGAATGAATGAATGAGTGAATGAACGAATGAGTAATAGAGGTGGAGAGTGATGATGGAAGGGAAGAGGAAGAAAGAAGAAGGTGGAGAAGGATGAATGAGTGAGTGAATGAATGAATGAATAAGTGAATAGAGATAGAGAGTGATGATAGAAGGGAATAAGAAGAACGATGGATGAAAGGGAAGAGTGAGAAAGAAGGATGAATGAGTGAGTGAGTGAGTGAATGAACGAATGAATAAGTGAATAGAGGTAGAGAGTGATGATAGAAGGGAAGAAGAAGAACGATGGATGAAAGGGAAGAGTGAGAAAGAAGAAAATAGAGAAGGATGAATGAATGAGTGAGTGAGTGAATGAATGAGTGAATGAACGAATGAACGAATGAATGACAGGATGAGTGAAAGGGTAAGTGAATGAATGAATGAGTGAGTGAATGATCGAATTCATGAATGAGTGAGTGAATAATCGAATTAATGAATGAGAGAATGAACGAACGAATGAGTGGATGGGTGAGTGAATGAACGAATGAATTAGTGAATAGAGATAGAGAGTGATGATGGAAGGAAGAAGAAGAACGATGGACGAAAGGGAAGAGTGAGAAAGAGGAAAATAGAGAAGGATGAATGAGTGAATGAGTGAGTGAATGAGTGAATGAACGAATGAATAAGTGAATGAAAGAATAAACGAATGGATATGGATGAGTGCCGAAGTAATGAATGAGTGAGCGAATGAATAAATGAGTGAATGAATGCATGAATAAGTGAATAGAATACAGAAGTGATGATAGAATGGGAAGAGAAGAGGGATGATAAGGGTGAAGATGAGAAAGGAAGGTGAAGAATGAGGTAGTGACATGAATAGAGCGTGGAGAGTTGATGATAGAAGGAAGGAAAAGGAAGGAAAAGGGGAATGGGCATGGGGAAAGCCGTAAGAGCTAAAAAGAAAAAGGTAGCAGAAGGTAAGTGAGTGAGGAGTGATGTGAAGAGTGAGATGAACGAATGGAATAACTTGAATGAAACGAATAATACGAATGGATACGGAATGAATGAAGATCGATTCATCAATAGTGAATGAATGCAGATGAATAAGTAATGAAAAAACACGAACGAATGAATACGATGATATGACACGAATCGGGTGATGGAAGATGAATGAACGGATGGATGGATGAAACGAAGAAGAATAGCGAATGAAAATAACGGTGAATAAAGTAAATGAGTGAATAACGAACGATATATTGCAATGAATTAGTGATGAATAAAACGAATGAATGGATGAAGAAACGACCATGAACGAGTGAACAACTAAATGAATGAAACATACAACGAATGTAGAAATATTCAGTGACGAAAAAATTGGGGGGACCCCCGGCAAGAACGAATGAATAGAATAGAATGAATATAAAACAGGAAAAGACAGGAATGAGTTGATTTAAAAGGACACTTATAAGCAAAAATCACTCAATAACAAGGACAGTTCAGACATTTTTTTAATCAAAATAGTGTTATATTTTTTATATTAATTATTATATTTATAATTATATTTATATATATGGGAAAAATATAGGGAAAAAGGGGAAATAGGAAAAGGGGAAAGGGGAGCGAGACTGAAAGTGAAACGCGATGGGCTTACGGCCTTGCACAGTGTTGCCACTTTGCAGGCGAAATTCCCTGAAAAAGGGGGGAAACAGGGCCTTGAAAAGGGAAACAAAAGGGAACAGGAAAAGGGAACAACTGCAAGTACGCTTCTTATTCTAGTATGGAGGGGACAAAAAAGGGGAAATAAGGGAGAGGGGAAAGGGTGGAGACTGAAAGTGGAAAAACGCTATGGACTAAGGCCAGCATCAGTGTTCCCACTTTGCAGGGAAATTCCCTATAAAAAGGGGATACGGCCGGAAAAGGAAAATAAGGAAACAGGGAAAGGGGAAAATCTGCAAGTACGCCTTTTATGTCTAGTATGGAGGGGAAAAGGGGAAATAAGAGAGCGAGAAAGTGAAACCCTACTAACACGCTAGTAGGAGTATGTCCCTCCTCTCCAAGAAACAGACAGTTCCACAGTCGTTTCCACTTTTGCAGGAAATTCCTGAAAGCGGGGAAAATGGAGTCTGAAAGAAGACGAAGAGAAAGAGAGAAGAGAAATCGTAGACCCTTACATCTTGCACGGAGGGGGGGAAAAGGGGAAAGATAAAGGAAGAGGGAAAATGGAGATTGAAAAAGATGCTAAGACTGTTCCTTACTTTCCAGGAAGTTCCCTGAAAAAGGGGCGGAAATGGAGTCTGAGAAGAAGACGAAGAGAAAAGAGGCTAAAGAGCGAAAATCTAACCCTGTACATTCTGCACGGAGGGAGGAAAAGGGCCGAAAAGATAAAGGGAAGAGGGGGAAATGGAAGATTGAAAGAAGTGCAATCACTGCATTTCCAGTAAATTCCATGACAAATGATAGAAATGAGGGGAAGACATACGGGTAAGAAGAACCAAAGCGATAAGACTATGAGAAGTGAGATCAAAAAAGTCAATGTGATTCATGATAAACATAAAGTGGATTCGATGCACATTCAATATCACGCCTTGCATCCAACTACACCCATTCTAGGCGCATGCTAGCGTAAGTAATCGGACCTTATCCAACTTGGCAGAGCCACTCGTTCATAAATGGACACGCTGTAACAGTAATTTATTGAATAATCATATCAATATAATTTATTATAATGGCTTAGATGACGATAGCAAGATGCAGGATAGTAATACAACATAGCTAGATTGTGTATAGTAGTAGTATGTGGAGTAATACTATAGTAGCAGTAGGAGGGAGGGGAGGTAAAAAGAGAAAAAAAAGTGCCAGTAGTAGTAGTTGATAGTATATAGGAGTAGTATCAGTGTGTTAGTAGTAGTGTTTAGTAGTGAATAGTAGTAATAGTAGTAGCAGTAAACCCGTACTATAGAGCAGCAGTAGTAGTTCATAACAGTGGGCATAGTAGTAGTATGGTGTAGAACCAAGTACTGAATGTAGCCGAAGTAGTAGTTATAAGAGTAATTTAGTAATAGAGATAGATTAGTAGTAGTGGCGAGAACTAGACTAATTGTAGCAGCATATAATATTAGTAATAGTCAGAATACAATAAGAAAGTAGTAGAGTAGTGGTAGAAACTAGTAGTCAGCAGTAGTAGTAATTATAGTAAGTAGAAACAAGAGGAGGATGAAGTAGTAAAGTTAACAGTAGCAGTATACTATAGAAGTAGTCATAACGTTCTCAAATAGCAAAAATAATAATAATAATAAAAAATAAAAAGAGTTGATAACACGTTGATAAAGTGATAACACTATTACTATAATCAATTTTTCTCGTTTCTTTTTTCAGTCAAAGCAAATGGACTTTAAAAGCAAAATGCACTGAAAACAAAACACTGTTACCTTTGAGAACAGAAAATCAATTAGTGCCATACATCAAAAGCCGATAAATAATTAATTAAAACAGTAATAATGGAAGACAAGATTCAGGCAGAAAAATAATAATATTAATTTTTATTAAAGTAAACTTTGCGACGAGAATTGCGAAGAGTAATGAATATGAATACTAAAACATATAGAAAAATATAATATAAAATAAAAAAATATAAATATATGAAAATATAGAAAAAATCAAATAACTTTGAATAATGAAATTTATAGAATAGTAAGTAATAGAATATGAAATAGAAAATTAAATATTCTATTTGTTATTTATTCAATTAATTAAATTGTAATCATTCGTATCAAGATTTAAAATCTCGGTAAATAATTAATTAAACAGTAATAATGGAAGCACAATATCAGCAGAAAAATAAAACATTTATTGTTCATTGAAACTAACTTGTTCCGGACGGAATTCGGCAGATAAGAAATTATGAAAATAATTAGAGTAAGTAAGTAATAGAATATGCAAATAGAAAATTAAATATTCTATTTTGTTATTAATATAATTAATAATTAAATTGTATTAATCAACAACATTAGAATCCGGTAATAATAATAAACTTAATAATGGAAGCACAAATGACTCAGCAGAAAAATAAAATATTTAATTTTTATCTGAAGTAACTTGTTCCGGACGAATTGCCGGAGAGATTCATTTCTAATTTTTTATTTATTTAATTAATTACATTAATTAAATTTGTTAATCAATTAGTTACCAACATTAGAATCCAGTGTAATAATAATCAAAACTGTATATGGAGCACGGTTGACTCAGCAGAAAAATAAAACCATTTTTTTCATTGAAAGTAACTTGTTCGACGGAATTGCGGAAGAGTAAGAAATATGAAATATTAGAACATATAGAAAACTATATAAATAAAAAATATAAATATATGAAATATAGAAAAATATCAAAAATGTGAATATAATTTATAGAATAAGTAAGTATAGATATGAAATAGAAAATTAAATATCTTATTGTGTTATTAATCAATTAATTAATTTGTAAGCAATTCGTATCAAGTTTTAAAATCTGGTAAATAATAATTAAACTAGTAAATAATGGAAGCACAATTGATCAGCAGAAAATAAAACATTATTCATTGAAACTAACTTGTTCCGCGACGGAATTGCGCGAAGAGTAATGAAATATGAAATAATATAGATAATAATATAGAATATGAATGAAAATTAATATTATTTTGTATTAATTTAATTAATTAATAAATTGTAATTAATTAGTACCAACATGAGAATCTTCGGTAAAATAATTAAACTTAAATAATGCGAAGGCACAAGATCAGCCAGAAAAAATAAAATATTAATTTTATTGGAAGTAACTTGTTCCGGACGGAATTCGAATAGGATTCAATAGTTCTATTATTTAACTTAATTAATTAATTAATAATTGTAAATCAAATTGAGCTACCAACATTAGAATCCAGGTAAATAATAATCAAACTTTAATAGTGGTGCCGCGTGACTAGCAAAAAATAAAACATTTATTTTCATTGAAAGTAACTTGTTCCGGACGAATTGCGGAGAGTAATGAATATAAATAAGAACATATAGAAAAATATAATTTAGTAAAATAAAAATATATAATATATTGAAATATAGAAAAATATCAATATATTTTGAATATTGAATTTATAGGAATAAGATAATTGCTATAAGAATTATGAAATAGAAATAAATATTCTATGTGTTATTAATTCAATTTAATTAATTGTAACTCATATCCGTATCCAAGTTTAAAATCTCGGAAAAATATTAACAGTAATAAGGAAGCACAATTGACTCAGCCAGAAAAATAAAACATTATTTTCATTGAAAACTAACCTTGTTCGGACGAATTGCGGAAGATACAGAAATATGAAATATATAAGTAAGTAAGTATAGAAATGAAATTAGAAAATTAAATATCTATTTTGTTATTAATTTAATTAATTAAAAATTTAATTAATTGATACCAACTTAGAATTCTCGGTAAATAATAATTAAATTGTAATAATGGAAGCACGATGAATTCAGCAGAAAAATAAACATTTACTTTCATTGAAAGTAACTTGTTCCGGACGGAACTGCGAGAGTAATGAAATATGAAACAGTATAGAATATGAAAGTATAGAATAAGTAAGTATAGAATATTTCATATTCTAGTTTGTTATTAATTTAATTAGTTTACTAATTTGTAATCAATTAGTACCAACATTAAATCTCGATAAATAATAATTAAACTGTAATAATGGAAGCACAATGACTCAGCAGAAAAATAAAACATTTATTTTCATTGGAAGTAACTTGTTCCGGACGGAATTACGGAAGAGGAAAGGGGTCCGAAACTCCGAGGAAAAGTGTACGAAGAATAGTTGATAACATATGATAACACGGAGATAACATGGAGATAACAGATTGATAACAGTGATAACACGGCCTTAGGTGTACGAAGATTATTGGAAGTTTCCGACCCCTTGATTCCTATTTAGCTTGATGTCGAAATCTTCCAGAATGTTCTAACGCTTACTAACTATACTATTAGTACTAGTTCTACCACTACTACTACTACTACTACAACTCTTACTAGTACTACTACTGCTGCTGCTATTAGTGCTAGTTCTACCACTTCTACTACTACTACTACAACTCTTACTACTACTACTACTGCTGCTATTAGTGCTAGTTCTACCACTTCTACTACTACTACTACTGCTGCTACTATTGGTACTAGTTCTACCGCTACTACTACTACTACTACTACCACTCTTACTACTACTACTTCTGCTACTATTAGCACTAGTTCTACCACTACTACTACTACTACTACCACTCTTACTACTACTACTGCTACTATTATTACTAGTTCTACCACTACTACTACTACTACCACTTATAATGATTTTATTTCGTAAAATATGTATTTAGATTGTGTGTCGAGTGGGTTGAAGGGAAAGAAGCTAGAAGTGGGATAACGAAGTTATCCCGGTTTCAGAAGCGGGTTTAGTCTGCGAGACAAGTTTGCCTTGACGTCAGATACAACTTGATACTCCCCGTGTAACTTAACCTCGTTTCCTCCACGCGATAACACTTGATAACATGATGATAACAGGTGATAACACGGATTTCTGGTAAAAGAGGACACAAATCTAATCAGGTTACGGCTTTGCTACTCGCGCCCACAACTTGATGTCAAAGCTTTTAGCGAGCAACCTCTCAGAACCTAATAACATTGGATGATGGCACTTGATAACACTTGATAACACCTGATAACAGGTAATGGGTGGATACTGTAAGAATTTTACGGTTCTTTCCAAGAGTGTACAAGAAGAGGCCGTTATTCTCAATGTCCGTCCCAGCTGACGGACATTTTGTTCGCTACAAGATAGTCCGTCCATAAAAGCGTACCTCTCTATAGCGGACACTATTTTAAAATCAAATTTAAAATATTTTGCAGTTTTGTTTATACCAAAATGTTTCTTGAATTTTTCTGCGATTTTTAGAGACATTCCGAGTGAAATATTACGGCAAGAGTATTTTATAAAGCTGTCCGCAGTAGAGAGGTTAGCCTTTACAGTTTTATACGGCAAGGCGCGCCTCTCTATAGCGGACATCTTTATAAAATCAGTTTTTAAGTATTTTTCAGTTTTGTTTATACCAAAATGTTTCTCGAATTTTTCTGTGATTTTTAAAATATTTTTGAGTGAAAATTTACAGTAAGTGTATTTTATACAGCTGTCCGCAGTAGAGGGTTAGCCTTCACAGTTTTATACGGCAAGGCGCGCCTCTCTATAGCGGACACCTTTATAAAATCAATTTTTAAGTATTTTTCAATTTTGTTTATACCAAAATGTTTCTCGAATTTTTCTGTGATTTTTGAAATAATTTTGAGTAAAATTCTACGATGGAAATATTTTATACAGCTGTCCGTAGTAGAGGAGTTAGTCTTCGCAGTTTTTATACAGCAAGGCGCGCCTCTCTATAGCGGACACCTTTATAAAATCAAATTTAAAATATTTTAAAACTTTGCTTATACCAGAATGTTTATCGAATTTTTCTGTGATTTTTAGAATAATCTTGAGTAAAAATTTTACAATGGAAATATTTTATACAGCTGTCCGTAGTAGAGGAGTTAGTCTTTAGTGGCCTTGTTGGAGTAGGCCTCATACAAGAACAGCTAAATGTGTCCACTACTCTCTCTCGCTATTGCCTATCAAAGAGAGCAAAATTGCTAGTTTACTACCTACTACTACTACTTATGTGTCTCAGTGTCCCCGTACTAAAATATAATGAACTGTCCGCTATATATTTTTTCAGTAATAAAAATTATTATTATTATGATTACGAATAGTATGAAAAATTATTATTCGCTTATAATGTGCTGTTGAAATTCCATAATTTTCCATTCAATAAGTTTATTCATTTTATTTATCAAAACTATTATAATAATAGTACACTTATAACTACTATTATTTATTTATTTATTTATATGTAATTATTCATTTATCAAATTTGTTTACTCTTCCTCAGTAATATTAAATTACAATTAAATTAATTGTTTTGTAAAATCTCTCATTATCTATTTACAATAACTTTGACTCGTTTATCGCTAATCTTAAAGGGCAACTCCGGATAACTTGGAGAAAAATATATGTTATAGAACTTTTTACGCTGATTCTGAATATATATAGTGTCCCTATATCAATTGTCTACCGTTTGGCCGCTAAAATTAGTTAAAGTTTGGAAATGCACGCGGCAACGCTGTAAAGTGAGCGGACGATCTGATTGGTTCGCACTGGTCACGCGATCAAAAAACAGCCAATCAAACAATTTGTTGCCTCCTAGTAAACAGTAGTACGAAATCGCCTAGCGACAAAACTTTCTCATTGGACTGTTTTGATCACGTGACGCGCGCGAACCAACTAGATCGTGTGCTCACTTTCCAGCGTTGCCGCGCGTACATTGCCAAACTTTAACTAATTTTAGCGGCCAAACGGTAGACAATTGATATAGGGACACTATATATATTCGGAATCAGCGTCAAAAGTTCTATAAGATGGATTTATTTTCCAAGTTGTCCGGAGTTGCCCTTTAAACTATTTTTAGCCTTAGTAAAAAAGTGGATAATGATTATGTCTTAACTGATTTAGTAAAGGTGAAGGGTGTGAATGGAGGCGACTTTTGATTTAGCGCCTCGTGCGTGATTCCCATAAATCTTTCAACCAACCGAGGTGGGTTCGCTACTCCCTTAAACAATCATCCACTATGATAATATGATAACAGGTGATAACAGTGATAATGTGGATGGTTATTTAATTATAATCCTACTGATGAGTAATTAGGTTACTTAAAATAACCACAGATAATACGAGAATACAACGTGTTAACATAATTAACTGTTGACTAATGAAGATAGCAATTAGTTGTTAAGCCGGATTATGCGTCCTGTTCAGGGCTTTGTTAACATGTGATAACACTGTTATCACCTAATTATATACCAAACTGATCCCTTACTGATCGATCTTGTGACACTGAAATGCTAATTACGTGTAAACGAGTCTTGTTAGTCCTGGAAGAGCAAAAAAAACGAGTGCCCCTCTATAGCGGACACCGTTATAAAATCAGTTTACAAGAATTTTGCAACTTTCTTGATACCAAAGCATTTCTTGAATTTTTTTGTGATTTTTAGAGTATTTTCAAATGAGATTCCCTCGTAAATAAATTTTAAAAGACTGTCCGTAATAGAAGAAACAGTCTTGACAGTTTTATACGGTAAGCGCCCCTCTCTATAGCGGACACCGTAATAAAATCAATTTACAAGAATTTTGCAACTTTCTTAATACAAAAACATTTCTTGAATTTTTCTGTGATTTTTAAAGTATTTTTGAGTGAAATTTTCTTGTAAATAAATTTTACACGGCTGTCCGCAATAGAAAAAACAGTCTTCACACTTTTATACGGCAAGCGCCCCTCTCTATAGCGGACACTTTTATAAAATCAATTATAACGAATTTTCCAACTTTCTTTATACCAAAATGTTTCTCGATTTTTTCTGTGATTTTTAGTCATATTTTAATCTCCAAATTGTGTTTAAAAGAATTTTATACAGCTGTCCGCAGTAGAGGGGTTCGTCTTTAATGGCTCCCATACGAGGATTCCGGTTTAATGGGTGCGGATTATCTATTGGAATTTTAGATATTCCGGTTCTTTCTTAAGAAAAATCACTAAGGGCGTGTCTCAGTCAATAAATGAGCTATAATGAACCTTGTGCTATAAGATAATAAGCAAAGCTTGGCTTCGTTGATAATTAGGCCTAATTAGTTTGCCCTATTCCCGAAGAAGTTAGCTAACTTGGAAGGGAATAAACACTGTAACCATAACACACTTGAAACTTAAGACATTCAAACATAGCAGTATTTTCGAAATATTTTGTTAACTGTTAGTCCATTAAGCTCAGATAGGATCGCCACACTATAAATCATCGAACAGTAGAACCGATAAGTTTTTTGGCAGCAAGAAAATTTCGAAATAAAAAAATTTTGTTTTCGTGATTACGGGCTATAAATTTGATTGAAATCATCAAGTTTTGACATTAACTGCTAACAAAAAGAGATAAGCTAACAATCTTCTAGTAAAAAGTACAGTGCTAAAAGTAACTTAGTCTAAAAAGTAAGTCGAAAAAAAAAAGCTTAGCTTACGTGAAGTATCGTATTTGATTCCATTAAGCTCAGGGAAGCAGGGTAGAACGGCCGTGGATCCTGCTATCGTCGTGGGCCAGCAGAGGATTCCATCGTAAGTGCTGTTACAGAAGAGGGTAGCATTTAGCAGTGCCAATTCAGGCGGTGGATAAGGATCCTGAACGAAGCCCACGGAGCAATTGAGTTCAGCGTCGGTGATGTTAAATGCATGGACCAGGTCGTCAAAGATCTGGTAATCCTCAGCCACATCATCGCCGCTCTTCAACGAGTTCTCGCCCAGAATGTCTTTCAGTAACTGCATCTTTTTCTAAATTGAAATTGAAAATTTACTTTTAGAGTCTTTTAAGAATCTTTTAAATATTTTTCGGGATTTTTCCGATGGAAACTTGATTTTATAACAATATTTTCTAAGATGCTCTTCATAAGCGACTCCTTACTCGCTGTTGGTTCAGTCAGCTTTCTCACAGAATATCTCTAGCCCGCTACACCTTTTCGCAAATTTGAATTTATTTCTTTATTTAAGACTCTTTAAGGAATTTTTGAATATTTTTTGGGATTTTTCCGATAAAAACCTGATTTTCTACTGAATTCTTTCTAACACGCTCTCCAAACGCGACTCCATACTCGCTGTTGGTTCAGTCAGCTTTCTCACAGAATATCTCTAGCCCGCTACACCTTTTTGCAAATTTGAATTTATTTCTTTATTTAAGACTCTTTAAGGAATGTTTTGAATATTTTTTGGGATTTTTCCGATAAAAACCTGACTTTCTACTGAATTCTTTCTAACACGCTCTTCATAAGCGATTCCGTACTCGCTGTTGGTTCAGTCAGTTTCCTCACAGAATATTTCTAGCCGCTACACCTTTTTGCAAATTTGAATTTATTTCTTTATTTAAGACTCTTTAAGGAATATTTTGAATATTTTTTGGGATTTTTTCGATGAAAAATAGATTTTATAGAATTTTTTTTTTCCGTGGTGGCCGTCATATGCGCGCTATATACGACAAAGCCAAGTATTCGAGTTATGCCAAGGACGTCGAACGACATTCTCCGGACCCGTTTCTAATTTTAACCCACAATTCAAAATGAACGACTTTACAGTGCAAAATATTAAAAAAAAAATAATTTTGCAATTTGCGAATTTTAATTAAAATAAAATAAGTCTTATTAATCTTATAATTAATTTCTAATAGGATTTGAAATAGCAATTTTTGAACTATTCGTGGGTAGTTGGGTATTATACGGTACCAAGGTATAATTTTGCAATTTGCGAATTTCAATTAAAATAAAATAAGTCTAATTAATCTTATAATTAAATTTTTTAAATAGGATTTGAAATAGTAATTTTTGAACTACTCGTGGGTAGTTGTGTATTATACGGTACCAAGGTATTATAATTAATTTTTCATTTTAAAATTATAATTTCATAACTTTAATTAATATAATTTTATAATTTATTTTTTAATAAAGTATTAATTTTTTAGTATAATTAATGTTTTAAAATAGGATTTGAAATAGTATCTTTTGAACTATTCGTGGGTACTTGGGTCTTATACGGTACCAAGGTATAATATTGCAAATATGCGAATTTTAATTAAAATAAAATAAGTCTTATTAATAATTAATAATTTATAATATATAATTAATTTTTTATTTTAAAATTAGGAATTTTATAATTTTAGTATTTTACAAAAATTAATATTTTAATTTTTTTAAATAGGATTATTAATTTTATCATTTATTTTTTAAATAGGATTTGAAATAGTACTTTTTGAACTATTCGTGGGTGGTTTGGGTATTGTACGGTACCCAAGGTCAGTAAGCTTTTTGTGTAGTTAAGAGTTTTGATAATAACTATTTCTTACTATGAACTATTGCATTTGATGGTTAACTAGGGCCTGTCATAGCGCAATTTGGCCGGTGAAATATCAATACATAAATAAGAGACTGCATGAAATGATCAAGGAGTGCTGTGCATAATTAATGACCTCACAAGCCGTTTATTATCTATGCAACTACATGCACAGGACTCTCTCTCTCTGGGCCTAAAAGCCTTAATTGTTGTTGCTGTTGTAGCTGTTGTTGTTCCAAAAATTTTTTTTTCAAAGTTACCATAGAAACTTCCAAATCTATACAATCAATGATACTGTTATTTAAAGTTGTTGTTGAAAAGTGTTGTAGTGTTGTAGTGTTGTAGTACCTTATGCATGTAGTATTATGAACTAATATGTTGTTGTAGGTCACAAGCCGTTTATTGCCTATGCAACTACATGCACAGGACTCTCTCTCTCTCTCGGCCTAAAAGCCTTAATTGTTGTTGCTGTTGTAGCTGTTGTTGTTCAAAAAATTTTGTTTTAAAGTTACCATAGAAAACTTTAGACCAGTTAACCTCCAAATCTACACAATTAAAGATATTGTTATTTAAAGCTGTTGTTGAAAAGTGTTGTAGTGTTGTAGTACCTTATGCATGTAGTATTATGAATTAATATGTTGTTGTAGATCACAAGTGGTTTATTGCCTGCAATACTACATGCATTCTTGGTCTAGAGGTTGTTGTTGCTGTTGTAGCTATTGTTGTTGTTGAAAATGAAAGAAAACGAAATTTAAAAGTATATTACAAATATTTCGAAATTTTATCAAACTTAGCTAGTATTGTTTAAAGTTGTTGCTGTAAAATGTTGTAGTGTTGTAGTGTTGTAGGTATTGTTGTTGTTAAAATAACAAAAGTTCAGCCTGTACTAAAATTTAAAAAAAATCATAAATTCAATGATAGCATTATTGTTGTTTAAAGTTGTTGTTACAAAGTGTTGTATTGTTGTAGTATCGCAAACCGGTTTAACGGAATCGATCGTAAAGTGCGCGGCTATTAAGGTGCTGTTGTATCTGATAGTCAAAGTAGATAAGGTTGTAGGCTTGTACACTAAACATGGACAGACACGGTTGTCGACAACCTTGCTACAACAGTAGGCAAAAAACAATAACCGGCTACTACCTTTAAAAAAACTATATGGAAATCTGTCGAATCCTTGGACACAGTCTAACCCAATAGAAAAAAGATGCGCTAGTCAAACGTTAGAATGACCCTCTGAATGGTGCATGAAATACCATTGGTTCAGCTAGATGATAGTGTGAAACTGGCCCACTTTCACACGGTTCGTACGCTTGAATTTTTCAAGAACTAAGTCATGCAGTATTCAATCTCTTATTCAGATAGTTCAATTTCAGCAACTCAAGTCAGTTCAGCTACCGTTCAGCTAGTGATTCAGAGGGAAGCTAGTGTTCAGCTACCTGTTCATTCGCTACTCAACCGTATGACTTTTCTATCGGGTAACTTTTCCCGCCTATACTTTCTACGGCGTGTCCACTGATTCGACAGTTTTAATTACTGTTACTACTGCTTCTATTGCTGTCACTGTTAACTATAATAAAAATTTTCTTCAATTGTTAACCACGGATAACAAGAAAACCAAGTTTTGGCTACACCAGATGCAAAGTTGCCTCACTTCACTAAACTTTTCTTCAAAGAGAAATGCAAACTCAACTTCTGTGTCTCCACAGGGGGGTTGACAACCTTCACAAAGCTGTTATCAACTGTTATCAACCTGTTATCAGCCTGTTATCAAGTCGTAAAGGACCTATAGAGACCCTTTCTTCTGAAAAACCTGATGGAAAAGGCTGATAACAGCTGATAACAGATTGATAACAGGTGATAACAGGTAGGGGTGGTATCGATTGTAGTATCGACAGCGTAAAATAACTAATGAGTCCTCACGTGAGAAATTTGTCACGTGACTCTTTATTCTCATTAACGCGTTATACGTTGCAATAATAATAATAACTCAACAAAAATTAAGGAGGTCGGCTACATCCTGAACGGTATCCGTAACATATCCTGAATATCCTGAACCACGTCTGATCGTGGACGAGTAAAAAAATTGCGTCAATAATTGTGAACCTTGATTATTGAGGGCACCATTAAGTATCCTGAAAAGCGTTTTCTCAGGACGCTGTTAAATACCCTGAACATGTATTATTCAGGCATTCCAGTGTCAGGATCCTGAAAACCCTGAAAGTGGGCCAATTTCACTGCATTCAGAGTCCTGATTGGCATCCTGAAAATGTCCTTTTCAGGATATTTTTAGGGTCGTGAAACTATCCTTAGTTATCTGCTGCGAACACATTAAGTATGATTTCAAGGGTCTGCGACTGTAGTAGAGTGTAGGAAGATAACAGTTGATAACAGGTTGATAACAGGTAATATTTATTTATTTATTCTCGGTGCTGTCTTGTCCATTGTTTACATCTATGGTCCCCACTTTTGTTTTCTGTGGCAAAGTTGTAAATATAGACATTGTCCTCACTATGGGGAATAGGGCTTATTCCAAAATGGCCGCCGGGGACCAGCCCCTCTACTGCGGACAGCTGTATAAAATATTTATTAAGAAGATTTTCCATTTAAAATGTACGTAAAAATCACAGAAAAATTTTAGAAAAATTTTGGCGCAAAGTAAATTGTAAAATTCCTTGAGGGTGATTTTAAACATGTGTCCGCTATAGAGAGGTACACGTTTAGGATATACGCCGTATAACGCTATGGAGACCGGCACCTCTACTGCGGACAGCTGTATAAAATATTTATTAAAAAGATTTTCCATTTCAAATATACGTAAAAATCATAGAAAAATTTTATAAACATTTTGGCGCAAAGAAAATTGTAAAATTCTTCGAGGGTGATTTAATACAGGTGTCCGCTATAGAGAGGCACCCGTACAGAATGTCCTATATAACGCTATGAAAATCCAGCCCCTCTACTACGGGCAGCGGAATAAAATACTTCTGTACAGAGTTTTGTCTTAAAAATGTACGTAAAAGTCCCAGAAAAAAATTAAGACAAATTTTGGTATAAAGAAAGTTTTCAAATTTTTTTATGCTGATTTGATAAAGGTGTCCGCTGTAGAGAGGTACCCGTTCGGCATATGTCCTATAACGCTATGAAAGTCCAGCCCCTCTACTACGGGCACCGGAATAAAATATTTGTACACAGAATTTTGTCTTAAAAATGTATGTAAAAATCACAGAAAAATTTGAGAAACATTTTGGCATAAAGAAAGTTTTCAAATTCTTTGATGCTGATTTGATAAAGGTGTCCGCTATAGAGAGGTACCCGTTCGGCGTATATGCCATATGTAACAATGAAGACAATCCTTTCTACTGCGGACAGCTGTACAAAATATTTCTACATGAATTTTTCACTTCAAGATACATCTAAAAAGCACAGAAAAATTTGGGAAACATTTTGGTATAAAGAAAGTTTTCAAATTTTTAGCAGTTAATTTTATATAGATGTCCGCTATAGAGAGGTACGCCTTGAACAGTACTTCCACTTTGCAGGGAAATTCCCTCAGATAAGGAAAATGGGGAAGAGGGGAAAAGGGAAAATGGAGGATAAAGTGAATCTACAAATGTAGCTTTACTCTGTAGCACGGAGGAGGGGGAAAAAGGGAAACTGATATTTTCAAGCGGAGGGGAAAAAGGGAAAAAAGGGAAAAAAGGGGAAGCACTGGCCTTTAAGCATGGGAAGAAAGCAAGAATCTTTGTTATAGGATTTCTTACCAATGGATCAGGATCGATCCTGTAGCAAACATTACATTATGGATCTTCAGGAAATACCTAATTTCAGGATAAAATCAAGGATATTTTTTTATTTTCGCAAGGATCGATATTGCCAGGATCGATAGTAAGGAATTTCATAGGACATTGTTAACCCCAGTGCTAATAGAAATCCAGGAATTTGCTTAAGGATCGATCCTGCATTGATCTTTTTACTAAATAATAATAATAATAATAATAATAATAATATTAATAAATATAATGATAAATATAATAATAAAAATAATAATATAAATACTAGTAGCTAAATAATAATAATAATAATAAATATAATAATATAAATAATAATATAAATACTAGTAACTAAATAATAATAAATATAACAAATATAATAATAAATATAATAATAATAACAATAATACTGTAATATATTATTCTAGTATAATACGCAATATATAAAACTTATACGTTCACATACTTGAAGGACTTATTCCAGGTTATCCCATAAGTTATACCAGGGTCATATGGTAGGGTGAATGTGTGTATTTGAGATTTATTCTGGAATTGCCGACTTATACTGGAATAAAGTGCTGCAGTGTGAACATGTATTTCTATTTTCTACGTCTATTTTTTTAGTTTGAGAGAAGCTCGTTAGCGGTTGAGCACGTGCTATAAGAACAGAAGAACCTACAATCAGTGTTGTCTACGTTATCTATCAGTAGTATGTGTGGTTACTAGACAACTGCTACTACTACTACTACTACTATTGTTACTACTCCTCCTGCTCCTCCTACTAGTTCCGATTCTACTACTATACTGCTGCTACTACTCCTCTAACTACTACTACTGTTACTACTCCTCCTGCTCCTCTTACTAGTTGTGCTTCTACTATTATAATACTGCTACTACTCCTTTAACTACTACTACTGGTACTACTACTACTACTATTATTATTATTACTACTACTACTAGTACTACTACTGCCATTTCCATTACTGCTACTATTCCTACTACTAATACTACTACAGCAATTACTACTCTAACTACTACTTCTATGACTACTGCTGCTACTGCTGCTACTACTCCTTTTACTTCTTCCCTACTACTACTACTACTACTTCTAAGACTATTACTACCGATAATCAACAATAACAGCAATAACAGTACTAAATAACAGTAGGAGTACTAAAAGAAAAGGCTACAGTGTCTTGATGGACTCGTAGCATAACGAAGCGCAAAGAGAGACGTGCTTTGCTCGTTTGGTCTCTAATTCCATTTCAAGGGAACCAACAACAACAACCGGCACTTTATACATCTAATAGACCTTATTCCAAAGAGGCCTCTGTAGACCACTCCCTGTACTACGGACACTCGTTTCAAAAAATTTTTCCAAGCAATCGACTTGAAAATAAGTCGAAAAATCGCCAAAAAATCTGAGAAACACTTTGATACCCAAAAAAAGTTGAAAATTTTAATAAATGGATTTAATATATGTGTCCGCTATAGTGAGGTGCGCTTTTTGCAATAGGCCCTATTCCGGAAAGGCCACTGAAGACCGTCTCCTCTACTACGGACAGCTGTATAAAATACATCTACATCAAAATCTCACTTGGAAATACTTGTAAAAATCACAGAAAAATTCAGGAAACAATTTGGTATAAACGAAGTTATAAAATTCTTTACATTTGATTTAATAACGGTGTCCGCTATAGAGAGGCGCGCCTTGCCGTATAAAACTGCAAAGACCGACTCCTCTACTACGGACAACCGTATAAAATATATCTACAGCAAAATGCCATTGAAAATACTTGTAAAAATCACAGAAAAATTCAAGAAGCATTTTGGTATAAACAAATTTTCAAAATTCTGTCAAGCTGATTTAATAACTGTGTCCGCTATAGAGAGGTGCGCCTTGCCGTATAAAACTGCAAAGACCGACTCCTCTGTTACGGACAGTCGTATAAAATACATCTACATAAAAATCTCACTTGAAAATACTTGTAAAAATCACAGAAAAATTCAGGAAACAATTTAGTACAAACAAAGTTATAAAATTCTTTACATTTGATTTAATAACGGTGTCCGCTATAGAGAGACCCGCGTTCTGGATATGCCCTCTGTACCCTTTACAACAACAACACACAAACCAATTAGCCTTAATATCAATTCCAGTGAATCCCTAGAGACGTCTCCATATCAAGGAATCATTCCTGAATCCAGTGTTTCCACTTTCGCAGGGAAATTCCCTGAAAAAGGGGGGAAATGGGGTCTAAAAAGGGAAGAAGAAGGGAAGGAAGTAAAAAGGAAGTCTAGACCCTGTATATTCTTGCACGGAGGGAGAAAAAGGGGAAAGATAAGGGAAGAGGGGAAAAATGGAAAATTGACAAGTGGAAACACTGCCTGAATCGTAAATCCCCATCCTCACTTCCGGTTCACTTCCGGTTTGCTTCCAGATTAGCAACTAGACCAAAATCAGTTCAAAAATTTTGAATTCCTAACTACCTAGATTCACTTTCTCAAGTCCTAAACCTTCTTCCGGTTCACTTCCGGTTTGCTTCCGGTTTTCTTCCGGACAAGCAACTAGACCAAAATCGGTTAAAAAATGTTGGATTCCTAACTACCTAGATTCACTTTCTCAAGTCCAAAACCTTCTTCCGGTTCATTTCCGGTTCGCTTCCGGTTCACTTCCGAATTAAAATTTATTATTATTGTAATATTTGTTTGAAATATTCATTTTCAAAATGAAATAATCGCGTGTGTGTTCAGGAAAAGTTCGTTCCTGAGATTTGACACGATTTTTCAATCGATCATCAATCGATTTACTCTTGTGACAGGTTCATCAACAACTCAATTAACCGATGAGTACGAGTAATCACATTTCGGTTCCGTGATTACTTTCCGGAAGTAATCATGTACCTGGGTAGGTCCCAGTTACTTTGTGAGTACCGGATTACCGACGTAACGAATCAGATATAGTAATCATACGGTAATCAAACAGCATTCAAACAGTGTTCATACACTATTCATGCAGTATTCAGACAGTATTCATATAGTACTCAAACACTATTCATGTAGTATTCGTACAGTGTTCAAATAGTATTCATGCAGTACTCGTACAGTACTCATACACTATTCATATAGTAATCATATAGTATCCATGCAGTACAGTATTCATAGGGTAATCAAACAGTATTCACACACTATTCATTCAGTATTCAGTCAGTATTTCACGCAGTAATCATGCTAATCATATCTAACCAACCAGCAGTAATCACTTTCTAATTACTCGGTTACTGAACGGTTTACCCTATTAGTCCATAATAACCGGATCCGGTTCCTCATTAAGTTTTTTACGGCGGTATTAAATAACGGTTACTTTCAAAAGTAACCGTTCATCACTCATAGTTCTCGAAGCTTTGTTTATCTTGGCCTTCTACATAAAACCAATTTATGGCAGTGGTTAACGAAGGGGGTCCGAAACTCCACACATATCACCTGATAACAGGTGATAACATCATGATAACACATTTTTCTCAAAATCTTGAATTTACACTCATTTCGAATAAATTATTAAGAATTATTTAAATTAACCAATTAAATTATTATCACTTATTCAAGGGGTCCGAAACTTGCAATAATCTTCGTACACCTAGGCCGTGTTATCACTGTTATCGATCTGTTATCTCCGTGTTATCTCCACGTTATCATGTGTTATCAAATAATCTTCGTACACTTTTGCTCTGAGTTTCGGACCCCTTGCACTTATTATACTAAATTTATTTAAGCATAATTAAATGCTTATACGTTACTTTTATCGACATTTATTATTATTATTAATACTGTTATTGCTACTACTACTACTACTGCTACTGCTACTACTACCACTTTCTCTCTTACTACTCCTACTAATTCTACTACTACAAAAACTGCTTCTACTACTACTGCTACTAATCCTCGTACTACACTCCTCCGACTACTACAACTACCACTCCTCCCCCTACTGCTATTACCGCTACTACTACTACTACCACTTTCTCTCTTACTATTCCTACTAATTCTAGTACTACAACAACTGCTGCTACTACTACTGCTACTAATCCTCGTACTACACTCCTCCTCCGACTACTATTACCGCTACTACTACTACTGCCACTTTCTCTCTTACTACTTCTACTAATTCTACTACTTCAACAACTGCTGCTACCACTACTGCTACTAATCCTCATACTACCACTCCTCCTCCTCCTCCTCCTACTACTACTACTATTATTATTATTATTATTATTAGGGACAAAAAATTAGAAATATTCAGCCATATGAGAGAACTGCATAAACTAGAAATAAATGTGATATTATTTGAAGAGGTTTTTTTCCCTTTAATCGTAACTCATCTCTATTGGCTCGTATCTAAGGAATGAAAAGGCCGGCTGTTGCTTGTACACACACCAGGGGACCTTACAACTTTCTTCCACATTTCTACCATCATACTTTATATCTATAATATTAGTAATAATAATAATATTGGTGATAGTTAGTAGTATAGGAACAGTAGTAGTAGTTGTAGTAGGAGCGGTAATAGAAGTAGGAGTCGGAGGAGGAGTAGTAGTACGAGGATCAGTAGCAGTTGTAGTAGCAACAGTTGTTGTAGTAGTAGAAATAGTAGGAGTAGTAAGAGAGAAAGTGGTAGTTAGTAGTAGTAGCAGTGGTAGTAGTAGTAGTAGTAGTCGGAGGAGGAGTGGTAGTACGAGGATTAATAGCAGTTGTAGTAGCAGCAGTTGTAGTAGTAGTAGTAGTGGTAGTAGTAAGTAACTAGTAGTAGAACGAAGCGTAGTAATGAGAGTAGTGGGAGGAGGCATAGTAGTAGTAGTTATAGTAGTAGTAATAGTAGTAGTAGTAGTTGGAGCAGAAACAGCAGCAGTAGTAGCACAGATCTGTCGAGTACGTGGACATGCCATATGACGCATATTAAGCAACTTCAATGTTGTCCAACGATTCGGCAGATTTACATTATATACCAATTGTTGTAACAATACTCTACTATCCAATAATAATAATAATAATAATAATAATATGTGGCAATAGGCTTGAGCCTTAGCCGAAATTTAAACAATAAGCAATAAATAATAAATAATAATAATAATAACAATAATAGTAATAATAATAATAATATAATAATAATATAACCATTATTATAATAAGGGGGTTAATGCAAATGCAAACAAACATATTCGCACGTTCCCTACCCTCTGGTATAGCCATGTGTGTAAATTGACGAAGACATGGGGTGTTATACCCTGACATGTGACAAACAGCTGATAACACCTGATAACACCTGATAACAAACTATATTTTTAACACTTAGGGTCTAAAATTTCCATACAAAAGTTAGGCTGTTGACCTCCCCGACAGAAAAGTCATACGGTTGAGTACCGAATGACTGGGTAGCTGAACACTAGCTTTCCTCTGAATCACTAGTTGAATAGTAGCTGAACTTACTTTAGTTACTAAAAACTAAACCCTCTGAATACGGAAGTTGAATACTGCATGACTTAGTTCTTCAAAAATTCAAGCGTACGAACCGTGTGAAAGTGGGCCGATTTCATACCATCGTCTAGCTGAATCTGTGGTAATAATCAACCACTATTTCAGAGGGTCATTCAGACGCCTGAACAGAACCTGAAAATTTGCACTAATGTGCTAGTTACTTGCTGATAACACTTGATAACAAGTGATAACAGGTGACAACAGTTGATAACAGTTGATAACAGGTGATAACAAGGTGATAACATACTAGTGCTGATTTATACAAATTAAAGCGTCGGGCCTTGTCCATTCAATTGCAAGTCCATTCATCCGGGCAAAAAAAAATTTATGAATGAACTCTTACGAGCAAAAAATTTTTTACAACTTTTACTACGCGCAAGTACAAAAAATACTATTTTAATATAGTAATAAAAATAATATTTTATACATATATATATATATATATGTATATATATATATATACTATGAAAAAAACAATAAAAATACTATATATTGAAATATATAATATTGGTAGAAAATATTATTTTAATATATTAATAAAAATAATATTTTATATACATATATACATACTATGAAAAAAACAATACAAAATATTATATATATTAATATATATAATATTGGTAGAAAATACTATTTTAATATAAGAATAAAAATAATATCATTTATATATATAATATTGATAGAAAATACTATTAAAACTAAATAAAAATGATAAATAGAATTTAAATGAAATTAAATTAACTTTGATACCAAATATATAATATTGGTACAAAAAATAGTATTTTAATATAATAATAAAAATAATATCATTTATATATATATATAAATACTATGAAAAAAACAATAAAAAATACTATATATTAAAAATATATAATATTGGTAGAAAATACTATTAAAACTAAATAAAAATGAAAAATAAAATTTCAATGAAATTAAATTAACTTTGATACCAAATATATAATATTGGTACAAAAAATAGTATTTTAATATAATAATAAAAATAATATCATTTATATATATATATAAATACTATGAAAAAAACAATAAAAAATACTATATATTAAAAATATATAATATTGGTAGAAAATACTATTAAAACTAAATAAAAATGAAAAATAAAATTTCAATGAAATTAAATTAACTTTGATATCAAATATATAGTATTGGTACAAAAAATACTATTTTAATATAATAATAAAATTAATATTATATATATATATATATATATATTTATATATAAATACTATGGAAAAAAATAAAAAATACTATATATTAAAAATATATAATATTGATAGAAAATACTATTGGAACTAAATAAAAATTATAAATAAAATTTCAATGAAATTAAATTAACTTTGATGATATTAGGTTGTTTACCTTTGATCAGTTAAGTCCTTTTCATTCATCAAAAACTTTATTCAAACAGTAATTTTTTTTTTAAAACGTCCCAAAAAATCCACTGAATATTTATTACACAAAAATCCGGTGTTGTTTTTAAATAAATAAATTAAATTTTAATTAATTTAAATTCAAATAATTCCATTGAACTAGACGTTCACAATCGCTTGCACTTATGAAGTCCATTTAAAAGTTCCATGTCCCAAACTGTCACCACAGGTTCTTTGAAAAGACGTCAAATTTTTATTACTATTAAAGTTAATTAACGAAATTTTAATGAAAATTTGTGTGATGGTTCCTTGTCCACTGTCTGAGGCCAACTGAAGCCAAGGCACCGGCAGTTGTGTGTAGAATAAGCGGCGAGAAAATGTGCTGGTCGCAAGCGCTTCTATTACAGTGTTGCAGGGAAATTCCCTGAAAAAGGGAGGAAATGGGGTAGGAAAAGGGAAGAAGAACAGAAGAGAGTGAAGAGGGAATCTAGACCATGTATATTCTTGCACGGAGGGGGGAAAAGGGGAAAGATAGCTTCTTATCAAATCTTATCACTGTTGCAGGGAAATTCCCTGAAAAAGGGGGGAAATGGGGTAGGAAAAGGGAAGAAGAACAGAAGAGAGTGAGGAGGAAATCTAGACCCTGTATATTCTTGCACGGAGGGGGGAAAAGGGGAAAAATAAGGGAAGAGGGTGAAAAGGGAAAACTGAAAAGTGGAAACACTGCATGGATAATGTAGTGGGAAGCCAGTTTCTACTGTTGCAGGGAAATTCCCTGAAAAAGGGAGGAAATGGGGTAGGAAAAGGGAAAAAGAACAGAAGAGAGTGAAGAGGAAATCTAGACCCTGTATATTCTTGCACGGAGAGGGGAAAAGGGGAAAAATAAGGGAAGAGAGGAATAATGGAAAATCGAAAAGTGGCAACACTGCTCTATTAGGGCCTATTCCAAACGCGCGCCTCTTTATAGCGGACACCGTTATTAAATTAATTTCTAAGATTTTTAGAAGTTTGTTTATACCAAAATGTTTCTCGGATTTTTCTGTGATTATTAGAAGCATTTTCAAGTTAATTTTTCCTGTAAAAGTATTTAATACAGCTGCCCGTAGTAGAGGGGCTGGTCTTCATAGCGTTATGGGCAAGGCAGGCCTCTCTATAGCGGACACGTTTATTAAATCAATTCCTAAGATTTTTAGAACTTCGTTTATACCAAAATGTTTCTCGAATTTTTCTGCGATTTTTGGAATCATTTTCAAGTGAGATTTACGTTTAAACATATTTTATATAGCTGTCCGTAGTAGAGGGGCTGGTCTTCATAGCGTTATGGGGCAAGGCAGGCCTCTCTATAGCGGACACTTTTAATAAATAAACTTCAGGGAATTGTGAGACTTTATTTATAGCAAAATGTTTCCTGAATTTTTCTGTGATTTTTAGAGACACTTTTCAATAAGATTTTCCTACAGAAATATTTTATACAGCTGTCCGTAGTAGAGAAGTCAGTCTTCATAGTGTTATGGGACATATTTCAAAAAGCGCGCCTCTCTATAGCGGACACCTGTATTAAATCAACCGAAACGAATTTTGAAATTCTCTTTGCACCAAAATGTTTCTTGAATTTTTCTGTGATTTCTAGAAATATTTAAAATCCGGTAAATTTTTAAACTTACTTTATACAGCTGTCCGTAGTAGAGGAGACAGCCTTTTGGAAAAAAGGTCTATAAGGGCCTATTCCAAACGCGCACCTCACTATAGCGGACACGCATATTAAATCAGTTTATTAAAATTTTTAACTTTTTCGGGTATCAAAGTGTTTCTCAAATTTTTTTACGATTTTTAGACATATTTCCAAGTCGATTAGTTGACAAGGTTATTTTATACGAGCGTCCGTAGTAGAGGGGATGGTCTACAAGGGCCTTTTTGGAATAAGGTCTATAATAACTTGCTACTCAACTGAAAACATCCCACCCACACACACATACAAAATACATACCCACGTACATTACACAAATATAACATTCATTGGATGAATGAAAACTTAATTATACCGTGGCAACACTTTGCTCAAGCACTTTTGAACAGTGTCGCTTTACGAAACAGCTTCAGGTAATTGGAATCCAAGTACACGTGCACTTGACTCTTTAAAAGGACCAGACGTTGCCAGATCTACTAAAAAGATATATTGATAATAAATGAGAATTTTATTTGATCCAGTTTAACATAACTTAGAATAGAATAGATGTACAGTTTTGAATACTTGTTTGAAATTCACTCTTAAAACTTTAAGACTCTTTAAAAGCACCAGACGTTGCCAGATCTACTAAATAAATATATTGATAATAAATGAGAGTTTTACTTGATCCAGTTTAGCATTACTTAGAATAGAATAGATGTACAATTTTGAATACTTGTTTGAAATTCACTCTTAAAACTGTAAGACTCTTTAAAAGCACCAGACGTTGCCAGATCTACTAAATAAATATATTGATAATAAATGAAAATTTTACTTGATCCAGTTTAGCATAACTTAGAATAGATGTACAGTTTTGAATATTTTGTTTGAAATAGCGATAAGTGTGGAAATTAACGTCGTCTGCATTAGTCGTCAGTACTTCCACTTTTTTCCCCCTTTTCCCCCTTCGTGCTACACAGTAAAGCTGCATTTGTAATTCCACTTTCCCCTCCGTTTTCCCTATTCCCTCTTCCCCATTTTCCCTATTTGACGGAGTTTCCCTGCAAAGTGGAAGCACTGCTAGTTGTACAGTAAGCAGACAGGTTACGGTTTTTCAGTAACGAACAGAAAACTAGAAGAAAAAACTAGAAATCAATGTTGCTTGAAATCTGATAAGTTTTAAGCTACTGTGTTGAATTGGTGAGATGCCATTTGTCGTATTTTAAAAGCAGCTGTACACAGAAAAAAGTGGAATTGTTTTGCAGTGGAGTTTTGAGTACAACGTTGCCAGGTAATATCCAGCGTTGTCATATGGTTTCTATAAATTGGCAGCCAGTCAAAATATGAGTTCGGCAGTATCTGTGGCCAATTTAACTGGAAAAAAAAAAGTTGTTTATACAGTTGTTTATTGTGGAAATTTAAAAGGCTCTTTACCTTGCGGTAGCCCAAAGGCTTTTACAAATGCAGACTTGCCAAGTTTCTTGCATTCAGCACAAAATTTACTGTTTATTTGGCAACATGCAGAAACTTCTGATCCATTTTCACATAATCAAACCAAATAATCCTATTTAGTGAGATCATATACTTTCTTATAATTCTTTTACAGTTTCCTGGACCCTGTAGATCCGTTCTAACATCAGAGCCATCTACCGGCTTTGACTGGAAACTTACAGCCGCCATATTTAGACGAACTCACGTTTTCCAGGCTTTTTTTCCCCCCTCAAAATGCACTGATTGGTGGATAAATGACTAAAATAGTGTGCTAGAATTCAATTTTAGCAAAATTTTGTAAGTTTTTCAAAGGTAGATTGGTTTGTATGGTAGTTGGTCCTGAACAGAGCGTTCCGTAACGATAATGGAAGTCGTTAAGATATTTCAGAACTGTCTCATTCCAAAAATAACCTTTTTTGGGGACATTTCTATTATTGTTCAAAAAGTGCAAGGGAAAAAACCTTTAGAACAGCCGTAAATAATGAAACCGTCAAACTACGTTAACCTGCTTTTGTTAATGAGTTGTTGCATACAAGTCTTAAGTCTTTTAGGCGATTGCTACAGTTTCTACACAAGTAAAGGATTAATCGATGACAAGCGGGGGGGCTAAAAGGCTGTATACGTGGACACATCGGTGACAAATTCAGGCAGTAGTTTCTCGCTTGAGTTCTGCTGCCTTGTCCGTGGGGACAAAGACGTACGAGACAAAGGAAGCTCTTTGATATTTTCTCAATAACGAATAGGCGTAAATAGTGTCTCACATTAGGCACAAAGCCATGCGAGTGAGCAAAAGCCAAAGGCCTACACGTATAATATGTTTGAAGGAAAGAAAAAATCGCCTCCTTTTCACTAGGATTTATATATATCTCCTCGGCACCTTGCCATCCATTGCTGGCCCACGTCATTTATTTCATTCCAGTCATTGCTATATATACGAAAAATCCAACAGCCCAATCCCATTAGGCAGTAGGCTCATCCAGCAACTTCATCTGCTTTCACATAGGCCTAATCAGTTTAGTACAATCAGTTCACTAACGAGTACAGAACGAAGAAATCCACATTTACAAAATTGTTGAATATTAAGAAATCTTATAGTTTTTTTTTTTAAATGACAATTTGTTGTTTACTTTCCAGTTTCAGTTTCCCCTTTTCCCCTTCTTCCCTTGTTTTTTCCCTTTTTCCTCCCAACGTCCTGGAATACGGGCCGTATACGTTTGAATTTTCCCTTTTTCCCCTCGGTGCTAGAATACATGCCATATACGTTTGAATTTTTTTCCCTTTCCCCCCTTCCCTTATTTTCCCTTTTTCCTCCCTCCGCGCTAGAATACAGGCCGTATACGTTTTGAATTTATTCCCTTTCCCCTCTTCCTTTTAATTATTTCCCTTTTTCAGGGAATTTCCCTGCAAAGTAGAAACACTGGACAAGAGCCAGGTAGGATCTTCGTTATGCTTACTGCGTCCTTGATACCGTAAAAACAAAAAAAAATGTCCCCAGATGAGATTTTTACGTTCTTGTTATTAATACCAGCCAACTTATTAATTAGTTGTTGCTCCTTAAAAGTTTATTCGCGAGTCCCTCCTGTGTTGTCTCTGCCGGTTTCAGGACGTCTTGCCCTACGGCCATGTGCTTAATTGGAGAGGTCACGCTCAAAGGTTGTCCTCAGAATACCCCGCTTTGGACAACAACATGAAATCTGACCGCGAAAGTAGAAATCAACACCAACAGCCACTAAACTACATTCAAAATAACTAGTATTCGTTCAAAATCTACTTTCTACAGTCGTCTGCTAAGGTTGCTGAAGACTACAGGGTTGTCAGATTCTCAATAAATTAGAAATCTACTTTTCAGTGTCGTCTGCTAAGGTTGCTGAAGAGTACAGCGTTGCCATATTTTCAATAAACTAGAAATCTACTTTTCAGCGTCGTCTGCTAAGGTTGCTGAAGACTACAGCGTTGCCATATTTTCAACAAATTAAAACTCTACTTTTCAGCGTCGTCTGCTAAGGTTGCTGAAGACTACAGCGTTGCCATATTCTCAATATATTAGAAATCTACTTTTCAGTGTTGTCTGCTAAGGTTGCTGAAGACTACAGCGTTGTCAGGTTTTCAATAAATTAGAAATCTACTTTTCAGTGTCGTCTGCTAAGGTTGCTGAAGACTACAGCGTTGTCAGGTTTTCAATAAATTAGAAATCTACTTTTCAGTGTCGTCTGCTAAGGTTGCTGAAGACTACAGCGTTGTCAGGTTTTCAATAAATTAGAAATCTACTTTTCAGTGTCGTCTGCTAAGGTTGCTGAAGACTCCAGCGTTGCCATATTCTCAATATATTAGAAATCTACTTTTCAGTGTCGTCTGCTAAGGTTGCTGAAGACTACAGCGTTGCCATATTTTCAATAAATTAGAAATCTACTTTTCAGTGTCGTCTGCTAAGGTTGCTGAAGACTACAGCGTTGTCAGGTTTTCAATAAATTAGAAATCTACTTTTCAGTGTCGTCTGCTAAGGTTGCTGAAGACTACAGCGTTGTCAGGTTTTCAATAAATTAGAAATCTACTTTTCAGTGTCGTCTGCTAAGGTTGCTGAAGACTCCAGCGTTGCCATATTCTCAATATATTAGAAATCTACTTTTCAGTGTCGTCTGCTAAGGTTGCTGAAGACTACAGCGTTGCCATATTTTCAATAAATTAGAAATCTACTTTTCAGTGTCGTCTGCTAAGGTTGCTGAAGACTACAGCGTTGTCAGGTTTTCAATAAATTAGAAATCTACTTTTCAGTGTCGTCTGCTAAGGTTGCTGAAGACCACAGCGTTGCCATACTTTCAATAAATTAGAAATCTACTTTTCAGTGTCGTCTGCTAGAATTGCTGAAGACTCCAGCGCTGCCAGATTTTTAATAAATTAGAAATTCACTTTTTAGAGTCGTCTGCTACGATTGCTGAAGACTCCAGCGTTGGCAGATTTTCAATAAATCAGTAATTCACTTTCTAGAGTCGTCTGCTAAGACTGCTGAAGCTCTCCAGCGTTGTCAGATTTCAATAGATTAGAAATCTACTTTTCAGTGTCGTCTGCTAAGATTGCTGAAGCTCTCCAGCGCTGCCAGATTTCTAATAACTTATGTAATAATTCATTCAATTGGGTTGGTGGAAGTACAGTGAATACTGGGAATGATTTACGATAAGTGATAATTGACTTTTTAACTGGGATATTTGCATAATGTCCAGTTGTTAAAACGGAGATAAAAATTAACTCCCATCACCAGAAATGGGGACAGAGCGATTACGACGAGTGGGTAGGAATAAGCATTTAACTAAAGTAGTTTCAATTCCGGTAATTGTGCATTAGTTCATTTGAAACATTCCGAGCAGTCAATGTAGCTTAATGATTAACTGCGGAGCCGCTACAAAAGGGGTTGGCAACACTCCAGAATCCTCATGTGTTATCACTTGTAATCAGTGGTTTCCACTTTGCGGGGAAATTCCATGAAAAGGGGAAAATAAGGGAGGAGGGAAGCGGGAAAATTTGGAAGTTACAGCCTTGTGTTCTAGAACGGAAGGGAAAAAGGGAAAAGTAAGAGAGGGGGGAAAAGAGGAAATCTACTTGTACTCCAGTATGGAGGGGGAAAAGGGGAAAATAAGAGAAGAGGGAAAAGGGAGAATCTGGAACACAGTCTTTGTATTCCAGTACAGAAGGGAAAAGGGGAAAAGAAGGGGGGAGGTAAAAGGGAAAATATCCTCGTATTCCAGTACGGAAGGGAAAAAGGGGAAAATAACGGACGAGGGAAAATGGACAATCTGGAAGTATATAGCCTTGTATTCCAGTACGAAAGGGAAAAAGTGAGAAACAAGGGAAAAGGGAAAATCTGGGAGTATAGCCTTGTATTCTAGCACGGAGGGAGGAAAAAGGGAAAAATAAGTGAAGAGGGGAAAAAGGGGATTTTGAAAGTGGAAACACTACACTTGTTATAAAGGCAGGGGAAAAGAGGGAGGGGGGGGGACCGATTTTTGACGCTGCATATATCGGCAATTCTTGGTCTCGCTCGGCAAGTTTGTCCTATTGTCAATGCAAATGGCGGCCGACTCATTTGGTGCCATTTCTAGTCCCATTGCTGCGCCCACCCAATTCTTCTAACACATATTTTTCATATAAATTTATTTTTATTACAATTTGTAACATATTCATTGGATTACTTAATAATAATATTCATAATACTAATAGAGATAACTAGTATAATATAATAATAAATGATATAATATTTAATACAGTAAAATTTAAACATATTTGACAGTGCTCCCACTTTGCGGGGAGATTCTTTGAAAAAAGGGGAAAATGGGGTGTGAAAAGGGAAAAATAAGGGAAGAGCGGAGAAGGGAAAATCTGGGCTACAGCCATGTATTCTAGTATGGAGGGTAAAAAGGGAAAAATAAGGGAAGAGCGGAGAAGGGAAAATCTGGACTACAGCGTTGTATTCTAGTACGGTGGGTAAAAAAGGGAAAAATAAGGGAAGAGCGGAGAAGGAAAAATCTGGACTACAGCCTTGTATTCTAGTACGGAGGGTAAAAAAGGGAAAAATAAGGGAAAAGGGGAAAAAGGGGAAACTGGAAGTAGAAACACTGATATTTGAAAATGTCACCAACCCCCGCAGTATTTGACAAACATTGAAACATAGCCAAATATGCATGTAATAAAAAGACTGATGGCTCCTTTTTGGAGAGAGGGGAAAAAAGAGAAAAGTTTCCAGTTCTTTATCCAGTGTTTTTTTGGAGTGCCTTTTTTATATTCGGTCGTTACTTGTTACGACTCTATTGACACGCCATGCTGGGGGAGAACTGTGTAAAACAAATCGGACGTTTAAGTCCCACAAAAAGTGTTATCCACTGTTATCAATACAGAATTTTGCTAAATAGATATATTAAGTTATACCTTGTTCACACTGGTTTATTAGTAGTCCTCCTCCTCCTACTACTACTACTGCCACTACTACTACTACTACTTATACTCCTAGTACTCTTCCTCCTCCCCTCCTCTTACTGCTACTACTATTGCTGCTACTAGTACTCTTCCAACTAGAACTACCGCTCCTAGTACTCCTCCTCCTCCTACTACTACTACCACTACCGCCACTACTACTACTACAACTTATACTCCTAGTACTCTTCCTCCTCCTCCTGCTCTTACTGCTACTACTATTGCTGCTACTAGTACTCTTCCAACTAGAACTACCGCTCCTAGTACTCCTCCTCCTCCTACTACTACTACTACCACTACCGCCACTACTACTACTACTACTTATTCTCCTAGTACTCTTCCTCCTCCTCCTCCTCCTCTTAATGCTACTAATGTTGCTGCTACTACTACTCTTCCTACTAAAACTACCACTTCTTGTACTACTCCTACTACTCCTTCTACTCCGGAAGTAACTTTACCCCGAAATTTGCCCCGAAATTTACCCCAGGCTTTATCCTCGAATGTTCACATTGTCAATCGTGACTGGAGCCGGGTATCTTAGTTTACCACCGAAAACCTGACCCTGGTATTTTACAAGGGGTAAATTTTCGGGGGGTAAATCAACTTACCCTCGGTTCAGTTCGCGTTCACACATCACGGGGTAAAAATGGACTTACCCCGGATTCCGGATTTACCCCAGAAAAATGTGGGGTAAGTCCTCAGGTGTGAACATGGTATTACTCTGATTTAGGGTAAGTAGTAAGCAAAGTCACGTCCATATAGGCGAATGGAATGTAGTCAAAGCAATATAATATAATATAATATAATTAATAGTGTTCTGTTGGTGTTATCCGTGTTATCAACTATGGCAGGCGTTATCTGATGTTACCCGTTATGACTGCTAATAAGAGAGTATAAGCATTAGTAGTACTAGTAGTAGTAGTTGTGGTAGTGGTACTACTAGTGAGAGTAGAACTAGCAGTAGCAGTACTAGTAATGGTAGTAACATAGTTATAGGACTAGTGGTAGTAGTAGTGGTGATAGGAGTAATGGTAGTAGTACTAGAGCAGTAGTAGTAGTAGTGCTAGTAGTTATGGTAGTAGTAGCAGTAGTAGTGGTATTAGTAGTAGTAGTAGTAGTAGTAGTAGTAGTAGTATTAGCAGAATAGTGCTAAAAATGGCAGAGTAGTAACAATAGTGCTAGTAGTTGCAGTAGCAGTAGTAGTAGCATTAGTAGCACCTATGTCATTAGTTGCACTAACAGTAGTAGCAGTGCTAGCATTACTTCTTATCAACCCAAAGTAGTTGATCTGCCTTACGAAACGTGTTGTTGGCAAGTGTTGTAGGTAGTAGCAGCCTTTGCCAAACCGACAACTTTCATTAAGATAGTTCAGATAACTAAAAGTCAAACAGCATTGCCACGTATCTTTCCACGTGGCCATCGATTGCTATTTTTAAGTCCTTTCTTATGTGCTAACTTGCTAATTTATAGCTACAACCGACGGCGACTACAACACGTACTACTACCACTAACTACTTGTACCGTAACTTACAGCTGATCAATACTATTTATAGATTTAGTGAGTTGTTAAGTCAGTCAGTTTGGTAGCAACTAGCAAAAGCAGAACTAGTTCACTGTTAGCACAGTAACTATGAGTATTGATGGAACTGAAACTAGTAGGAATAATAATAAAATGGTGGATAAAGTAGTAGTAGTAGTTGTAGAAGTAGAAGAACTAGTATCAGCAAAAGTAGTAGTAGTGGCAATACCACCACTAGTAGTAATACTAGCAGAATGGTATACGTTAGTAATACTAGTTTACTACTGAAGGTTAGCAGTTGTATATTAGTTGTTGGTAGTGATGCTATTATTACTAATTTCGGCTACTTATTGTTACTACTAATGTTGCTTGACTATTTATGTCTGTTTTGAATGGAAATTTCACTTGCTAGTTTATTACTTACAGAATGCGCGACCTACTACTACTTCTACTAGCACCAGTGCTACTATAATTACTAGTGTCATCACTACTACAACTACTTCTTCTACTACTACTAACTACTGCCACTACTACTACTACCACTACGTATACTACCACTCTTCCTCATTCCTCAACTCCTACTACTACAAAATACAAACACTACTACACTACACTACAAACTCCTACTCCTACTCCTACTCCTACTCCTACTACTACTACACTACTGCCACTACTACTACTACTACTGGTACATATACTTCTAGTACTCTACCTCCTCCCCCTCTTACTACTACTATTACTTCTACTACTGCTACTACTCCTTCTCATCCTACTGCTACTACTAGTACTACTACTACTACTTACACTCCTAGTGCTCTTCCTACTAGAACTACCGCTCCTAGTACTCCTCCTCCTACTATTACTACTACTACTACTCCTTCTATTACTAACCCTACTACTACTACTAGAGCTACTACTTGGTATGCCTCGAGCCTTGAATGGGTTATTGAGTGAGCAGTTTCATGACTAGGTCAATAGCTGGACTAGTTCCAGTAGTTCGTGTAACAAATCTGGCCAACTATTTTTTGGCTTGTCGCGCTACTTTAACTTTCTATTTATGGCACTTTTTCTTCTCTTCCCTTCTTTTCCACCATACCAAGAATCTTCAGAATCACAGTTAAGAATCTTACGCCACACAATAGTTCCAGTCAGTAACAATAGTTGATAGTTCGAAAGTAAGTAAGCAGTGTTTTCACTTTCAGTCTCCTCTTTTCCCCTTTTCCCCCCTCCGTGCTAGAACGTAGGACTGCACTTCTAGATTTTCCCTTTTTTCCCCTCCACGCTAGAATGTAAGATTTCCCTTTTCCCCTCTCCGTGCTAGAGCATGAGGCTGCACTTCTAGATTTTCCCTTTTCCCTTATTTTTCCTTTTGTCCCCTCCACGCTAGAATGTAAGACTGTACTTCTAGATTTTCCCTTTTCCCTCTCCGTGCTAAAGCATGAGGCTGCACTTCCAGATTTTCCCTTTTCCCTCAGTTTCCCTTTTTCCCCTTTTGGGCTACAATATTAGGCTGTACTTCTAGATTTTCCCTTTTTCCCTAATTTTTCTCTTTTCAGACCCCACTTTCCCCTTTTTCAGGGAATTTCCCTGCAAAATAGAAATCACTGTCAGTAAGTTAACATTCTACGGAACCTTGACTGAGAAATCTTTGAACCAGCAATCTCTGTCTAATGACAACGCACTGATAATTTTGATAACAGGTTGACAACACAGCTGGGGTGTTATCATCAGTCCCTTGTGGGGTGATTTTTCTACGTGACAGGCCAAAGGTTGTCCCGTGTTGTCAAGTTGAAAAGGAGATGCTGGAAACGGAGCCAAATGTCTGGCGAAGCCAACTCAAATCTTGCAACAAACTCATATTTCTTTTCATTTCTGTTTATTTCTATTACTATTATTTACTTTTCTTCATTTCGATCTGTAAGAGGCATTCAGGCTTTCGCCTAGTATCCCCTATTATTATTATTATTATTATTACTTATCATCAAGAGATCCGAAACTGCGAGGAAAAGTGTACGAAGATTATTCGATAACATGTGATAACACGGAGATAACATGGAGATATCGGATTGATAACAGTGATAACACGGCCTAGGTGTACGAAGATTATTGGAAGTTTCGGACCCCTTGCTTATCATCATTCTTACTATTTTCCACAATCATCGACTTCCATTATTTATCGTTATTAACACTGTTATCCATATTAGAAATAACAGGATTTATTTGTTCATTATATTTCACTACTACTACTACTACTACTACTACTGATACTACTACTAAAACTACTGCTACCGCCGCTACTATTTCTATGATTATTACTACTACTGCTACTACTACTACTACTGTTCTTATTATTGCTACTACTGTTACTACTACTACCATTGCTACTACTACCGCCACTACTATTCTTATTATTACTACTGCTACTACTACTACTGCTACTACTGCTACTACTACTGTTATCCTAGCTTAATACTATCATCACCTTTATTATCTGATTCTAATGATATATTCGTTGAAAGGATGCGATAGTATTATTAGAGCACTGCTTCTAATTTTGCCTTACAATGGCTTATATCCAGAAAGTACCCATTGTTCGAACTTCATTATTTTCACACCATACCTTATTATTATTATTATTATATATTATTACTATAATCACTAACATGCACATATAATGTAATATAATTAAATACTAAATTTAATTCAATCAAATATAAAATTTATTTAAACTGATTAATAATAACAATATTTTAAAGTTATATTTTGGATTTTTTCTCTTCCCCACTTTCAATTTCCCCTTTTTCCCTCATTCCTTGTTTTTCCCTTTTATCCCTCCCGTGGTGGAATATCGGGCTGTACCTCTAGGTTTCCCCCTTTCCCCTCATCGCTCATTTTTCCTTTTTCCCTTCTCGTTCTAGAATATAAGGCTGTACTTATAAATTTTCCCTTTTCCCACATTGCTCATTTTTCCTTTTTCCCCATCCGTGCTGGAATATAAAGCTCTACTTCTAGATTTTTCCTTTTCCCTCATTTTTCCCCTTTTCCCCTCCGTGCTGGAATATAAAGCTCTACTTCTAGATTTTTCCTTTTCCCTCATTTTTCCCCTTTTCCCTCCGTGCTGGAATATAAAGCTCTACTTCTAGATCTTTCCTTTTCCCTTATTTTCCCCTTTCTCCTCTTTGTGCTAGAATATCAGGCTGTACTTCTAGATTTCCCCCTTTTCCCTTATTTTTCCCCTTTCCCCCTCCGTGCTAGAATATAAAGCTCTACTTCTAGATTTCCCTGTTCCCCTTTTCTTTAATTATTTTCCCTTTTCAGATCCTATTTCCCCTTTTTCAGGGAATTTCCCAGCGGAATGGAAATACTTGAGTAATACGTTAATATTCAACTATCGGGAGGAGATAGTCCAGAATCTTACGTGATTCTTAATGAAGATTGAAGATTCTAGCATGAATGAAAGTAAATGGAGATAACCCCAGGCCGTAATCGTTGCACCGGGGGTTCGCTACTCTCAAGAATCATCAAGAATCTTGAAAAAGCGCCAAGAATCTTAAATCATTGCCCAGAATCATTCTTAAAAAAGCAGGTTCGTAACTTTCAAAATGAATAGACTGAGAAATATTAACAAATAGACAGACAGGCAGAAAGACAGGTAAATAAACAGACAGACAAAAAGATAGATAGACAGACAGATAGGCAGACAGAAGGACAGATAGACAGTCAAACAGGTAGGCCGGTAGACGGACAAACAGACAAATAGGACAGACAGACATACAAACAGACAGGTAGGCAAACAGACAGATAGGCAGACAGAAGAACAGGTAGACAGTCAAACAGGTAGGCAGGCAGACAAACAGACAGACAAACAGAAAAAAAACATGCAGAAAAACAGGCAGACAGACAAACAGACAAATAGGACAGACAGACAAACAGCCAGATAAGCAGACAGAAGGGCAGCTAGACAGTCAAACAGGTAGGCGGGCAGACAAACAGAGGACAAACAGATAGATAGACAGACAGACAGGTAGACAAACAGACAGATAGGCAGACAGAAGGACAGGTAGGCAGGTAGACAAACAGACAGACAAACAGAAAAAAAACATGCAGAGAAACAGGCAGACAGACAAACAGACAGATAAGCAGACAGAAGGACAGGTAGACAGTCAAACAGGTAGGCAGGCAGACAAACAGACAGACAAACAGATAGATAGACAGACAGACAGGTAGACAAACAGACAGATAAACAGACAGAAGGACAGGTAGACAGTCAAACAGGTAGGCAGGTAGACAGACAAACAGACAGACGGATAAACGTTGTATATGACAAATCCTCCAGTGACCTTTTTAAAACCATTACTACACAACTAATTTTTTACAAATTAGATAAAAATCAAATTTAACAAATAAATCGACTATTAAAAACATACAGTACTTGATCGTATAGCCCGTTACTAATCGATACTTAAACTGAGCTTCATAAATCGATACTTAAATAAAGTAATAAAACGATAAAATCGATCAATGGAAAAGTACCTTGCAATCAATCAGCCGGTGAATCAATCACAGGTGGCGGGGCTAAAAGCTTCTGCACGTGGAGCAGATCGTTTGATTGTGTTGGAAAAGAAACAGTTGTTTTCGTCGGATGCGTGTATACATTTCATCCATTTTTTCCGTTCCAGACTGTTGGGTTATAGATTCTTCTTTTTTTCCCCCCACGGAACCAGAAAAGGGGGAAGTGGTTCCCGTGGATTTTGGAAGATATCCTGGAAATATCGACCAGGGCCTCACGGACACTATCCATCAGCCATCCGCCACAGTCTTTGGGAAAACGCAGTCGTTGCTCACAGATGTTGCACCTTGGCAGAACCTTTTAAGCGGTCATCACTTTCTCCAAAGTTTCCCCGCACTATCCAACAATCCACGGATCATGAATCTCTACTTAGTGGATTGAGGCTTCGCCATTTTTCTCGCCAGCTGCAAGGTAAATGTATTCAGTTCCCACGCTGCCCATTATTTTCCCACGAAAACGGAGCTTCGAAAAATGGCAAGAAAATATCCTTAAAATTTTCCAAAAAATCCTAGAAAAATCTTGGAGTATCCTGAAATATTAAGGAATAACCCTGCAAATTTTTGAAGTTTTACATCAAATACTTTCTATGAAATATAATCTTAAACCTAAGACTTCAGTTTTCTACGAGAGAGAGATTCGAAAAATATCAACAAAAATAACCTTAAAAATCCCACAAAAATCCCAGAAAAATTCTAAAGTCTTAAGGAACATCGAGGAACGATCCTGTAAATTTTCAAAGTTTTACAGTGACTACTTCGTACGAAATGAAATCCTAAACTTAAGAGTTGATCTTCCAATTAAAAAAAGAGGGGTTCGAAAAATACCAACAAAAATATTCTTAAAATATGACAAAAATCTTAGAAAAATCCTGGAAGCATTTGGAACATTGAGGAACAATTCAGCAAAGTTTCAGAGCTTTAGATCCAAAACTGTCCATGAACTAAAATCCTAAACTTAAGAGCGGATTTTGTCATGAAAGAGGGGTTTGAAAATCATCACGAAAAAAATCCTTGAAAATCCCACAAAAATCCCTTAAAAAATCCTGAAGTCTCAAGAAACATCGAGGAACAATCATACAAACTTTCAAAATTCTATAGTGAATACTTTCTATGAAACAAAATCCTAAACTTAAGAGTTCATTTTCCTACGAAAGAGAGGTTCGAAAAAATCAACAAAAATATCCTTAAAAATAATATAAAAAATCCTAGAAAAATCTTGAAGTCTTCTAGAACATTAAGGAATAATCTTGCAAAGTTTCAAAGTCCTAAGTGTACCCCTTTTCTAGAGACAAATTCTCAAAGCCGAAAGTTCTGAAACTCTATCCCAACTATTAAACGATAACAGTTTATGGGTGACCTTGAATGACCTTGAACTCTTGAACTTGACCTCCAAGGTCATCCAGTCCAATCTCAAGGTCACGATTTACCAAGCCATACAGCTACTACAGCAGAAAATGGCAAGGAGATTGTTGAATAACAGACTTATAAGGAGCGATAACATTCATAGGATATTGCCGAGTTACTCGAGCGTTGTGGATGGGTTTCCTGATTGATTATCACTGGCAAGAAATCGACGATTGCCGCAGTAAAAGCGAGTCCATTTATCGATTGTCAAGTGGCGAGGGCCAAAAAAAAAAGAAAAAGATGAACTGGAAAAATTCCGCAGCGGAATAGCAAAGTTTCCTCCGTCAGTCAAAACAAGCCAATCCTCGGGAGGTCTGCTGCAAACACTTCCATCAGGTCAGTGCTTCCACTTTTGTGGGAATTCCCTTTAACAGGGAAAATGAGGGAAGAGGGGAATTCAGAAGTACACATGCATATTCTAGCGCGGGGGGAAAAAGGAAAAAACAGGGGAAGAAGAAAAATGAAGAGAAGAATTCACGGAGGGGGAACAAGGGAAGTAAAGGGGAGAAAAGGGGAAAAAGTGCCCTCTTTAAGGGAATAGGGAAATTTTACACATCTCTACACATCTTTCCAAATGAGGAAAGCTTATCCCAAATAGGCAGAAAATCTGTTACGGAAACTCTAGATGGAAGAGAAGGATCCCCCATGGATTCTCGTATCCGCGGCAATTTACGTGAGAAAAAATATCAATAATTCATTAAAAAAAACTATTATTTTTCATGACTAGCTGCATTTATTCTTGTTTTATAAAATACTTCCACGGAAACTTTCTAGATAATTAGGTTCTCCAACAAGAGAGAGAAAGGGCTTCACTGATACATTACAAAACACTGGAAAATATTTATGAATCAATGCAAGTCTTTTGTTTTTTCTCTTGGTTCGGTAGCAGCGTTGAAGTATTGGGTGATTTTTTTCCTCAAAAAATTTTTATTTTCCCGCTTGTTTTCGCAGCCATTGCGGTAGATTGGGTCTTTTCTTGTTGCCTCGTGTCCCGCAATCCATCTTTTCACAGGATCGAACATTTGATTTTTTTGCGGGAACTTTTATCTTTGCCTTTGCTTGTACTGGTTTTGGTGTCGTCCATCTTCCTGGACCTTATATCGCGCATTAAATCATAAAACACCTGAAAAAAAAATCAAAATACGAAAAAAATTATACTTCAACTTGAATACTTCACCATTTTGCAGACGAAAAAAAAAAAAGCTTCTTAAGCACGAATCGTCGCCTTTTGCCAAGAGTCCTGAAGAATAGCATCTTAAAAACCACCATTTCACACACAAAAAGAAGAGGCCTATCACTGTTTGAAAAGGAAAAATCGATTCTATAGATAGCTGCAGTTGTTCCGTGAATAGACTTTTGCTTCCAGGAATCCACTTTGTGATTCAAAAAGAACCCGAAAGGTTACGCAGTCGTCTGTCCTGGGCAGGAAACACTTGTTCAATGGGGATGGTATACGCCTGTCTATGCCATATGGATGGTCTAATCATCCGACAAAACTAATGTCTATAAGAAGGGAAAGAATTGCTGGAGAAGTACTTCATTCGGTATTTGACAGCATCCAGCAGCGACGTTTGATTTCCAGGATTTTCTCCAGGAAAACTAGGGGTAAATCCCTGGGAAACTATCTTGGGCTTTTGTTCTCATACGATTACTAATCCCCTATCTGAGCGATTGAGTGTGCGGAAAAACTGTAAGAGCAGATTTAGAAGCTGTCGAGCTACTCCATTGCGTAGTACTGAGGTATTAGCAGAATTGGTAGTTGTAGTAGTAGTAGTATTGGGTAGTTAAAATAAGTGGCAGAAGTGGTCGTAATAGCAGTGCGCAGTACTAAAATATTAATAAAAGTAGTGAGTAGTAAATGCGTAGCACTAAAGTATTAACAAAAATAGTAGTAGTAGTAGTCTTTTGTCGTCCAAAGGTATCAGCAGAAGTAGTAGCAGCAGTACTGCGTAGTTAAAAGTAGTAGTAGTAGTAGGACTGATTATTGAAAATTAGTAGTAGTTATAATGCATAGTACTGAGGTATTAGCAAACGTAGTATTAGTAGTGGATAGTACTAAGGTATTAGCAGAAGTAGTAGTTGTTTTCTTGCGTAGTACTAAAGTATCAGCCGAAGCAGAAGTAGTAGTACTATTGCATAGTATTAGCAAAGGTAGTGGTAAGTAGTACTGCGTGGTACTAAGGTAATAGCAAAAGTAGTAGCAAGTAGTGTAGTACAAAGGTATTAGTAGAAATAGTAGTAGCAGTAAAGTAGTAGCAGAAGTTGTAGTAGTAGTAGTGGTATTGATTACTAAAAATTAGTAGTAAGTAGTACCTGCGTAGTACTGAAATATTGGCAAAAGGAGTAGTAGCACTGCGTAGTACTAGCAGAAAGTAATGGTAGTATTGCGTAGCACTAAGATATCAGCAGATGTAGTAGTAGTACTGCGTAGTACAAGTAGCATCAAAAATGGTAAATCATAGTAGTAGGAAATAGTAAAAATACGTAAATATTAGTTAAGGAACAAAACTAATTACTAGAATACATTATACTGCTACTGATCAGCTCAATTTAGTTTTTTGTACATAAAACAATATAATATATTATAAATAGTGTACATATAAATATAAATAATACAAATATAAATATAAAACATATAAAAATAAGATTTTATGAGTTATTAGTTCTAGTACCAAGCTAATAATTAATACGATGTAAATTAAACAAATTAAAATAAATAATTCAGTACGTGGTACACGAGGAGCCCTCTATGAACCTCTGTAAAATTTAAAATTATTCTTAGAGAAACTGTAAACATATAATTGTAATTAAATAGTAATGAATAACAGTAATAGTGAACAAATACTCTCGAGACAAATGTTAAATATTCATTGTAAAGAAATAATCAAGAATAGTAGTAACTGTAAACAGTCTTGAACAAATTGTGAATACTGATTGTAACTAGATAATGATAACAGTAGACGTAAAATAAATGTCAACTGATACCACAGTATAGGAACAGTATCGCATCCGAGTACTATCTGCCCATGTTAATGCGGCGAGCGCGAAACTAGCGCCAGATTTCTGCGGGTGAGTGTTGTCGGTACTACGAGTGCTCAAAGCCTTAGCCACCCAGCCTTAGTTTTGCCAATGCAGCCTTAGTACCGACCATGCTCACCCGCAGAAATCTGACGCTAGTTTCGCGCTCGCCGCATTAACATGGGCAGATAGGACTCGATGAGATATTGTCCCTATACTGTGATTGATACTTAAGTACTATGCATTCCAGTATTCCAAATAAAATGCTAACTGTAACTAAATAATAATAATAACAGTAATGGGAAATAAATATTAATTACTGTTAATAAAACAAGGTGAATCCTTTTCGACATTTTCTCTAGTTGTGGCTGAGGTTTCTTCCGTTTTCCCTTTTCCCCGCATTCGCTAGGAAATATCAAATTCCCCTTTTTCCCCTCCATGCTAAACTATCATATCTCTACATTTCTAATGACTGTAAGTGTCACTTTTCCTTCTTCCCTTGCTTGTCCCTTTTTCCCCCTTCGACCTGCATAAAAACCAACACTCCTAAATTTCCCTTTTTCCGCTTCCCTTGTTTTTCCCTTTCTTCCCTCCGCGCTGCATAAAAAGCTATACTCCTAAATTTCCCTTTTTCCTTTCCTGTTATTTTTCCCTTTTGAGACAGTTTTCCCTTTCTCAGGGAAATTTCCCTGCAAACTGGAAGGACTGATAGTAATAAATGATAGCAGTTGCAAGTAAATACAAAATTTTAGTTTAACCCAATAACCTTATCAACATTTTCTCTCGTTTTGGCTGAAGTTTCGAGGTACGGGACTCCCCACTCCCGTGCTTTGGCTTGAGCTTCTTCCAGCGAGACTTTCCGCCTTTCCGACAGGTCGCTCTTGTTGCCAACCAGCAAGAAGGAAATATTCGCATCGTTCTTCACACGCAAGATTTGTTCCCTGCAAAATAATTCAAACGTTACTGTAAAAGACAGTGTAAAAGGCACCATATTTTAATACCTGAATTCCTGAGTTGCCTGAAAGCTGTCGTCATCTGTAATAGAAAAAACGCAGAGGAAACCTTCACCGCTGCGGAAATAATTGTCCCGAATTGCGGCGTAGTCCTCCTGTCCCGCTGTGTCCAGAATATCGATCTGAGCTTCTTCTCCGTCCAGCACGACTTTCTTGCGGTAGGAATCGGCTTTAGTTGGTTCGTAATCTTCTACGAACTGAAAAACGCAATCGTTAACTGTTAAAAGATTAGGTTTTGTTATAAAAATACCTCATCGTACATGAACTGTAGCGTCAAAGCCGACTTTCCAACTCCGCCACTGCCGACCATGATTATTTTGTGGACTATGGGCTGTCCCGCAGGATTTTTCTTGGTTGCCATTTTCCCTACAAATTTAAAATGTATAAAATAAACAAAATATTTAAGTTTATTCTGAACTCTGTTTACTAACGACATTTAGATCTCCGCACAGTGCACTGTGTATTGTAATTAATACTGTTAAAACTGGTTAAAGGATTCGAATAAAATAGATTAATTAAACTTCATATTAATTTAAATGTTTTCTTACCCTTTTGTAATCTGAATAAGCGAGAAATGTGACTCACTGGCGGCAACTCCCAGTCCGGAACAGTTTTCCCTTTTTCCTTCTTCGCTTGAAGACTTCCATTTCCCCTTTTTCCCTTCCATTCTATAATAAAAAGTTTCACTTCTAAATTTCCCTCTTCCCTTGTTTTTCCCTCCTGAGACCTAAGTTTCCCTCTTGCAGGGAATTTCCCTGCAAAGTAGAAGCACTCATCCCAAATGTCAACTGAGAAAGGCTAATGCTAAATAATGACAGTTGCGCTAGTACGCTTTAATTTTTAAAAATCCTCTTGAAAATATTTTGGATTCATCATTATAAAAATGATATGATAAAAACAATAATTAAATTTATAAACGCACATAAAAATAAAATGCTATTTTGATTATATTTTCAGTGTAATTTACAGCATTTTCACTTAAATACTTTAATACATGATTAACAGTTAATTTTACTACAGCTTTTATTTACAGTTAACACTAATATTCTATGATCATATAAATTCGGGATATTTATTGTTAATAATTTAGCTCAATTAAACGAATAAAAATTCAATAATATTTCTATCAAATTATAGATAAAATAAATTTTCATTTAGAACTAAGGGAACCATTGAATCCAGGTTCTTGGGTATTTCTTGAAACTAGCTATTTAATTTCAAGGTAAAAAAAAAAAAACAAAAAAATAGCTGAAGTGACATTTACGTCCAGTCAATGAATGAAACCCCGTACTTAAGAAACTCCATTCAAGATCAGCAGTGCGTAATTTACTTCTGGATTTGATGAAGTGTAACCTTGTCATTGCCTCCCATTTACAAGCAAAAAGCCGCATTGGACAGTAAACACTGATAACACCTTGATAACACCTTGATAACACCTTGATAACACCTTGATAACACCTTGATAACACATGATAACACGCTAGAGTAGAAATAACAATGATAACCTAACTGTATAACTTTGAACTTTTATTAAGCGGAACTGTTGGACATATTTTACATCTACTAACAGAACTCGTGTTATCCAGTGTTATCTTGTTATCAAGTGTTATCAGTTTATGGACCTGTGAGTCTGCAACCGCAATAGAACTTTATTATCCAATAATTTTAGTAACAAATCGCTTGATTGGCAATGTGAGAAACTATCAGTTCAGTTTATTGT
Organism: Eulimnadia texana; assembly: GCA_002872375.1. Lineage (NCBI taxonomy): Eukaryota > Metazoa > Arthropoda > Branchiopoda > Diplostraca > Limnadiidae > Eulimnadia > Eulimnadia texana. The sequence continues at coordinate 10,074,789 of NKDA01000002.1, read as the reverse complement.
CCTTAAAAATAAATACTCAATAAATTTTTATGTACTTTATATGCTAGCACACGTGTTATCAGGTGTTATCACTATGTTATCAACCTGTTATCAACTCGTTATCATAGTGTTATCAGCTTGTTATCGTCCGTTTTCTGAAGGCCTCTTATGGAATTTCGCCACGATGAATGATAGAGGGATGATAACGGGTTGATAACTTGATAACACGTTGATAACACGTTGATAACTACTAATCACGCTAATCTAGCCATGCAGAGAGATCAAGTTCCACTTCGCAGTAGGCCTAATGGGCGCAGCAGTGCGCGAAAAACTGATAAAATCACGAGGACCTAATTTTTTCCAAGAATCATTCTCGAGAATCTTTCTTAAGAATCCCAGATTCTTACGGTAACCAAGAATCAAGATTCTTAGACTCAAAATTCCTACACAGAATTTATAATCCACGAGAATCTTGATAAGAATCTTGGTTAAGAATCCCAGATTCTTACACGAACCAAGAATCAAGATTCTTAGACTCAAAATTCCTACACAGAATCGTAAACCGTAAGAATCTTGGTTAAGAATCTCAGATTCTTACAGGAACCAAGGATCAAGATTCTTAGACACGAGATTCCTACACAGAATTCCTAAGCTGTGAGAATCTTGGTTAAGAATCTCAGATTCTTACAGGAACAAGAATCAAGATTCTTAGACACAAGATTCCTACACAGAATTCATAATCTATAAGAATCTTGAGAGGAATCTTGGTTAAGAATCTCAGATTCTTAGAGTAACCAAGAATCAAGATTCTTAGACACAAGATTCCTACACAGAATCGTAAACCGTAAGAATCTTGGTTAAGAATCTCAGATTCTTACAGGAACCAAGAATCAAGATTCTTAGACGCAAGATTCCTTTACAGAATTCCTAAGCTGTGAGAATCTTGATAAGAATCTTGGATAAGAATCTTCAAGAATATAAAGATTCTTACTATTACTATCTCATAACTATTTATTATTATTATTATTATTATTACTGTTACAATATCAAGTATTATTCAGTTTATCATATATTTTAATTATATTATTATTATAATTGTATATTATTATTATTATTACTCTACAAATTCAAATCTGTCAAATAACTGGACACCTATTCAGTTATACGTACGCATCGTATGGAGTGTCCAAGGATTCGACAGATTATGTTTACTGTTATTTAGTATATAATTTACTATCATCATCATTAGCCGTTTACTATTGTTATTATTATTATTACTACTTCTACCTTTCAGAATGCGTTATGAAGGTATATTAACTAAGTACTCACTTAATAATATATTCTAATTACATGTTATTTATTATTATTATTTATTATTATTTCTATCTCGCTATAGAATAAATCTGTCAAATAACTGGACACCTATACAGCTATAAGCATGCATCGTATGGACTGTCCACGGATTCGACAGTTATTATTATTTCATATTCCAGGGACATACTTCTGGAGTATTGTTCCGTTTGTATTTGTATTAATTTTGCTGAATCATCATCACGATTACATTTATTATTATTATTACTATTATTATTATTAAAGAATAGTAGTAGACCCTTGGTTGTTGTGTTGAAAATGCATTATTCAGCGTTAAATTCCGCAGTTTTAACGGTGCTCAACAGGTCGTCCGTTGCGTTGCGTGGGTCTACGCCCATTGCTGTTGACCACAGACATAAGATTCTCACCAACCTGTAAATTTTCACACCATTATTATTATTTTTATCATTATTATTACTTTATATTGTTATTTTAGTAGCAGCAGTAGTAAGTGTAAGTAGCAGGTAAAACGTATAGTAGTATAAGAACTATAAAAAGTAAGCAGTAGTATAAAAAAAAAAAAAAGAATACCACTATTACGTATTCGTTAGTAGTAAGTATCTCAACAATTAGTAAGTATAATAATAGTAGAAGCAGTAGTAGTGGTAGTGGTAAACGTATTAGTTAGACTTAAATAGCAGTAGCATACCACTATTACGTATTCGTTAGTAGTAAGTATCTCAACAATTAGTAAGTATAATAATAGTAGAAGCAGTAGTAGTGGTAGTGGTAACGTATTAGTTAGACTTAATAGCAGTAGCATACCACTATTACGTATTCGTTAGTAGTAAGTATCTCAACAATTAGTAAGTATAATAATAGTAGAAGCAGTAGTAGTGGTAGTGGTAAACGTATTAGTTAGCTTTAAGTAGCAGTAGTAGCATACCACTATTACGTATTCGTTAGTAGTAAGTATCTCAACAATTAGTAAGTATAATAATAGTAAAGCGTAGTGGTAAACGTATTAGTTAGCTTTAAGTAGCAGTAGCATACCACAATTACGTATTCGTTAGTAGTAAGTATCTCAACGTTAGTAAGTATAGTACTAGTAGAAGCAGCAGTAGAAGTAGTAGTAGTAGTAGTAGTTAGTATCAATTAGTAGTAAAAGCATACCACTGCTATGTGTTGGTAATTTACCAGTAATGAAATATTGCTGTTATTTTTATTAGTATAGTAGTAATGGTTGTAGTATGAGTTCGTTATCAGTAACTGAACTTGTTATTGCTATTACTGGTATTATTATTGATAGTAGTAGTAGCGGTGGTGTAGTAGTAGTAGTAGCAGCGGTAGACGACTACCTATGTTCTTGCATTGGTTGACTTAAACCGCTGCTACTGATGTTGTTGTTAGTTTTAGTACTAAAATTGTGTTTCCCTTATTAATATTCAATGGCAGTTGTAATAGTGATGGCAGTAGTAATTAGCATTAAATAGCGCAAGTAGTAGCAGTAGTATACAACAACAATAACCACTACTACTCCTCCTCGTCCTTCTTCTACTACTACTCCTACTACCACTACTCCTCCTCCTACTTCTCCTACTTCTCCTACTACTACACTACTACTTTCTCTCTAACCGTTTACTACTTAACTACTGCTTCTATACTAAAATATAATCCGGTCATCCACCTTTTGTCCACAAGCAATCCATAAATAAATAAAATGAAAAAGGCGCCATCTTCGAAGCGTGAAAAATTCTTCCAAGCAGTTGGCCACAAGCAAAAGCTTCAGACGTTTCCCAAGTGTTGACCAGTGTCCATCCTCATCTACTACCAGAAACAACAACAGCAATCTTCTATACAGACTGAATAGCACAAAATAATGGATCAGGATCTCCAGGAACTCCGTCGCTACAAGCAACAACACTCGAAAGTAGCAGCCAAAGTCCGGGCTTTCGAGAGTTTAATCAAATCGCAGTCCCGCGAAGCTCCTGACATAGGATCCAAGCGAGAACTACCAACAGTCGGGATCTTTCGAAACAAATCTTTCTGCGTGAGACGAGAGCCCAAGAAAAAGAGTCCTACCACCACCTACCACAAGTTCGGTGGTAGCAACATCAGCCTCTGTGGTAGCACTACCTCTGGTTATGCTTCTACCAGCAGTCCGGAGCCTGAAATCGTCCAGTATCGCAAAGAATCTGCTAAAACTTGTAGTATCGATACCGGGACTTCGAGTATCGATACTGGGATTGCTGTAATCGATCCCGAGGATAAAGCAATTGAAGAGGCGATTTTTGCAAATTGCACAACTGATGAAGAAGATTTGCGATGGAGCGATTTGGAAACGCCGACTGAAGAGGATATCGATATCCATTCTGTGAGCAATAATCTACAAGAATCGATTGTCGATTGTAACAGGAAAATCGATTACTATCAATATCGATCAGAAATCCAGGTATCCTATTTCTATTACTGTTTTATTCTAAATCTGTGGATTAGCTGGACATGATTGGATTTGATCCAGTGTGTCTTATGGACTGTCCACGGACTCAACAAAGTAGTATATTAAAGCTGCTACTACTACTACTACTGTGATTTGATTATTATATACGGATCTGTTGAATACATGGACATGGTTGAATTTGATGCAGTGTGTCTTATGGAGTGTCCACGGATTCGACAAATTAGCATTTACAGCAGCTACCATCAATTTTTTTATTAAACTGTTATCATAAATACCAATCTGTCAAATACGTGGACATGGTTGATTTCGATGTACTCCGTTTTATGGGATGTCCACGGATTCGACAGTTTATGTTTTAATCGACTTTATTACAACTATCATCATCGTTCTTACTATTTTTTCAATCTGCTGAATCCTTGGACACCGTTCAACTCATCCCTGTATATTTTACTGATTGTCCACCTATTCGACAATTTAGAATTATCGTTGTTACTATCGGGATATTGTTATTACTATTATATTAATCAGCTGAATCCGTGGACACCCTTTAATTCACCATTATACAGTTCACAGACTGTCCACCTACTCGACAATTTAGTATAATATCGCTGTTATTATTATTATAACTATTTACTAATTATCACTTGTTACTACTATCTTGTATTCTTTCAGATTTTTTCTGGTAACGGAGTTCCGAAACGGGTCGCTGAATCCGTTATGAAATTTCAAGCTTGCTGCAGAGGTTTCTTACAACGAAAGAAATTTCTCAAAAAACAGGTAAAATCACTTTCCTACATAACACTTAATTAACACAAATAACTTGTTTTAAACTTAAAAAAAAAACTACTACAGTACTACTGTTACTAAAACATTGTTAGATGTAGTGGTGGTGGTGGTAGCAGTAGTAATAGTAGTAGTAGTAATAGTAATAGTAATAGTAGTAGTAGTAGTAGTAGAAGTGGTGGTAGTAGTAGAAATAGTAGTAGTGGCAGTGGAAGAAGAGGTAGTAATAATGGTAGGATTAGTAGTAGTAGTGGTAGTGGAAGAAGAAGTAGTAGTAGTGGTAGGATTAGTAGTTGTAGTGGTGATGGTAGGGTTACCAGTAGTAGAAGCTGCATTAATAGTAGTAGTAGTAGTAGTAGTAGTAGTAGCAGTAGTAGTAGAAGTATAATAAAAGTAGCGGTAATAGTGGTAGCAGTAGTAGTAGTATTATTAAAAGGATCAGTAATAGTAGTTCTCACAAGTAGTTAAGGAGATGAAACTAGTATATTACTACTCTTGCTAGTCGTAGCAGTTTATCGATATCCAAAGTAGTACTAGTAATAGTAGTAGCAGTTGCTGTTGTTATACTACTACTACAACTCTAAATCTTCCCATTCATACCAAACTTTCATTCACCAGACCAGAAGCCATAGCTTTAAATCACAGAATAACCAGAAAATTACTTGGAATTAAACTTTTTTTTCCGCCTTAGACTGTTGTTGTATAACTTATGGTTGGGTTGCAGTGAACAAATGGCTTTGTTTTCAGAGTTTTTTACCCGTTTGACTTTTTCTCAATGTAATTGAACAGGAAGAGTTGGCCAGTCTGCGGTCGCGAGTCGCCGCTCTTGAGAAAAAAGAGCGGGCAGACCTCACTAACCTCAACCACTCGTCTCAAATCAAGGTAAACTACCTCTAACTATCATTAACCACTCCATAAGAGTCAGAATTGTCTCAATAACCATCCTAACAAGTCAAATAGTAAGTCAAACGAGCATTAAAAACGATAGTAGTAGTAGTGAAATGTGAGGAATCGAATCTACATGAACTACTTCTATCATTTACTACTTGATAATAGTCATGATAGAGGACTGGTAGCTCAGCCTCTGGGTCTGTGGGTTCGATCCCACTTCCAAGTTAGGCCTATTCCCGGGGCTAGCCACTCTAGGCAGACAGATGAAGGAGTCTGCTAATTCCCTCCTTTACACTGAGCACTGGGGCCATGGGCACACAGCCTGAATGCCCGACACGGAAAATAAAAATAGTCATGATAGTAGTGTAGTAGAATAGTAATAGAATAGAAGATTGGTATAATACCTTGATAACCACCGATAACATGATGATAACATACAGAGGAGGGTTAATGACCACAGTGGACCAGGGCATTGTCACAGCTTTTCAAGTTTCAATTTCCACGGCGAAAATTTTCTCTGGACAATTACGTTTTACACGTGAGAAAAGACGCAGCTGTCCATAAAATCGTTTATTTCAATCACAATTAAAAACCAGTTATCAAATCATATTTTCAAATCTGCGTGTTATCTGTAAAAATGCAATATTATTACTATTTATCATTTTGGTATTATAACAGTGTTTATATTTCTAATTTCCCCTTTTCCCCCCTTCTCTTGTTTCCCTTTTCCCCTCCGTGCTAGAATATAAGGTTGAGTTCGAGATTTTCCTTTTCCCTTATTTTCCCCTTCTGCGCTACAACATAAGGCTATATTTCTAGATTTCCCCTTTTTCGCTCCTCCTTACTTTCCCCTTTTCCCCCTCCGTGATAGAATCTAAGGCTGTATTTCTAGATTTCCCCCTTTTTCCCTCTTCCCTTATTTCCCTATTTTCTCATCCGTGCTAAAATATAAGGCTGCATTACTATATTTCCCTTTCCACCCTTCTCTTATCTTTCCCTTTTCCCCTCCGTGCCAGAATGTAAGGCCGTATTTCTTGATTTCCTTTTTCCCTTTTTCCCTTGCATGGTAGAATATCAGGCTGTATTTCTAACTTTCCCTTTTTCCCCTCCGTGCTAGAATATAAGACTGTTTTACTAAATCTCCCTCTTCCCTCTCCTCTTATTTTTTCCCCCATCAGACCCTATTTTCCTCTTTTCCCGGAGAGTTTCCCCCCAAAGTGGAAGCACTGTATTGTAAGTACTAATTTTATATTGTTTTTAGGTAAACCTGTCCGTGGGTGACGCTTTGAGTGGGCACTCGAAATCTACTCTGTCGGCAGAGCGATTAGAGTCGCAAGGGACGGTCCAGCTGCAGCAAATAAACAAAGCAAACGTAACGGTTGTTTAAACTTGAAAAATTTCATCGAGAGATGAAAAGTTCAAACCTTTTGATTTTGTTGTTGCTTTCTGATTGCAGAGTAAATCTGTCGATGGTTTCATAACGGAAACGCCAGCTGACGAAAACTACGAGCAGCTCCTGAACGAACTGCAGTTTGCGCGCCATCTTTTGAAACAGCAGCGCGAAGACGATCTGGAAAACTTCAATCTCACCAAAAAACAACTGGAAAAGAAAATAACTGAAATCTATGAGGAAGTAAATAAATTATACCATTTTTTAAAATATAACTTAAGAATATTTCAATTCATACAGTTGTTCTTTAAAAAAATAAGAATTAGTAATCAGTATCACTAATTAGTATTCAGTAGTAATCGATGTCAGTAATCACATACTTAAAAATCATGATTACTAAATTCATATAAATTAATATTCAGAAAATAAATATAACATAGCAAATTTCTACTATAATCTATAACTGTTATAATAATTATGAATTGTTTAATTATTTTTCAGTAAATAGTTACATTTTTTTCCCGCTAGGTGGAGGAAGAGCGCCAGTTCGCAGAGCAGTGGAAGCGGAAAGCACAGCGCGCTTTGAACGACTTGCACGAATTCAAATTGCTGCACGACGAGCAAAACAATAACAACACCATACTTGAGAAGAAGATTAAAAAGTATTACATTATCTAATTTTAAGCATCTTTAAACTAATTATTTTTTACACAATCAGACTGGAGAATGAATTGCATCTTCTCTACGAGGAGCTCGAACAAGTTCGATCACAAAATGAGAGACTTTCCCGAGAACGAGACAGTGCTAACGCTGAAAAGCAACGACTAGAACAAACACTGGAAGTAAATAAAACAATACCACCTTGTGCTGAACAGTACGTTAAAGTTGCATTGTATTTCTAGAATCTTCAAGTTGAACGAGAACTCAGAGCTTCGAAATCTACTGCCTCGTCAGTTCAAACGAGTCGCGAAACTGCGAGTGTTTCGTCATCTCCTCGTTTGAAAGATGATCTGATGGAAAAGCTACGAAACCAGGTTTTTCATAATATTTTGCTCCTATTTATATACATTTCATTTTCACTCACCATTTCATTCGTTCGGTAGCGTAAAAGTTAAGGTCTAACTTCGATAACTATACAACGTTTAGTTAGCGTACAGTCATGTTCATTAAAATAGCGTACAATATGGGAACATTTGAGAGTCGTCTTTGCAATTTATACAATTATTTATGTGTTAAATGTAGTCAGGATAAATTAAACTAACTGTATTTTAACTAAATCCATGCATATTTTCAAATTATATTATGATATTCTTGCAAAAATTAAGAAAAAGTGACGTTTAGCCTTCACATGCTGTACCCTCTTTTATGTACATGACTGTAATGTCTCGTTACTAGGAAGAAGAAATCGAGGATCTCAGCAGTCAGGTCGAAATGCTGGAAGCTTCGAGACGTCGCCTTGAGTCCGCCATCGAGCAAATGCGCAAGGATTCAGAGCAAGAACTCGAACTCAAAGACGAGGAAATGGACGAAATTCGCTGCAGTTTTCAGAAGAAAATCAAATGTTAATTTCCCAATAATCTAAACATTTATGTTAAATGCAATAAAATTTGTTCTATAGCTTTAGAGGCTCAGCTCGAAAAAGAAAACGAAGAACGAACACTGCTGGTTCGGGCAAAACTCGATTTGGAGCAGCAGCTTTCAGAAGCCAAAGATCATGGTTCTCCGCTTCAACACCAGAACGAGGAGTACATCCAGAAATTGAAGAAAGACTTGAAACGGGCAAAGGCTTTGCTGAAAGATGCTACTCTGCAACTAGACTGCGAGAAGCGTTCCACGACAGACAAAACCCTGGTCCGGCAGTTGAAGAACCAGCTCGAAGACTCGGAGTTTGCTCGTGCAGCAGCCGTCAAAAGCAAACAGCAGTTAGAGCACGAACTGGCTGAGGTTCAACAGCAACTGGAATTCGCTCTGCGAGCAAAGTCTGATGTCGAGGAACGATACTTGAACTCGAATCGAGAACGAGGTAACCTGCAGTCGCACTTGGACGACGCTGAAGCGGAGCTGAATGAAGTTGTCCGCAAATACAAAATAGCAATGGATCAGCTTTCGGTGGATCAGAAGAGTTTGCAAGAACTTACAGCACAGTTATCCAGCGCTGAACTGGAACGAGACCGTTTGCGAGAAACTGTCACGGAACTGAGCGCTAAACTGGAGGTAGCTAAAACTGACCCACAGCTTCTGCACGCGCACAAACGCTTGGAAATGAAAATCAAAGAACTGGAGTCGAAGATCGAGCTGGAACAAACTTCCAAAACTCGGATATCGGTAATTAATCTTAATTTAATCAGACATTATTATAAGGAAATCACGTACGGAATATCTTAACGATACTACACACACAATACAGCAATAAAATAATATATCCCGACAGAAAAGTCGTACGGTTGAGAAGGAATGACTAGGTAGCTGAACACTAGCTTCCCTCTGAATCATTAGCTGGATAGTAGCTGAACTCACTTTAGTTACTAAAGCTGAACCCTCTGAATAAGGGTTGGATACTGCATGACTTAGTTGTTGAAATATTCAAGCGCACCAACCGTTTGAAAGTGGGCCAACTTTACACTACCATCTAGCTGAATCCGTAGAAATCATGCACAATTCAGAGGGTCATTCTGACGTTTGTCTAGCGCGTTGTTTTTTTGTTGGGATATATAATTATTTAAGTATTAATTTTTTGAAATAATTTAAGTGGCGCGATTATGGTGGAATAGTTAGAAAAATATATATTTTCCCTATTTAGGAAATGTATTCAGATAGATTAGTTTACTAGATATCTCAATATCTTCTTCTGATGTGTCATCTTTCGTACACAAAACTGCTGTAGCAGACGTTCAATGTACCCAAGATAAGCAGACAAGCGACAGCCTCGTGTAAAACCACGTGAAAACTAGGTTACATAAAAGATAACGAATCCGCTAAACTTAATATTCAGGTTAACAAATTTTTATACTTCTATTTGCTATAGGTAATTAAATACTAAATAAATTAATTTGCTATTTTTTCCATAGGCCCAGTACAGCCGACTGAAGGAAATTTTCGAGAAACTCCAATCAGAGAACGATGCTCGCAGGTCCAAGGAACATTTGTACATCGAGACGATCCGCCGATTGCAGCGCCAGTTGCGGGAACTCCGGGAAACTCTGCAGGGCGGTAGTGAGAGGGAAAAACTGGAGAAAAGTAACTTTTTCAACACCAAGGACCTGCACCTGAAGATCGAGACCCTCCAGTCGGAAAACGTTAATCTTCGCAAGGATCTGTCGAGGGCCCTCCGAAGGATCGCCGATCTCCAGAACGTTATCCAGGAAGACCTGGAGTCGGACTTGAATGAATCGCTATTCAGTGACACGTAACAACTGATTTTATTCATTTTCATGAAATCCCACTACGGTGCAGTGCCTTGTGTGCACTTTTTCAATTATTACCATTATTATTAGGGATTTTGCTGATGATTCTGGATCTGATCTTGGAGATGCGTTTCTAACAGACAACCGGTAAATAGAATTTTCAATTAAATATTGAAATTAAAAGTAATATATTTAATTATAGGATTTCATCGAACGAAGCTTCTGGACAAGAACCTATGAATTAGTTTGTAATGGCTTTGTCCATGCAATCAATATTTGTAAATTTTCTATATTTAAGCACCAAAAAAGTTTAAAAATTCAATGAACTATAACAAATTAATGTAAACTGAAGCTTATTAAATCGCATGCTTTCAAAGGAAACGTATAGCACACTGATACAAACATATAATAATAATATATAATAATAATTGATAGAACCGCAACATGGGTACGAGTACGGGACTGGAAGATAGTAAGAACTGATAGTTGGGACAGCGCGGGAACATACTTTCAACCTTAGATTTTGCCCCTTTAAAAGGAAGATAAAATTAGTAGACTTGGGCAAACATCGTGGCACTTGCTGATTGGACCCATCAAAATTTGGCTTATCTTAGATAATACAACTGTTCCCCGTTAATATTAAGATTAATACTAATATCAATAATAAAGTGCAAACTTGAAAATTAATGCGAAAATCATCAGAACACAAGTTAACGCTAACAGAACACTTATTACCTGTACGTTATACCTGTACATTGTGCAAAAAAACTATGAACTTCATTTCAAAATTTAATTGTAATTCTTATGTATATTAGTGTTACGTAATGTATATGATTTCGCAGTATCTATTTATTTATATAATTGTATTTTATTTTATTTTAAAGAAACTTTTTGAAATTTTAACAACTGAATCATTTTTGCAGCAGAATAAAGTTTAATCAATGCTGATGACGATAACTTCCGCAGGGACAGTCGGGACAGTAGTTGCTAACCGCACGACTTAGTTATCAGCTTATAATCACATATTACTAATAGATGTTACCATTGTTAACTATTGTCATCAGTTAGTGTATCGTTTGTTTTCAATGCGGAGGGAGTGACTTAGCCTGTTACGAGAGGATGGTCTATTATCAACATGTTATCAACCTTTCATCGACTCGTTAGCGATAGTGAGAGACCGTGGCGAGTACAAAGGTTGACTAGATATGTTCGGCTATATAAAAGAGCCGTTTGGAAGCTAGTAAGCATTCAGTATTGCAGTAAACTACTGAACAAGACTCGCGAAATCAACAATGGCCCAGTCCCAAGGAAAATTCCAGTTGGTCAGCTCTGACGACACCTTCGATCAGATCCTCGATGCTCTTGGTAAGTATCGTACAAAGACTATAACCACAACCCATTTCTAAAACGCTACTATAACCACTACTGCTAGGTTTTAGTAACAATAGTTAATCTTACTAAGTGATACTTACCTGTTTCCTGGTTAAGTTGAAGTCTTGATGACCGAATAATCATTTGCGGAATTCGTTGACAGGCGTCAGCGCCGAGGTTCGCGCCCTGAGCAAGACCGTCGAGCCGGTCCTCGAGTTCTTCCGTGACGGCGACAACTACACCGTCAAGGCCACCGCTGCCGGCAAGGAGCACAACTCCTCCTTCACCCTGGGAGTTGAGGTTGAACACAAGACTGCTGACGGTCGCCAGGTCAAGGTAACTAATAACATACCAACCAACACAGATTTTTACAAAGCTCGGGATAGGGGTGTGTGGAAAAGTTTAACGTACTTTTTGTGGATTAGAGCACCTTCAGCCGCGAAGGCAACGTGCTGAAGCAGGTTGAAGTTAGCCCCAACGGAAAGGTCGCTCACTACGAGCGTGAGATCACTCCCGAAGGACTCAACGTCGTAAGTTCTGACTATCATCGTGATACTTAATACAGTTAACTTTAATCTTGTTATCGTTTCCAGACCGTCAAGTTGGACAACCTCGTCGCCAAGCGTGTCTACAAACGTCTGTAAACAACTTTACTGCATTCCAGAAAATGGCAATACATGCTGAATGAACAATACTCCCAGACGAATTTTTATTTTAGTTTATATCATGTAAAAAATACTAACACACAGTTCAAGCTAAGCACTCGACGCTAAGTGCTCTGCTAAGTACACGAGGCCTCTCGTGCAAGTCAGTACACCAAATAACTGCACCCGAGCTTTCATTAGTACAGGGCTACAGTTCGTCGGACAGACAAGTCGTTGTCGTAAGGAGGACAAAGAAGTAGGCAAAGGTACCATGTGTTATTCAGGACGCGTCGTTGAAAATTTATACTCCTAATTGGTCAAATGACCCTTAGTCGGATGAAGGGATATAGTCTAAAGATTGGAATCTTGGAAAAACCTGTGATCCGAACCGTCCAGCTTTCAGTCTTGGGTTTAGTACTGCAGCCGTGTTTGCGCGATTTGCGAAGCTGTCTGGTACGAAAGTGAAACTAGTTCCATACAAGTTTCGATCTTCTTCTGAACTAGATCCGGGAAAATCAACTAATTTCCCGAAACCGACAAGTCCTCAATTTCAAGACGGTCAATTCACATCTAGTGTTGAAGTATTTTCGACCTAGCTGCGTAATTCAATGAGGTTGTTTTAGTTAAGCTAAAAAACAACTAACCAAAACCCAATTAGATCTAAACTAGCTTCGAACTATCTTTGGGAATCTATGACTGCAATAGCTAGTTGGGCTGTTCACGGCAAGTTAAAGTCATGAGCATGTTATATTTCACATGAAAAGTTCACATCTAGTAGTGAACTAGATTTCAACTAGTTTGATATCACCAAAAATTGTAGGCTGAGAAATAAAACAAGTTTTAATCGCACTTTGCGATTCCCAACGAAATCGGTCACAGCATTAAAAATGGCTATACAGAAATAAATGAAAACTCTTGGCCGTGATACAAACTAGTTACACTATAGTACCTAAATTTTAATGAAGAAGAAAATTCTGAAATGAATTTTAACGCACAAGTATTGAGTCTGCCTTTCTTTCGTGTTCAAATAAACCAGAAACCAACAGGACAGGTGGGATTAGGAGTCCGTAGAACGATTCGGTACAGTGTCAGCTACACGTTCCGAGTGGGCGGTGCAGCAAGACGCAAGGTGAACCCACTTCAGAAACGGGACGATCGATACGGATTGAAATGTTTTGCAAACTATTACATACGTAAATTTTACGTAGTTTCTTTTGACCCCTGAAACGACTTGAAGTTTACGGACAGTACGGACGAACGCATCGTCAGCATCGAACATTTCCTCACCAATAACACAGTCCACAATAAAGAGGCCACCGCTTTGGTATTCAGTATGTGGTTTTGCCTTTTCAGCTTTCCAGAACGGTAAGACAAAACGGAGTATGTAAGTGTACCCTCAGTTGCTTGATTGTATTCTAAAAATGCATGATTTTATCAGCCACCCAACAACTTCTTTCATACAATTGCGTGCGGGAGCTCCAAGAAGTTTGGCAATGCTTTTCCAACATGCTTAACAGTTTCTCCGATGGTGTGGGATAAAACAGGTATGTCGCTGGAGTAAGAGAGCCAACGGACTCAGATCCGGGATAGAGGGCTGTGCAGCGAATTATTGGATGCACTAGTTTGCTTGATACCTAGTTTAGCAAGACAAAGACATCCAGCAGAAAAATAAGGATGTCGGCTACATCGTGAATATCCTGCACATCGTCCTAATCGTTGGCGATTAGGAAAATTATAAATTTCGCGCGAAGTTTTCAGAATAGATATCATCCTTAAACGCATCCTTAAGGAAACTGAATCAGTAAGTGTCCTAGTTACTGTCCTGACCAGCATCCTTTGTAGGGTCCCCAAAAGCAACTGGACAGCGTCCTGAAACAGTGTTCTGATCAGTATCCTGTCGCAAAAGCCTAAACACGCCCTATCGCTTATTTACAATGACTACAATATTTACTGTTTCAATTGACGGATAATTTCTCTCACAGTCGTAGAATTCCAAGGTTCGTGCTGGCCCTGGAACTCCTTTCTTGAGCTCCGGAAAATTTACAGAAATTATCGCTGCTCTCTCCTTATACAGCTTCCGGTGCAGTGCCGTTTCTTTGCGAAGTTCGCGTTTTTTTCGATTCTATTAACTGATTTATGAACTTGGGGAAACTGTGATCGTATGCAGCTAGTCGGGCACAGTATGCGGGGCTATCTTTGATAGCGGCAACCAGGGCGGCACAGAGGCTATCAAAGGCACATGTGTTTGTTAAATGTATCACTTTGCCTCCTTTGAATGCTCTTGGTCGAAACATGTTCCCGTTTTGTAGCATTCGGGTAGGGTACCCTTCCTTTAACCATTCCCCTGCACTATTAAAGTAGGACTCTTTCTGGTGTTTGCTCTTCGAAATTTCCCCTCTCCAGTCCTCTCTTTCATTCAGGGCCTTCAAACAAGCGTCTTGTGCATTGTTGATTTCTCCAGTTGGTTTCAAACCGACTGTATCAAGTATTCCACCCAAAGTGCTTTCTTTTCCAATACGATAGTCTTCGATCTCTGCAGCCAATGCTTCACCTTCAATGCAAATTTTACCAGAGATACTGAGTGGGTGCTGACCTGCTTCATTACGTCCAAGGGGAAACGCATCAGATCCATCGTTATTGCTCTGTACTCGTACTGGAGAAAGACTTGATGGAAGTTGTTCTTCTACCTCAGTCTCCTGTTCATGGGATTGAACTTCGTAAGTTTGGCGTGGCAAATTTCGGTCTACGCTTTCACGTTGGTCTTCTGGCTCAGCTTTTGGAGAAGCAGAATTCTCTTCAGGTCTGAGAGACTTATTTAGGTCCGAACGGGCCAGCTTCTGTCTTCCCGATAGGTCATCGTAAAATCTTCGTAAAAAGAATTCTGGCACGCATGGTCTCCACGAAGCCAGAAGTACGTTTTTCACGAAATTTTCATGCGATTCCACTTCTGCTTTGCTCCTTCTTGCATGGTAGCCATAGAAGTTGCCCATGACACAAGTAGGCAAGGGGCGAACTGTAATAGGGTGTTGATAGCTGCCATCGGGAGGTTGGGAGAGCAATAAGAATTGTCCTGCATTTCCAGATCGTCCTGGTAGTTATGAATGGCAACCTGGACCTGCTCCAAAATTCCTAATAAAAGCATCCCTGTTGATGGGAACTCTGTAGTCTCGATCCTTGCAGTACTGCTAAGTGGACATCCGTTTCGGGTAAGAGCTGTACCTCGTCTATGCGACCCAGAGCTGCTCCGCTTCTGCACAGACAACCTGCCTCAACCCTGACAATGCTTAAATGCAAGCACTGTCGTAAACTTCAGGAACCACATACCGGAGAATAAGTTGAGCAACGCAATGAAATCCGTCGTCATAATCGATTTGCAAAAAGCCCCATATAGAATTGTTTGACAAGTTTTGGAAGCGCAGCTATTGATGGTAGCTTGGAAATTAGCTTAACCATATGGGCGCAATCAAGGCGTATCCAGACTAATGGAATAGCATTACTCTACCCGATGCACTTAACGTGGCAGCTGAGTGGATTGGAGTGCCACCATCTGTCCCTACGTAATAAAAAACTTACTTATTCGTTTCGCCCGAGTAGGAAGGGGCTTTGTGGACAACGGTCCCTGTGGCATCAATGTGTAGAACGACCATCCCGCTCGTTTTTGCAAATCTGAATTTTCAATTTCTTCTTTCGACCAAAAATGTACGAAAAATGGATCGTGGCCTATTCCGTGGATGTAATCAGGGTAAATTTTTTGAGCTCTACAACTTCCCCCACGTAATCGCGAGACAGACTTCTTTCGTTTCTGTCTTCGTGTCGGAGACGTCTAATGGTGGCTATATGTGGGACAGTTAGGGGTTTGTCATCACCATAGTTCATAAGTTTTGAAGCGATTTCATTTCGAACCATGACAGAGCTTCCAAGCTCACAGCATCGCCTTTTCAAAGAATCCCTCTTTCGGCCAGATGCGGGGCGTTTCTTGGTACCTGAATACTCCCCCTCCTCCGTATCAAAAGTTACGGCAAACGGAACATCGTTACCAGGCAACAGATAATCACCATCGTACTTTCCGGTAAATCTCCTACCGCATTCTCCACAATACCCGGTGAAAGAAAGAACCGGCTCGTTTTTGGTACCAGAGATACTGTAATTCTTTAAGGCCAAAGTGCATTTCGTTTATGAAATCCTCACTAGACTGTCGGCAATGACACGAGTCCATTGATGAGGCCTGAGGCGCATCTTTTTCCTCTTGCCTTCCTTGTGTGAATAATGCGATGAGAACATCCAAAGCCCAATTCTCCCATGGCACGGTAAACTTGTAGGTAAGGCAGATTGGTTGTTCGGCACACACAGTTCTGTCTTCTGCATCAAAAACGTTGTCTGCCGATGAGCCTGACTGAGGTGATGCGTCCTACACGCAAGATGCAAGATATAAAGAGAAGACGTCAAACAAGTAATTTACTTACCTCTTTCACTAAAATTGCGCGAAGGGTGTCGGCAAGATTTCTTCGGTTTTCGCTCAGCACTTTAGAGCACCACCGAAGATAACTGACATTGCTGGAACCAAATAACCGATTGGAAATGTCTTTCAATCTGCCCTCTTTAAAACTCGGGTTCCATCTACCGTCAATTATAACTGCATCTACGAACGCCTGGTTTTGACTAGCCACGTCGTTTCCGAGCAGCTTCCACACACATGGTTCTACGGGCATTTTGTCACTATTGTTTTGACAAAAAGAAAAAAAATATTTTGAGTCTTCATCGAATCATCGACCGAGACAGACGTATCTTAAGTGAGCTCCAATCACAACCAACTATTTTTTTGCGAAACTCTGACAACTATTCAAAGTGAGATCGTTACAGCCGCATTCTGACTGTAAGATAGAAAGATCCTTCCCTGTGTGCCACAGAACGTTCAGCGTTCAATTCTACGACAGGTTTAAATTCACTATTACTAGTTTCAAGTGCAGTGCTTGAAATGTTTTGCACACGTAGTCTTTTACCTTGACCTTTGAGAAGCGCAAGGTGTTTCAAGGTAATTCAAATCCCTACAGGTATGGGTCACCCTTTTAAGGAGAAAGATTGCAAGCGTTGTGGTTTTACGTTCAGGCCGACTAGCAAAGAGGAATGCTACTGCAAATCCTGCGAAGAAGAGAACAAGAAAGACGATCACAAATCAAGCACACGGCACAAGGAGAAGACGAAGAAACAACGACCATGGATTTGCACACCAACGTCAATGAGCAATCGCGCCTTATAAGAGAGGCGTCAAACGTGTTCAGAAATCACCGAAGAAGAAATCCTTGAAACGGTGCGCGACAGCAAGCCTCTCAAGGCTCCTGGAACAGACAACATTCAGACTATAGTGCTACAGAAACTAAGCTGCGAACTGGCGCCAGTCCTCAAAACCCTATACAACGCCATCTTACAAACTGGTTACTACCCACAAGCCTGGAAACATTCCAGAGTGATGATCCTATCCAAACCAGATAAAGACAATTATGCCAGCTATAGATCCTACCGGCCAGTCTCGCTCATCAACTCCCTAAGCAAGGTACTCGAGAAAATCATCACCAACCGGATGGTCCGTCACCTCGAGAGCCACAACCTGCTGTCAGCACACCAATTAGGGTTCCAACAGAAAAAGTCAACCGAGGATGCTGCCTCCAACCTAGCTGAACAGATATCACGAGGATTTGATACGGGAAGAGTCACTACTACTCTCCTTCTAGATGTGCAAGGCGCTTTCGATAATGTCCAGCACAACCTTCTTTCCTTGTTGAGAAAGAAGAACATCGAAGGACCCCTGATCTGCTTAATTGAAAGCTACCTCGATGACCGCACAGTTGCTATACACGAACAAGAACTCTCTAGCAATACAGTCCACTTATCCAGAGGCGTCCCCAAGGGTCTTTGCGGACGATCCCCTCTTGACTGCTCAAAGCAAAACTGCTGCTACCAATATCAACCTGATCCGAAATGCCTTGGAAGCAATAGAGACATGGGGAAATCGCCTTAACTTGTCCTTCAGCCCTGAGAAAAAACTGAGCTCGTCCACTTCAACAAGAAGCGCTGCCCACCCACCGAAGCTTTAACTTGGAATGGGACTCGCATCCAACCTCAAAAGGTGGTACACTACCTGGGAATCTGGTTCGACGAGAAGTTATCCTGGAAGCCGCACATTCGAAGAACGGCGTCAAAAGAGAGCTTCCACCTGCAGTCAGCGAGACGCCTAGCCTCGAAAGTAAAAAGTTCTCCGACTACCCAAACTCCAATTACTGATACAGGGTACAGTGCTTCAGCGAATACTTTACGGAGCTTCGATCTGGGGCACGTGCTCTTGCAGTACTTTGAAACCCTTGGAAACCACCTGGAGACACGCAATGCTCACGATAACGGGAGCTTTCCCTACCACCCCGACCTCGGTACTTCATATGGAATCCGGAATCCCAGCACTCACAGATAATATTCACGTGAGAATGCTCATTCGACTTGATGCACGCACTTCGCTGTACTAACATGAGTTGTGCGCTCTATCCACTGAGCCAAAGCACAAGCGTTATTGGAGCCCCTTTCACAGGGTAAGAAAACTAAAAACTGACCTAAACATCCCTGAAATTGACGAAGTCGAGAAAACCGATCTGTTCTCCTACCCAACTAATGCTAAGAAAGAACTGCTTCACTAATTCCTGTTCGAAAGAAATTTTCCTTTGTTTGAGATGTTACGCACTATTTTATATGAAGTGAAGTGTATTGTTTAATGTCTTTCATTATCTTCGTTTTATTCTATTGAATTGGTATATTTAGCACTTAACTTCCATTTGCTTTTAAATATCCGCCCTTTATTCTTCTCGTTGTCTACATTTTGTTTCGTAACTGTACAGGCCCTATGCAACAAAATAGGGGTGGAGCTAATAAAACGAGTATAAGCCATATTGGATGGCAGCCGAGCCAGGTTGTACGGCTTCTTTACATGCTGGTTCGTTCGTTTCTTGCATTTGTGGTGTGTTAACAATAGTATTATGGAAATTTTCTGTAGAACATTTGACTGTTCAATCAGTTTTTCTTTTTCGCGCTATTGTTAAGGGACAGGGAACGGGAGCATCTTGAACTTCGTACAGAAAGATGACGCTTATGGCTCACAGGCAATTTCCCATTCCATTCGGCTAAGTTCTGGTTCAAAAAACGTTTACATCGATACAAAAGAAAGGAGCTCTAATAGAAAAGTAGGCTTCTTTGATTGATTGAGGACAAAATTTTCAAACCTATTTTCTGTAGCGTAACTTAGGAAAAAACTGAGGGATTACAGACGACTAATCCAACAATGGTTTTCAAGGAGTCTCACGGGATCTGCTGGTATGCTAAGCCAAATTTTTCACCTAAAATCTATACGTGCGAAACCATTCTACTTCGCAAAATTTACCCGTTTGGAACTTTTCCTTTCTGCTTTTGAACCGAATGAACGAGAAGGAAGTAAAACGAAAAAGGGGTCCAAATTAAGTTCACTTGGCTTGATGTTCCGATTCGATTCACTTGAAGGATCGGGTAGGGATTCCACGGCTCGGTTTGATTCACTGTTTCGAACAAACTGAACCGATTCACGGTTCGGCTTACAAATACGGTTAAATCCACCCATCTCTGGATTTAAGCAAATTTCCTTAATGTATAAATTAGATTTCAAGGACAATCGCTATTTAATCGCGTTAACTTTACTTTATATTTCTCTCACACAATTTCTTCAAGTTTAAATGCATAATCAAAAAGAATAACTTGACGCATTCCGATTAGAAAACACTATTAGAACTTTGTTTATATCTGATTTCAACCAACGACAAAAGGCAGTCTGGCTCAGCTGCCATCCAACATGGCGGATACTCGTAAGCTCCGCCCCTCCTAGTTTTGTTGCATAGGGCCTATACTAACGATTTGTACTAGCCATGGGCTCAGGCCTAGGTGCCGATTCGGAATAAAAAAAAACTATTTTTTCAAAATATACTCTCCGCTATCACAAATCGCCTGCTTAGGATGGTGTTGTAAAACTTATTGTGATTTATTTGCCAAACGTGAATCGGGGTCTACTAATTGACATATAATCAGACCAATTCCTAGAGAGCATTATGGAGTTACCAACAGAGCTCTCGAAGGTCAACCAAAGAACTTTTCTTCGTCATTTACTCCTTGGGTTACACTCCCAAGAAAAATTTTCTGTGACAATTTGCGTATTACTCTGTACTATTTGCAAAGTATTATTAGGATTAATACCTTTAAAATACAATTACCTCTGTAACTGTTCGTACCCAATCGGAGATTCTATCATTCCCAATCTTCTCAAATCGAAATCTATCGTTCCCATTGGTTTTCAACCCGTTCCCAATACTTTGCCCTGCTGACATAATTTTTTGTCACGTTCAATTAATTTGCGTTTTTCTCCGTAGTTAGCTTTTACCAATAAAATCTTACTTCATTCCCAATGTTGCCACTGCGTAATCAAACATCCCTAATAAGTCGCGGTGCTTTCCCATTTCATCGCCCTGCCGGGTTCACATTCGTGATGTACATCAAGGTCCGCTGTCGGCTGAAGAAATCGTCGACGCTGATGAATATTGGATTGGAATGGTACAATCGGAAGAACTTGTAGAAGAACTGGATCTACTGCAAGAGGAAAAGACGATTCCGAAATCTTCAAAAATCGCTAGCCTTGGCCCGTATCTCGATAAGGAAACGCTAATTGATACGGGTGCGAAGCCGAGTCAATCTCGATGAAAACAATCCGGTGCTACTACCTAGACAGAGTAGCTTTACTATTGCAGAAGAGATGCCTGATTGAGGATGATTAATCAACGCTTGTTACGTGCCGGAGTAAGAGAAACGTGAACAGAGCTGCGCTAGGATTATTGGAGGATTCATGGAAGAAACGTGGTGAAACACATCACAGGCAAGTGCGTTATCTGTCACCGCCACGAAGCGAGGCTACTTTCCCAAAAAACACCACCACTTCCGCAGGATCGGTCCACGGGTTGCAGGATAGGCGGGTTACTTTTCGAAGTGGTTGGGGTCGATTTTGCCGGGCCCATCTATCTGAAGGTTTAGAAGGACGCTGAAACACAAGCAAGGTCTACATTTGTTTATTTACCTGTGCGAAGACCCGAGCAGTTCATTTCAAACTTGTGGAAAGTCTAACTACGCCAACGTTCCTAATGACTTTAAGGAGATTTTACAACCGCCGAGGATAAGTAAGACCATTTACTCTGACAACGCGAAAACTTTTCGGGCAGCAAGCCGGATACTGAAAGGAGCGTGGAGCTGCCTGGACCCTGACAAGCTGCAGCGATACTTCTCTTAGTGAGCGATTCAGCTGGAAGTTCATAAGCCCGCGTGCTCCATGGTGAAGCGGATTTTGGGAAAGGATGGCGAGAAGCGTCAAGACAACACTGAAGAAGATGATTGGCGAGGCCAGACTTAAGGAAGAGGAGTTTGTAACCATCCTGGCTGAAGCTGAAGCTGAAGCGGTCATAAACTCCAGACCACTATCATACGCGTACAACACGCTGGATGAGCTCGAGCCAATCCCTTTAAGTCATTTTCCGATTGGACGCAGGTTGACCTCAGTTCCAAGCCTGGGAGAAGCGGAGCCTGATAGTATGACCTCCAACCAGTCCTGACGAAAAGTATTATGTATCGTGAAAAGTTGATCGAAGGCCTATAGCGAAGATAGAAGCGGGAATTTATGAAGGAACTGGGGCTGAAAAATCTAAAGGCATCGGAACAAACCGGTTACAACCAGGCGAAGTCGTCCTTACATCTGAGCCTAACACACCCAGGCTTCACTGGAAACTGGGGGTGGTAACGAAACTTTTCCAAGGAACGGACGGAAAATGCAGGAATGTACCCTTACAAAAAAAGAGCCAGCTAGTTAGGCGGTTAGCGGCTGATGTTTCGCAGCCCGTTAAAAACCGGCCGCTCGCACGCCCGCTGCAAGCTGTTTTGCGGCAGCATGTTTTCTGCTAGCTGGTCTCTGCCGCTTCCCGGCCGACGTTTAAACAGTCAACCATTCACTAGCTTGTTGTCGGCTTGCAATCTACAGATTACCAATGATCAGCTGTATGTCGGTTGTTTTTTTGCCAGTTGGCTTAAAGCATCATGCAACACACATGCGGTTTACATGTAATTTAACGTTCTTTTGTTGATAATAAATGTGGAATGAGTTGGTGATACGATTAGTTAGTTAATAGTAATGCACATGGTAAATAACATTTATCACACAGCCAATATTAACATAGTTAGTGTTAGTATCCAAAATGATAGCATAAATTACCCGAATAATAGTTATTATATTTCTGATATTGTTATTAGGGTTTTACATATTTTTTCACAAGTTCCTGCAAATCTTGACATGAAAGCATACATCGGACAAGCCTGAAAACCTTGGTAAAAACTACTTTTGGAGCGTATTACTGCTTAAAATGCATTAATTTATACGTAATTGTTTGTCTCACACAGACAGTGGGCCTGCAACGCAATTTAGTCGTATCATTAAGTAACAGTTTTACCTGTTCATATTTTTGTTTTTGTTATTAGTAGTATAGTAGTAGTTATTGACTAAGTTTCACAAGATTCATGATTTCGGGTGAAAATTACTTCGATAGACGAGTTTTTAAAGGTGAAAAAAAGAGAAAACAACTTTTGATACCTTGAAATAGAGATATCATACGTAAATAAAAGCCCCTTATTATTAGTGTGAGCAATTCTGTAGAGAAGCCCCGACCTACAAGTAACTCAGCTGAATTAAATGCACTAATCAAAAAACACATTTTTAAAGGAGTTAACTCGCTGAATCTGAGCATATATTGCTCCGGAAGAATCTTAACCTCGTTAGATGAGCTCTTGTACTGTTCGCAGCATTGAAAATTAGGTGCATGTTATTTGCAAAACTGTATATTTTACGACCAGGAAATTATTTAAGAAAAAGAGCCGTGTACAATACAATAGAGAACCACTGTTTTTATTTCACCATTTTTAATCAGTTTCTTTTTATTTCATCATTTTTAATCGGTTTCTTTTGTGTTAACCAATGCAGTTACAGTATAACAGTCAGTTACGGAGTTATAGCTCGCTAAAACACATTTACGATCAATATCGTCTAGTCTGAAAGCGACCGTCGTTTCCGATTTGCCACGGAGTCTACTTGTTAACCCTGCCACACTTGATCCTTCTCCAATTAAGGATGAAAAAACACAATGACGCGAATCCGATCCGAGAACTTTCCCAAGACAAAATACATCCAGCACATCTGCGACACCAGAAAAGAGGACAAAAGCGTCAATTTCAAAAAAATTCCCCGTTTTCAACAATACGATACTATTGACTCTTTTTTTGACCTTGTATAACTGGAACTTGTGTAAGTAACGCCTTTCTGAGTTTTAGCCCTCTTGTATACTTCTGCTTTCCTATTTGACAAGTTATGGACGAGTTCATCAGTTCCTATCCGTGCGTTTTCGTCCTTAATTAGCTTCACAAGCGCTTCAACTTCCCCTAACTGTATTTTCTGAACGGAAGGACGGCCTAACAGTTGGTTCTCGTTGCAGACCTGCAGTCCCCCATACTGCTTCTTGGCTGTCGAAGGCACGTCGATCAGCTCGCAAAAAAGGTTAGTAACCATGGGAGGTAAGGCCTTTTGTGACATTAGAGATACAACCTCCGATCGGACGGCATTGCGCATTAAAAAGGTGTCAGCCATTTGCTTCACGACTGCCTGGGTACCGTTGCAAAGTTTCGTCAGTTGCCCATTGAAAGATTCGGGTATAAATGTCGAGCTCGCCCACAAACATCCCCAGTTTAAAACACTTTCTGCCAGATGGGTAAGCAAATGCACATTGTACTTTACATGCTCGATCCCATAAAGTTGCTCAGTCTCCACTACAAACTGCTGAAGAATCCCTTTAACCTTTTCGATCTCCTTGACATGAACACGGTCTTGAAGTAAGATGAATAAACTATATGAGAAACAGAGGAAATGATTATAATATACATCTGAGAGAATGCCCTCCAAAAGTGGAAAGTAGTATAAGGCGAAAGTTCGGAATTCGGAAGCCTTCCAATGGCTCATATTCTCCAGAGTCCTTGGGGTTCTCGTGATTTCAGCCGGCGGTTTTGAAAGCGACAAGCGGCGGTTAAAGGTTTTGATTTTCTTTCGAAATGACCATGGTTCTCGACTGAACTTTGGTGCACTCCAAAGACACAGAAAATATCTTACGACGCCCAGGCAGACGCCGTGTAGATAGTCCGGGACGAAGGAGCGTACAAAGTTGAAACCAGGTGTGTGGAGCAGAGGTGTGTCCCCCCGAATACCGTGTTTGGCAATTCCAGAGTCCAGAACTTCCTACATGGAAGCATGAAGGGTTAAACTTATAAATATATATGTTATATATAATCTAATATATCTATATTTATAGTATATAAGCAACAGTGCACAATACCTGCAAATCTTCAAAATGCTGATGAAGACTTCGGGGTTTGTGTGGCTCCTCGTCGCTTGCTGGCTCTGGATACACATGGGCATGTCCCCTCCCAACTTTAACCACGCGACCTAATATACATCGTGTACAAATGTTAGTCTGACTATAAAAACGTAATTGGAAGAAATAAGCATTTACCAGGATGTAAACAGAAGTCGCACCCGCATTCCCCGTTGTGCTGCGTGGTGTTTTTCAGGATCGGCCTTGCAACGGAGTCAACGATAATAATGAGAGGTTGTATTTTATACATCACTCTGTTGACAGAAATCCCATTCACGCATGTTTAATTTAGCTCTTCTATCGGGTAACGCAAGAACGCTTCTAGCGGAGGTTTCCTGTTACCATACGACAAAGCTGAAAGAATGACGTTGGAACGTCTGACGCGGTATTCAGCTTCATCTATTATGGCCATGAATGGCAAAAATGAATATTTACTGGACCTAAATATCTGAGCACCATCAGCATTTAGCTGGAGGGTGACAGTATGCTGGTCGATGAAGCCTTTCTTCTCGTAGCGCCGAAAAAATGACCCCGTGTTGACGTCACCTGGAAAGTTCGGATCTCTGTCCGTCAGAGGCTGCAGATCATAATTCTCCAAAAAGCACTGTATCTGTCCAGCAAGAGGTAAAACGAGAACGAAACAGCCGTCGTAACTCTCTTTACTATAGGCATGGCCACATGGCTGATTGTTTATTGGTTCTCCAATGTCGTCGGTCATTAAAACCTTGTTGCAAGCCGGGCATACATATATTTTTTTTACTGCTTTACGCAGAGGAGCATATTTTTTTTAAAAACATGGATGACGATCTCATTTCTTCTAATTGTGCAATTTTACTCCGCATTGCTAATTGCAACTTCAGGAAGTGGCTGAGAGCAGCATCACTTAGCTGGTACTTCAGGTAAAAAGCAGCTACAAGCATGTGAGCATACTCAGCTGGGGTTGCATGCTGAAGCCATTCTTCGTCCCCCTGTTAAAAAAGTAAAAATGTGTTAGTATTCGTTCGCATCTATACAAATAAGCAAACACTTACCAGAAGAAGCTGTTTGCTGTGCTCTTCTCCTCCGTCGTCACTGTCTTCTTCGTTTCCTGTTACAGGTTCTGCAGCACAACTTGCGGCATCTACTACGCCACGTTCTCGTTGATCATCATTGTCGTCATCCATAAATTCTGCTTCAGGGTCATTCAGAATTTCATCGAAGTTGAGGTCGAGTTGAGGGGAACAGCTTTCACCGTCGGAAGTATCACTACGCACTTCGTTCGGGCAACGATCAGTTAGAATTTTGTTTAAATCAACACCCGAGGGTGAGGCACGTTCTTCCTAGAAAACAAAACAGCATTAAATCCTCAAACTTAAAGGAGACATTGTCACATTAATTTTGATCCACTACACTAACCTCTTCTGTTTGAAATATCTCTGAAGGAAACGGTTCTTCTTCGTCTTGACTTTCACAATCATCATTTTGTTTCCATCGTTTGGAAGCATCTACAGCGACACGGGCATGTCTTCGCAAGTGCCGTTTCTTCGTCCACCGGGACGCTCTCGAATTCATTCTAACTTCACAGTCTTCGTCCAAGTCGCTCATTATATACGACTACACTACCTCTATCTTATTCTTCTGTGGAAAATATGCACGCTTGAGCTGACATATGACACTAAGACTGACTTCGACAGATATTTGAATTGGATGTGAAAGTTGACTTTGGTGCGGGTTCTGCTAAACGGCTTCTATGGCCAGGATTTTATGGGCGATATTAAGAAAATTATTATGTCCTATCTGTATAAAATTAAGTAACTATTGTAATACATATGGAAACTTCAGAAGTTGGCCTATCTAACAAATTACTGGAAGCTTCAATTTGTCGTTTATTAATTTATTTCTTTGCGAACGAGCTGATCCTTCAGCAGACGACGACCAGAAATGCGTGTTTACATTGGCGAGTTATCGTTATCGATGTATATCGAAACGAAATAGATATCGGAATAATATTTTTTTTTGTCTAAATCATCATATTAATTAAAATGTACAAGCCAAATAATTTTGAATAGGATTATTAAAATCCATGTAACTATTAAAGAAGAGAGTTTGGAGTAAACTGAATAAAAGTTGAGAAAGTAGGGAGGTTTTCCCTCTTCACACAGCACCCGGGTGCCCTCCGGCAAAACGGTCATTTTATTTGAATTTGAATCGCTTCGACGCGTTAGCACACTTAACCGGATGAAAACCGCAGTGAAGTTTTCGGAATTTTTTAACTAAAATCCGCATATCATCTTACGTGATTTAGCCATCTTACTACGCAGTTTTAAAGCTAATTAAATTTTAACCTAAGACGAAAACTTGAACATTGTTACAGATAAAGTAAAAGCACACGTGAAATTTGGTTATTTGCATTGATTCGACTGAAACCATTAATTAACTAACTATTCAATTTTAGAAACCATGGCAAAAAAAGCTTTGCCTTTTACCAATGTAAGTTTGTTCGTACTGTTTGAAGTCTACGAAGACGATGGCCCTTGCTTCATAATCGGGGCTTCATCAGTGATAGAAAATGTGTCTTTCCAGGGACTGGACCGCAGTGGGGTTTCTCGACAACTCTCTCGGCTCTGGTCTTCGCAGCAACCAGTTATGGTGAGGTACATCAAGTGAACTTTATTAAACAACAATAACAACCTAAACTAAGTATTTTAATTATGAATTTTCGACATAGGATGGCGAACGGGGAAAACACACGGCCTTCACCTTCAACTGTTCAAGCCTTTTCAAGTAAAATGTGCTGTAACAAGTCCAAAGTCAATTAAATAAAGGTTTCCCCTTGACAGGTGACATTACGGAACTCTACATGAAAAAGGCTGAACTTTTGAAGAAGTCACGTCAAGGCTTGGCTAGAAGGAAAACCGAAGGCTGTGACAGGGATAGTTCAGATGAAGACATGTTTGAAGAGTTACAGGAAGAACGCCCAGAAACACCAGCAGATAACTCCACTCTTGGTTTAATGAAAAAGAAGACTTTGGCTACCCTTACCACCAAGGAGGAAATACGCCGCCGAAAAATAGTACTATTTTTATCAGTTCATAATTTCTTTTCTAAATGAAATTCATTCCTAAATAGCCTGTAAGCAGCCCCATAGAAGATGATGTTGCAGGTTCCTTTAAACGGAGCAGGTGGGCCGCACTGAGACAAACAATGGGAGAAGCAAGCAGACTTCCCGATCTGGTAACGCACTGAACCACTCGTGAGAAAAAAATGTTTCGTCTAATTCACCTCTTCTTAGACGGACGAAGAAAGCGAACCTGAACTCACTGCCAGTAATCATGATGACGATCGTCCCGTTGGAGGTGATACCGATGATGCTTCACAAAACGTGCACGAGGACAATGCCGTGGTTCACCTAGGCAATGAAAAACTTGTTGAATATCAGCATTGCAGCGGACAAGAAGCTGGTGTAGAACTCGGGGCGACGAGCCTTCTTGAAATCGAACAAGATGCTTGGACGAATCAACCCGAGAGCGCCTTCGTGGATCAAGTAAATGGCCCCCCCTCCCCCCCTCCCCCCCAAAAAAAAACTTCTGAAATTTTGTTAACTACACTTGATTGAATTCTGCAGGTTACCAGGGAAAAGGATCGGGAAAAACTTGTCTCCCTTTGCTGCGACCTCTACAGGAAACTGAAGATCAAGGAAGATGAATGCTTCGAGCTGAGAAGCAGGCCAGAAACCTGGGCAAAAGGTTTAAACTTAAGTTTCGTTAGGGCATACTTTACGTAACGTGTGTTAATAGATTTAAAAACCGGGATGCAACTCCTTGACGAGATGCTACGTAAAAACGCCGGTGGTGCTTCAGGAAATCGGCACCAGGGTCAAAACGGCAAAAAGGTATCGGCTCACTTTAATAAGTAAAGCATTGATTGCGTTTCTGATACTAAACTCTTTCCTCTAAAGGTTAAAATGATACCACTCGTCAAAGGGGAGCCTTTAACGATCAATGAGGATGACCTGACAAATGCCATATCCTATGGAATAGAAGCTGGCGGTGGGCAAAGGGCCCTAAGATGGATGATAAATAAAATCTTAGAGTCGATCTACACAAGGATCTATATGGGAACCCACTCCTTAACGGGTGCAAAGCATCCTGGGCACAAAGACCGGGAACCCATAAAACCTGGACTTCCGAAGGAAGATGTGGCTACCATCATAAGTAACATAACTGACCAAACCTAATTTTGTCCTATAATTTGACAATTTTATTCTAGCATTTGCAACAACCAAGTGGATGAAATGGTACAAGACAGCTTTACTACCAGAGATGATAACAGCTGCCATCTCTGCTAAACTTGGGACTGAGGGAAGAGAACTGAAGAGGTCCCAGCAAAAACTGGATGGTGGAAACCAGTTCTCCGAGCTGTCTGCAGAGGAAGCCCGACCAACATCAACACCATCAAGACTGTTTACTAGTCCTCCCATTACACCAACTCAGAAACGTGGCAGCAGCGAATCGAGCACGCCGAGCAGTCTGAAGAAATTTTAGACTTCCCCGTTATTCGACATCTGGTCTGTTTAAAGTCGAGTTTCGACCTATGATAATTCTTGTGAAAGCTTTTCCAGTGTTTTTTTTTCTCTCCAAAAGTTTGTGTAACACTTAATCCTAATCCAAATACCAGTGTGACGATTTACTTAATTTGCGATCGCAACTCTTGATTTTAAATGTTGATGTGATCTGCCCAAAGTATTACCCTTTTTTCCTCTAGTGAATTAAATTTTCTTGTCATGTCAAAGTTTCAAACCAGTCTTTGTTTATGTTCTCATCATGCAAGTGTTAAAGGGTCGTGCGTGCCTTTTGTTGTCTTAAATAAAACCCAGGATAATGATTTTGTCAAATTTTGAGCTGTCGTCTTTCCCTCTAGACTGATAGATTATTTTTATATTATCTTAGTAAAAAAAAAGAAAATAACTAAAACCAAGAAAGCAGTAGAAAGAAGGTTGATTCTCGACCGGTTTTCAGCCGGTTTTGTGCAGCACGTTAGAAGTCAGCTGAATCAGTAAACACTATGCGGCTGGTGCGGGTGCAAAAGACGCGCTGCTTTTTGCAGCCCGTTGCAGGCTGATCGGCCGGCTTTTGACCGGCCGGCGGTCGGCTAGCTAACAGTGGTCTTTTTTGTACGGGTAGAGCTGAGGTGTGAACGGAACTCCAGCATCATTCGTCCTATCCAGAGGCTATGCCACCCTAGAGACACCATCTAGTTGACCAAAACGTTTACTATGAAGACAAGGGGGAATTGATTGACAGAGACGAAGAGGCTCCTATCGAAACGAACTCGAAAGTCATCTCGCAAAATACTGAAGAGTATACACCACACTCTTCAAGGGGGAGGATGTAGAAACTCCCGAGACTGGTCTCGGATCTCGCTCAGGACGTGCGATCGGCTTCCCTTAAGATATAGGTGTTAACTAGAACTTGATATTAGTTAAGCGACGCATTGGACGCCTAGACGATTGCCTTGGCATATGTTAGATTAAGTAACGAATTGGAAGCTGTAGACGATTGACTCGAATTATTCGGAAATAGGACATTTGACTGTGAAAAAGGACTGTGGAAAAGTGGAGGAATCTTAGTTCCCCACATTCAACCCTTTTACCGGACTTCGACGGCCGATATTTATGGTTCGACAATATTTCAATTGCGACCCGGCTTAAGCTCCCCTTGACTTCGACGACCGATACGATCTGACGACGTTCAACTTCCAACTTAAAGGACGAATCTTGACCAGCTTTAGTTAGTTCACAGTAGACTACCCTTACTGTCACACAACGTTTTCTCCACAGTACGGAAAAATTTATATTCATCCTTCTTTGTGTTACTGAGCTAAACACCGAGAGTTTTTAAAGGCGCCAACAGTCAAAATAGAGAGATTCCATACAACAAGCACCTCATGGCCTTTAATCATGCGGATAAGCGAAGGCCAGAAGTACAGCATTCAGCCTTGCGGACACTGTTCTGACAAAGGAGATCTTGGACGATCCCAATAAAATCGGAGAAGTCTATTACACCGGGGAGGGGCAAAATGGTCTGAAATATCCTTACAAGAATGCGAAGAGTTACCCTGCTCTGGTACCTGCCACAGATGCTAAAAAAACTTAAAAATTAAGTTTTGTGTAAAATAAATGCAACTTTATTGTATTTAGAAAATCGTTCTCGGCTGGAACAGCAACTTCGTGGCACTGTGAAGAAAGGTCCCACAGCAAACACATTGAAATGTTTAAGGTATTGTGCCTATTTAAAGAAGGGGAAAACATTGTTGAATGTAAATTCAGAAAGGACCAAATTCCGAAGGATGGTAACAGCGGAGCGACTGATCCGAGAAGCCGAACATCAGAATTACCAGCCGAAGGGTGACAGTGTGTGTGAGGAAATAAAGCAGCTTAAAAGAAACTGTTAGCATGCTAAAGCAAAGTATACCAATTTTATTTAAAAACATGTCATTAGTATAACACATTTTAATGTACATTTATTGTACCGTATTATATAACTATATTTAGGAAAGTATAGTTACCCTTATACTATTTTATTGTTAGATATTAGTTTCCGGATTTATATTATATTATTTTAAATAACATGCTTTGACACTTGTCACATTATTATTTATTCTATAAGCAAAGTTTATAATGTCACTTTATGTTTCAGTGTACGGTTTTTAATTTTTGAGAACACTGAAAGATCGTTTCCTGTTTTGCAGCCAAAAGAGATGAATAAGCAAAGGAGGAGTCTTATAAAGATTGTTAAAGCTCGAGACAAACAGGAAGAATTTGCTGAAAAAGACTGAAACAAAATAGCTTGATATAAAGTTTCTCAAACTGAATTTTAAATCTCCAATCTAGAATCGAGCTTATAACTGTATCAATATGATAGTTTTATTTTTAGAGTATATAACAAGGAGTGAAGCCGAAACGCTCATGGAGTTTTTCGAAGAGTTCAAGACGAGAGAGTTGTTGGAGCTCGCGGTATCTTCTGATTTCTGAATTAGTCACCAAGCTGTAACAATGTATTCAGGCACGATATTTATATATTTTTAGACGGCGCTACAAAAATTCAAGAGCCAGATGGACCTACTAGTAGAAAAAACTGCGTGTTTTAGAAAGATTACCGCGCTCCTGGTGAAGGTGGTTGTCGGAGACGAACTGTTAAATTCGTTTCTGACCAAACTTGCTGCTGAGCAAGTAAACCTCGTCACCCGTAAGTGTTTTCGTTGAACTCAGTCTTCTCTCGTACATAAAAAAAAAACACTACGCAGCATCCCTAACACATTTTCGATATCTTATAAGGTTACTTTCTTGCGTGCTGAGGCGCTGATAAGTATTGCACGGTGTCAGCCCGTCTGTTCCAGGTCGGAAATCAGGCGGAAAATGAGGAACAGGATCGACAATAAAAAGACTTACAAAAAGCGGGGAAAATGACACGGCACAGGCAGCACCCAAGTAACAAGACAGGGAGATGGCCATTACTCATGGCAGTACCTCCTCAGACATCGATGAAGTGACCCTTTGACAGTCTGAATTCGGCCTCTGAGTATTGCAGATACGTTCAGCTGAAGTCTAAATAAAAAGCCAATTAAAAATTAGTCGCTTCTTTCTTCTAAATCATTACTTCTTCTAAAAATACTTACCCTCGTTAAAATTAATTACAAAATAGTAAAATTCCACTTACCCCAAAAGGATTCGTACACCGAGCGGCGGAATCCCTCCTAATAACCTCCTCAGACATCGATGAAGTGACCCTTGAGAACAGCAGGTCGATATCGCCATCGCCAGCTCCTCAACCTAACCGTCTAAGGAAACCAAGGCTAGTGAGATTGACGATTTATCATCTAGCTCGGTAGAAGATAGAGACGATAACGCACTTGATTCGGGCTCCAGAACGAGAATTTTTTTTGAATTCTCTTTGTTATCTAAGAAACCTTTTGTCTCCTACTTCACGAAGTCATTTGCAAGAACGAGCTCGCCCATTGTGCCTTCAGGACACGGTTAAGGACACTGACTGGGGCATTTTTAAGGATACTGTTAAAAAATCTGAATGGCAAATGTTCAGGGCACTCTTATGGATCCTGAACGTCTACTATTTGGGACACTCTTATGGATCCTGAATGCGGACTATTCCGGACACTGTTGAGGACCATGAATATACATTATTCACATATCCAAATGTCAGGATCCTGAATACCCCTGGAAGTGGGCCACTTTCACTGCGCTCAGAGTCCTGATAATGCCTACCTGAAAACGTCCTTTTCAGGATGCCTCTCAGGGTCCCAAAATTATCCTTAATTTTCTGCTGGGCAAATAAAAGTACAATTTCATAGGCCGGGCTACGTATGCTAAAGAGAACATAATATAAAAGAAACACAGGCTTCTTGCAATGTGTTTCTCAACGTTTTGTATTCCATTAACCAGGGCCTTGACGTTGGTTTCACCACATTTGCTGGTTTGCGGCCGCCTTGGTGCACAACCGTAGGTCCCAAAGGAATCCATTCAACCTGTGTTTGTCTTCATGATCAGAACATGAAACTGATGTTGGCGGCCATTAAACCTAACATTTCGTAGCTTTCCGTTTTCGTTGCCAATACTGTTTGTAGCCTAACTAGCAAGAAATGCACGATGCGGTCATGTACAAATTGTCCTGGACAAGGAGGTATTCTGAATGATCCAGAAACATCCACCTTGGTTGAAGGTATGAAAAAGAATACTTGTGAGGACGCTTTGGTGACCTTCCATTATCCCAAGTCTTGAAGAAATCCAGCATAAGCAGTGGGTCTCAACCGATCGTGCCAATTGGATGACTGTTTCGGACAACGTAGATACTTTCCTTCGAAATCTCGCTGAAAAGATGCTCGGATTTTCAAAACACAGTTTTGTAGCTCTTGCCCAAGCAAAATGTCTTAACGAGTTGAAGGAAAGCCTTCCTGTAAACGAAGCAATAGTACAGTGCGACTTCTTTCATAATACAAGATGTAGTTCAGAGATATCACTGGAAAAATTCGCAGGTAAATTGAACCGGCAAGAAAGCTTATCCTAGGAAGATCTTAGCTTCAGAATCTATTTCTAGGCGACCGTCCGCCGATCCGTCATATTACCGTTCTGGGCAAAATCTGGAGCTGACCCACTGGAATTACTGCGTGATAAGCGAATCGAACGAGCACTCGTCAGCTTCCGTTTCCACGTATCTACAAAGGGTGCTCCCCAAGCTTAAGGAAATGGGCATAACGAAAGTTCACTACTTTACCGATGGGTGTGCAACCCAGTATGAAGACCGAAATAACTTCATGAACCTTTGTCAGCATGAAGCGGATTTCGAGATAAAGGCTAAATGGAATTTTTTCGCTTCCTCTCAAGGTTTTTAAAAACATAAGTGTAGATTTCTCATGCACTAATCGCCCTACAT
The DNA here is from genome assembly GCA_002872375.1 of Eulimnadia texana. NCBI lineage: Eukaryota > Metazoa > Arthropoda > Branchiopoda > Diplostraca > Limnadiidae > Eulimnadia > Eulimnadia texana. The sequence goes on along the minus strand of NKDA01000002.1, from coordinate 10,040,618 downwards.
TTAAGGCAAAGGACCTTGCGACGGAATTGGAGGTACCGTAAAAAGAACCACTGCAAAAGCCAGCTTGCAGTGGCGTCTACAGGACCAAATACTCACGGCAAAGGCAATGTACGACTTTTGCTGTAAAGAGATAGGTTCTGTCGAATTCTTTTTTATCACTCAAGAAGACGTCAAAAGTACAAACATTTTCTTGGAAAAGCGCTTCGGTTCATCTATCCCAATAAAGGGAACCAGAAGTTTCCACAGGTTCGTTCCATGCAACCCATCTGAGCTAATGGTATCCTAAATGTCTTCTAGAGGGATGAGGAAAGTAAGCGTGCTCCCCGCAAAAACGAAGTCGATCAAAACAAAAAGTGCGGCGAGAAACAACCCACTGCTAGAAACAATGCCGACTGCAGTCAGTTGTGTCACTTGTGTTTGGGCACGATCGAGTATGGGTCGCAAATATCCTACCTGTTTCACATGAATTCGAGGAAATCAACATGAGACTGATGAAGCCGGACATGACGTCATCAACCACAAGAACCTGTTGGCCTGAAATTGAATTAAAGGCATAAATCCTATTAGAGGATGCTTTAGCTGTAATTGGCTCTCCGTTACCATGCCCTAAGACATCTGGACAAATGCAGTAGTACGAGCTTGAGACCCAAGACGCTCCAAAATAGAGAGGCTTTTGGCCAATTCAAGAAAATTTACTCGAGAAAGTAGACGGGAACAGTTGAGTTATCACCTGAAAATAAACGCTGAAGGAAGCAAGTTTTCAAACTGCAAATAAATGTGCAGAATCATGATTTGGACTGAATCGAATTTTAATAAACATAGTCTTAAATACTGTACTGGGTAAAAACGGCTCAAAGAGATTTCGGAGGATGTGCGAGAGGCGCAACTATTTAGTCTCGGCGTTGGCTGCGTATACGGCCTTACGGCCGTTCCGCGAGGTGCCCGGACTCGAACAAAGATAACTCGGGAACAACAAATATCTCTGTCCTGAAATTTTGCACAAACATATAAGAGATGCAAAGCCACAACACACGTTTTTTGAAGTTTTTGCCAGAGACCCGTTTCCAGAAAGTTCGATTTTTGTGAAATTTTAGACACTTTCGGTATTAAGTCGTTGAGCTGCTATTTTTTTTTTCTTTTGTTGTTAAAATCGGATTGCTCGCTCGCTTTTTCATGGGAAAATTATTTTACTTGACTTAAAAATGACACTTCTAATTTACTCTCACGATTAATACGGAGAGGGGTTGGCAACTTGTTCAAATTTTGCTACGTTACCAGTTCCCAGGCGATTGCGTAACCGGTCCCTCTTATAAGCCCTACAAGGGTTTCAGGTCACGACCTTTCCCGATACCAAATTTGGTTCGAATCGGCCGAGGTGAGGTTGACTCGTCATGACGTTTTCACATGGAATTACCCAATAGTAATAATAATAATGCAGACTGGAAACAACAAGTACAAACAATAACAGCAAATACACGTCATGAATATGTAAATAGGGAACGATGTGCTAAGTAAGAAATTTTTTATTTAGGATTATGACGGAAAGGAGGAAAAGTTGCATGTATCTGCTTCCAATGGTCTCGTGTTTCAAAATAAACTCAGTAAACAAACAAGAAGTTTATCCAAACGTGTGAAACTCAAGCATCGCGGATCGTGGTTTCACCAGATGATGGACCATCAAAACCGCATTTGTCCCTACATACATCAAAAAATCTTTTACAGCCTATTATTGATTTTCCAAGGAGCGGGAAAGAAAATCGTCGATTTTCTTCCTCCTATTACACTATGAACCCATGGATGGAATGCTCCGTGTTGATGGATGCAGTATGCTGCTTTACCTGAAGACACTTCGGAGGGACTAGCAGTAAAGTAAGGGTTAAGAACTGAGAAAAAGTGCCCCAGTCATTACAGAAGCACTGTTCCTCTGAGGAGCACGAGACATCCGTAATCGGCGGAAGTAGTTTCAGGGATGTCGCTTCCAAAAAGGAGGATAGCATTCCCACTCAAGTCGATGGGGAACGGAAGAAAGAGCTTGCAGAAAACAAGGAGCACGATAAGTTACTGTTTCGGGCTATCCGATACTTGGCTTAACAGGGTCTAGCATTCCGAGGGAATGATGAATTTACAGACTTAACAATAACGTATAGTTCACACTAGCGATTTTTTAAAGCAAAAATTTACTACGACGGAAATCTCAATAATAGTCGCGTCGCTCATTCGCTACCATAATTCGAAGCGACGCAAGGATAAATGGTTCACACTACGCTATGTCGCGACAAAATATTGTTGTGACGAAATTCACAGCTTTTTGTCTAGAGCGACTGAATTCTAGCGAATAATCGTCCGGAGAAAATGTTGAACAGGATTTAAATTTTGCGAAATTCGTGGAAGTAGTATACAGAAATTTTGGTTTTCATGTATGCTATTTAAGGAGCAAAAGATGATTTTACTTATCCCCCTTGACGAAAAATACAATAATCCACGCATTCAGCATTCAGAAAGCAACTGAAATGGCAACAAAAACTTGGCACAGAAAATTTCATTAATGAATTAGAAAAACGTCCTGTCCTGTGTGATACCACCAGGAAGGATTATAAAAATAACACAGTGAAGCAAAGGGAGTGGGAAAGTCTTGCCAAAGCATGTGATTGTACCGGTAAGCATCAAAATTTAATTTAATATGCTTTTTGTTTCTGACTTTGCACCTACATTGGGTTATTCACGTTGTAAAAATTAACGTCCCCAAAATAAGTTGAAAAACATATTTTCACCCTTCAGTAGCGGAGGCAAAGGACAAGTGTAAAAATCTACGGGACACGTACCGCAGGAACTTAAGTCCCAAAATACTGTGAAGAGCGGGGCGGCAGCGAAGCATAGAAAGAAATGAATCTACTTCGATATGTTGTCGTTCTTGACTCCATTCGTGACGAATGGACGGTAGGCACAGAAATCTAATACAATTAGTGTCTAAGAGACATTTATCATATCAGATGAAACATTGCAGGACTGTTATTATGTTATACCCTGGTTAAACAAAGAAAACACTTCATTGGTTCATTTACATTAGAAGCACTAGGGTTCATGTCCAATGGAAAAATACAATCAGTATCGAACTCGATTCGCACTAAACCAGTCGTGTTTAATTCCGTCTGAATACTGCAGTTATAACAAGGACGATCTTGGACCTTGACGTCGAAGCGTTCACCGAGGGCCCAAATCCATCCCAGAGTTCCCAGCACCAGGACGGAATATCCGTCGTCTTGGATGGCGATGGTAATCCGTCTGTGCTTCTGGAGGGCGAGCCGGATGAGGAAATTGTAACTCGGGCAATTCATGCTCTTACCAACACTTCCGCCGTTTTTGCCATAGACACTCCTCTTTGTACTTCATCAGCTGCGTGCACGTCTTATCAGGATTTGAAAGTGGGTAACTTCTTTGTTGGCAACATGACGTTCATTTTTTAGAACACTTGTTCGGCAAACTTAAGGCGATGCAGTACAAGATGCTCCCCAGTCTGCTGATCAAACCAAGAAGCCAGGAGAGCGGAAGCAGACTAGACGACAGAAACTGGAGGAGGTTGATCGGGAGCTGTGGGAATTCTTAAAACGGATAAAGCGGACCTGGACCCTATGGACGCTTGGGCGTTCAGTCTGGCTGCAGACATGGAGCAGCTGAATCCAAGGCAGAAAATGTTTGCTAAGCTAAAACTACAGGAAATGCTCTATAAAATAATGAACGGACAACTAGAGCCGGATGGCGAATAAACTTTTTTATGGATAACATGTCTTGACTGAGTCACTTTTATTGCCACAGACAGTACCGTGGCCAATACGAGTTACATTATGAACCAATAAAATGCTGATCCTGCAAGCTTATAGCACCTGCTGGCAAACAGAAATAATCCGAGAAGATTGTTCGCACCTCTATCGCACTCTGTGCAGCATTATTTGAGCCAGTTCGTCCAACGTCTGTAAAAACATCTGCAGCTTCTGACCTTCACGATCCGGGTATCACTGTACCGCTTTGAGAATTGACCTGACAATAATACTCGATTAAGCTGAACACATCATGATATATCAATCAGACCTAGTCAGTAAAACCACGAGGATTGTATCCTGTGCCACTTTCGAGAAGACTATTGTGCAGGCAGCCAACAGCTTTCACTATATTTTTGCTGTGCTCAAGGAACTGTCAATGGGAGTATGAAAGATCCTCCATCTTGCAGCCATGATCCCAAATGCCTGTTCCACTGCGACTGGTGCGCGCGAGAGTCGGTAATTGAATATTCGCTTTTCTCTTGGTAAGCTTTTGTCAGCATATGGCCACAAAAGGTTCGGACGCATTTGAAACCTTTGATTACTTATGAACACATAAGGTGCAGCCACACCGTTTCGCAACGTGGCTGGTCCTGGAATATGTAACTGGTTCTGGTTGATGGCCTTCCCAAAACTGCTGCGAGCAAATATTCCAGCATCACTACCTCTGCCCTCGGCACCGATATCAACCGCAAGAAATTTGTACGAAGCATCGACTACTGCCAACAACACAATACTGAAAATTTTTTTGTAATTGAAAAACATGGAACCATAGTTGTCTGGGTACTTCACACGTATGTGTTTGCCATCGATGGCACCCATGCAGTTTGGAAATTGCCACTTCTCGTCAAGGTCTTCTGCTACAGGTTCCAACATTTCTTGAGTGAATGATGGCATATACAGAAGCTGCAGGACGTCCCATATGGCTGCTGTACTTACTAAAATGATGGCGGTCACCGTCAATCTGCCAACCTGATGCTGAATCCCAACTCACAGAATTGATTCGAAGTCTTAGAAGTGAATCGTCGTGTGGAAGACAGAATTGCGAGAAATGGTATTGGAAGTTCACCGGAGCATCAAAAGATATATCATGCGATTTGAGAGAAGCACGAAAACGACACTGATGAAGTGAAGAAGAAGCTTTCCGAGATCCTTGGGTGGGAGACAGAATTTTGGGAGAAGATGCGTGCATGCCACTTTATGTATTCCGGGAGAATTACAACGTTGGAATCTAGCACCCACAGCTTACAGCCATCGTCTATTCCGGCCGTAACAGCTGTAGTAACTCCTGGGAATACGACTGTAACAGATACAGCTGCAGCGGCTATTGAAGAACCAGGTCGCCCGGATGCTGAAAACCAATCTAGCTATGTGAACATTCATCCGAGGCTTACCACTGCTAGGGTTTCGTCCCTGTGTCAGGAAGTTCAGAAAAATCTGTCGAACTTACTTGAAAGGTTTTACACATTGGCTAAGGAAAATGTTGTTCTTTATCATCACTACTGTTATTATTATTGTTATTGTAGTTGCTATTGTTATTTATTGATGTTATTATTGCTGTTGTTGTTATTACGATTGTTGTTATTATTATTTTTATTATTGTTGCTTTTTTGGATATTTTTGTTATAATAATTATTGTTATCATTGTTATTATTTTTGGTATTGTCATTAATAGTATTGTTATCAATCGTGTAAAGTTACTTTGTGTAGGTTTGGGCTGACTAGAAAAAAGCCGACGGGTAGTCATGTGATTTAAAGGGAGAAACGGTAATACTTGCTATATTCATGACGGGGCTATTTTGTTATATACAAGTCTGTGTGTATAGAGAAGGGATGAATAAATTAATTAGTTGGTTATACATATCGGCTAAGGAAGATGTTATTGTTCCTAATTTCATTATTGCTGTTATTGTAGTCACTGTGATTACTATTGTTATACCGCTGCTTCTCCCTCCACAGTAATCCCTGTCATGGCATGGCTAACCATGCCATTAAAATATCATAGGGATGTCTCTGTGGGATGGAAGGTTTTGATTCACTCCTTCTTCTTGACACAGCAAAGGGACAACAGACGCACATAAAAACCACCGGCTCCTTATATATAGGTTTAAAAGTTATAGAAAATTCTTGTTTTAAAGCATCTACATCACTCTGTTTTGGACACGCTATACAAACATTTCTTTGAGCAAAAAATTGGCCGTCTTTTTCGTGCTTGACCGGGGACTAGCGGGTCTGGGTGGGCATCTCGGCCTCTGTATCAGACAATTGGACTTCCTCTTCTTCGTAACCGTGATCCGGATTCTGGCAGGATGGGACCCGATAATATCGACCGGTGAGACGAATGGGAATCTCAGGGAAGCGTACAACCCGAGGAAGATCGAGATGACTTCCCCGATCACCAATCCGGCCGCCCAGAAACCATAACAAGTAATGTTGCCCCGTACTTGCGAACAACTCGGTTGGGTACCAATTACAGCTTTGACTTATGATGAACTTTAGGTTATATATGATACTACCGAAAGGGCGACTAATGTGACAGCATCAGTTGCGCAGTGGTAGTAATGTCGGTGGCCTTTAATGCCAATTTGGGAGACAAGGTAAGTCATTGAGTGCATTTCTGAACATTTCTGTACACTAAAACGACATCTTAGAGGTACAGTCCACATCAGCGACAGGAACCAGTGGTGCAGGTAGAATGGCTGTAGAGGTTGCAACTATTGCTGAGTCACGCCAGCACGAGACTGCTTCGTGCCTTTTTACTGAAAGCGACACTTTCACGATAAGGAGACTATATCCAGCTTTCACACCCGGTGAAATGACAATAATGGTTTTTACGAATCAGATGCTGATTACGATCTTGGACTGATGGTGAAGGTAAACAATTTTTCCTCACGAAGAGGGATCAAGTTCAGGATAAACAATCAGAAAGCCTTTATGGCCGACTTCATGGAAGAGCTCCGATGACTTTTCACTAAGCATCTTCGTGCTTCCGCCCTTCTTCAATGTTATTGGGATAAGCGGAGAGTTTATCAAGATTTGACTAGATGTTTTGCGAGTCATCTTGTCACAGATTCGATACTTCCAGCCACACACTGCGGGTTCCATCGGTTCGTGCGGAACGTTGATTGTGTATTGGGGCTTCTCTGCCCCGTTTAACAGCCGATTAAGGAGAAACTATACCGGATGAGAATGTCACGCTCCCTTGCAGTTTTCACCGAGCAGTTCATTCCACGAAAGTTCTGTTAAGTATCTCTTTCTGCATGTCAGTTTGGGAAACAAACTGAAATTCTTTTAAAAGTTTTAACTTGGTGGGTGATCTCAACATCGTTTTACGAGCGAGAAGGAAACCAATTTACGTGACGTATAAAATGGCTGCCCCTATAAGAACATTTTACGAAGATTATACTCCATAGAAAAAAAACACGCTACAAGGTTGGCTGTCAAAACTGATGGGGTTTCGATATTCAAATTGTCGGGTGCTTCTGTGAGGCCAATATACTCGATGATCAACGGACCACCACCTGAATTAAGAAAGTAAAACTTGATGTTCAATTCTCCCCAGTGCGAGAAAAGCAAACCCGACATCCACAGCTTTATGTCGTATGTGGTGAAGGAAACTGAAGCTTTTAATCAAACTGGTTTGCACTGATGGTGTAAAGGAGCTTCAGTGATTTTCAAGATGTACCTCATGATCATAGGTTTCGACTGCCCCCACCCCCCGAAGCTGACTCAAAAGCGCGAAACGGTAAGACAGGGACTTCCTGGGCAGTGTGAGGGCAAGGTATGACGAGATGATTCATGCATTTGACAAAGGGTACAGAAAACTTGGAACCGACACTTAAACGAATGCAGATAGGGAAATATATTTGCACACCGGGACAATAATAGACGGGGTAAAAGGACCTTGCAGTTCTCATTTCATTAGCGTGTGAGGGGTTCCAGGTGGACCCCAAGCACTTCCCGGCAGTGCGACGCCCAGTCCGTTATTACCTCTGTCTCAACTCCCGTTTCCGTCTTGATTAACTTGACGGAACTGTTGGGGCCTTCTCTTTCAGTTGGGTTCAACGGATTCTGTTCTTGAGAACAATGCCTTGCAGCGTTTGTCCCCTCCTTGCGTTTCTCTCCCATTCCAGAAAACGTCCTATTCGCGGATTACTCTCACATCACGTCCGCTGCTCGGTTCTCTTCTTCTTCGCGACGTGGGACATTCCCTTGTTGCCATGGCGGAACTTCGTTATTTACATGCAAGTTTCTGTATGTCTCATACTCCTATTGCCCCTTGTGTACATCTTCCCATAATGTTATCTAGTTTTTGCAAGGTTTGTTCGCCAAGTATTCTCTGGCGGATTTCATCACCGATTACGAGAGGGAAACCATCGCGGAGCTAGCGCAAGCCGCGCGTCAGGGATAAGGTTCTCCTCTTCCCGTCTACTCTACAGCTCACCCGCACGCACAGGCTGGTCTCTCCATCACGAATGCTCCTATAGTTCATATCTTTCACGACCAAGCCGTCCAGATCACAATCATCCTTCCGAAAGAACACTTGCATTCATCCCGTACTATTTGCCAGGTATCACCGTTGCAACCATCGCTAAGACTGACAGAACAGTGCCGTAACGAGGTGGGGGGCAACGGTGGCGCTCCCCTGGGCGGCATCAGCAGAAAGAGGCGGCATGGGCGCCAAACCAATAAAACGAGTTAAACTGACCGGAGATGTATAAATTGTGATTTGAAGCTCAACTACGAAAATGACGCTTTTGGTCAATATTTATCACCTTATCGTTACGGAAGCTTTACATCAAACTTGATAAAAGGGCGCATCATATTGATACTATGGTGGTAAACAACAATTGCTGCGAGGCTCTCCTTTGGAGACTTGCAACTAAACTGTTTACGAAGAAACCCGCGACATCGGATGAATATCTAGCCCAGACGGGCAGTCACCCTGAGCTGGGATATAATAACAATGGCTAGAAAGTTACATTTATGGTAGATTTATTTCATACAACTTGCACGTTCAGCGAGCTGGGACCGGTTTAGATGACTGGTTACTGAACTGAGATTATCAGTTCCCCCCATTGATTTCGAATGTTAAGCCTACTTGATGACCTTTAACCAGTGATGGGAAGTTCAGAACCGTTTTTTGAACGGCTCTTGGACGGCTCAACTCTGTTGAACCGAACCGTTGAAGCGGAACCGTGCTCTGGAAAACTGAACCATGAACCGAACCAGAACCGCAGCTCCAAGCTGTGAACCGCTTTTGAACCGATTCACGGTCCCATTCCGGTTTCAGCAATCAAATAGAAAAAAAAAATCTTCTAATAATCAGAGCTCTCCAGATATTTGTGCTCGAGGCAGTTTACATAAGGGCAAGCTGGGTTGCCGGTACGCGTGACCTTGAATCGACCAATTACAATTGGTCTTGCATAACTGTGCGCAACCAATCATATTTTTTTTTTCTCAAGTGGAATCGCGTCTGGCTACCCCAGTTTACGTTGTCGCGCAGAGCAAACCAAAAACGAAAACCAGACAGCTATTCCTTCATTTCTTTTTATATATCGAATCTGCATCGCGTTTTTCTTCATTTATACACCGTGAGTTTTTTTTCGTGTTTTTACATTTAAGTATCATAACACCTCCAGTGTGTTATCAGTATATTAACCGAACAGGTTTTTCGTTACGGTTACAATTGATAGGAAAGATTTTGACTGATAATGAGCTCCAAGAGGAAGAAGCCTTCGGGAGCTTATTTCAGAGCACAGAAAAAAGCCCGTGATGAAGAAGGTTCCGCATTGTCGAGAGGCTTAACAGGATGGATCACACGAAATTATAGTTCATATACTGGAACTCAAAATCCACCAGCTGACCAGGAGGCTGAATCTTTAGAACAGGACGAGGAAGATTCAGCCACGGTTGAGTCCATGTATAATCAGCAAGGAGAAGAAGCAAATAAAACTTGTCCCATTATGCCAACGTCACCTGAAGGTCCAAATTAATATGTCAATAACATCTAAGCGCTCCCATAGCATTAACTGTATACTTTCAGAATCCACCACAGGAAACTTTCCGTTCGGAGAAAATCTACAAGCAGTAGCAGGCACCTCTTCAATGGTAGTTAACGTTGACGCTACCAGTGAAGTGACCAGCTGTGTGATTGATTTTGGTTATCATGATCCGGCAAAATAGCCTGACGTCATTACCGACAACATAAGCGTGTTTCTTCTTTCTCGAGGTCCCCAACAAAACAAGGACGCAGACTTCAATTTGTCAAAGCGTCCTGGTGTTTAACGTAAAATTAGGCTGGAATATTTCAAATGTCATCACTCCAACGGGGAAAAAGGGGAACGAAGGTGGCTAGTTTACAGTCCAAGCCTGAAAGCAGTTTTGTGTTTCCCTTGTATGCTTTTTTACGATTCAAGAGCTGTAAAAGTTAAGCTTACCGATAGAACTGTGGGATTCATGAAATGGAATGACGTTTCAGAGAGACTTCATCAGCACGAGAGTTCTTTAACTCATAAAAAATCCGTCTGTAGCTGGAGAGAACTTGAAATGAGGCTTGCAACGGGTCGCAGCATAGACAATGCGAGACTAAAACAGATTGACGACGAGAAACAAATATGGCGCCACATATTGTCAGCCATCTTAGGTTCTATACATTTCTAGGCTAAGAACAATTTAGCTCTGCGAGGATCTGTCGAAACTGTGGGTTCTTGCACGAGGGAAAATTTTCTTAGCACAATTGAACTTTTATAAGAGTGTAACCCCATTCTCAAGACGCTTATGGCAAACACAAGTAAGGGTCAGAAAAAGTACTTGTCACCAGCGATCCAAAACGAGCTTATTAACCTGGTAGGGATCAAAGTGCGCAGTGAAATCCTCTCCAGAGTTAAGAAGGCGAAGTACTTCTCCATAATGTTCGATAGTACTCCTGAATGTTTTTCGCGTAGATCAAGTTTCTTTTGTCATCCGGAATGTCGACTTCCAAGGGAACACCCCGTTTGTAGCAGAATCGTTCATAGATTTTGTTGAGGCTGGGGAGAAAACGGGAGAGAAATTGGCGAACATGCTAAGCGATTTTCTGCGTGTGCACGATCTGTCGATCGCCGACTGTCGAGGCCAGTCATACAACAATGGGTCGAATATGGCAGCAAGTTACAAAGGTGTCCAAGCCCGAATCTTGCAAAGTAATAAGTTGGCTGCTTTTGTGCCTTGTGCTGCCCGTTCCCTCAACTTGTCGGGTGTCCATGCAGCTGTAGTCTCTACTGAGATAGTTTCATTCTTTGGACTTGTTCAGCGCTTCTATACGTTTTTTGCTGCATCAACTGCTAGGTGGGCAGTGCTGAAAACTCACGTTAACTGAATTTGAAGAACTATTCCCAGACTAGATGGTCAGCAAAATTCGTGGCTGTGAAAGTAGTTGCTTTGCAATTAGTTCAGGTGCATGATGCCCTGGTAGCCGTTTCCGAGCTTAAAGGGACAAATGAACATGAGCAGCGTTCAGAGGCCTTATCCCTAGCACAACAAATGTGCGATTTTAAGCTTATTTTACTTGCAAGCGCCTGGTACAGGATTTTAAAGCATGTGAACACCGTTAACTTGATTCTGCGAAAAAAAAAAAAGCAAATCAGCCTCGCCGAAGCATCGAAACATATTGAGGGCCTCGTTGCTTCCCTAAATGTAGTTAGAGAGTCAGGGTTTGATGAGGCGTTTAAAGAACCCCAAGCGAAAGCTGACGAGCTTGGAGTGGAGGCAGAGTTCGTTGAAACGAGAGTTAGAAGAGTCAAAAAGATGCCAAGTGAGCTTGCACAAGACGACCTCCCTAGGATGTCGGCGCAGGAGAGGTGCAGAATAAAATTTTTAGAGGCTGTAGACTCGTTGCTTGGGCACTTGTGCCTGGCGTCTGGAAAACCACCAGCAAGTGGCGGAAGGTTTTCGGTGTTTGACAGGAGAATTTCTTATTGGATCCACCAAGCAGAATTTACGGCAGGTAGCTGAAAGTCTCGCTGACAAATACCCTTCTGTGTTTCAAAACAGGATTTCGTAGAGCAACTTGAAATTTTGAAACATCAGATTGAGAATGTTGTCGAGAAACCAGTTGAAATGATGCCAATTGACTTGTTAAGTTTCATTAGAACTAGAAAACTGGAGAGTGAATTTTAATGTGTGGACATTACCCTACGTATTTTCCTTAGGCTTCCCATCACAGTCGCTTCATGTGAACGATCCTTCAGCAAACTAAAATTAATTAAGAATTATCTTCGGTCAACGTTGGCGCGAGACAGACTATCAAACTTGGCTCTTCTGTCTACTGAGTATGATTTCGTTGTAAAACTGCAAGACGGAAACTTGTTTGAGTCCATTATAGATTACTTTGCTTCCCGCAACTCAGTTCATCAACACGACTTTTAGTTTGTTCCTAGATGGCCGTTGTAATATTTCATACCGTATCGTTCTTTTGTAACTTTTCTTCCGTAGCTTATAGTATTTATTCTTAGTAGTTTCCTTATGCAATTGTTGGTGTCATTATTGTGTTTCATGATTCAAATAAACAATACCGCCTGTTACTGCCTTACTACACTATTGACGCATCCTGACTCGCTGTCTATAAGAAACATCCCAATAACTAGGGTTGCTATAGCCCTCCTACGGGGTGTGGGGGGGGGCGGCATTCTGTTCACGTCCCCTGGGCGGCTATTTTACCCGTTACGGCACTGAGACAGAATACAACGAGACCAGGGCTTCGCGTGACGAACTCAGAGCGACGGAAACACAGGAAACATCACATGCTTCCGCTACGGTCGACACTCCCTTACAAAACGAAGGGACACATCCGGCTCCCTCTGTCCCGATGGAAGAATCAGAATATCAGCCAAATATCGCGTCTCCTTCTTCCATTGCCGTCCTCGTGGATTCCTCACCGGGCGTTAGCCTCGATGCTGTACCTATTCCTTCACCTCGCGCACCTACACCGTCCGGAGTTTTTCCAGTCCGCGATCCCCTATCTCGTGAGACGTGGCGTCCCGAGGTTTCGTTGTGGGGAAGCTCTAGAGACGATGACTTCGTTCTTTCTACTCCGTCCAGACAACGTATGTCTCCTAATCCCCAACGAGCGCAACACCGAAGATCGCGCCGCACGCGGAACAAGTGGACGCCGACAATCTCAGTCGTCGCGCGAGAGTCGAGACTATCACACATTGCGTGTACTTAACACTTCTGATACTTCCACTACTTGCGTACTCTTCCGGTCTTGTGAACAAATGCAAACCAAGTTGTCAACCACACTACCGTTCTTACTACCACACGTTTTTCACCGCTCCGAGAATCTCACAACAACGGACATCGAACAATTTCACGTACAAATGCCACTATTCCGACTGACGCCACATACTTAGTTTTCCCCTGTACTTCCCAGACCATTTCCCCCTGCACGCAACACGTTTCGTGGATTCTGGAATGTTCCACTACGTTGGGACACCATTTCCCCCGCAATTCAAGCACAAACTACCCACCCTGCACTCCGCCTACGTATCCCCAGGGAGTCCATTTCTAGGACTGCCCACTTTCACGTCGGGTCAGTATCTCGCACACTCTGGTCAATTATACGTGTTCCACAGTTCTCTTGTCTTATGGATCTATAACAGTGTGTTTCAAACCTCAAAGTTCATCTGCCAATTACGTTAGACACGCGAAACACATCAAGTAACAGTACGTTGCCTCCGATCTTGGTTCTTACGATACTACAGTTCGCGGGGGAAACATTTCTAGTCTGTTCCTGTGCCAACAGCGCACGATTCCCAGCGCTGCGTGACAGTATCGTACGTGCAAAATCGTCCCCGGAACTCTGCATCTTCTGCCAATCTTCGATAGAGATAACGAATATGATCCACTTCACGTCTTGTCAGCCTGTAACCCGTAAAGCGTAAAACACTGACAAACATATCCAGAGGTACGCCATTGGCCCAACAGAACAGAGCTAGCGTGAATCAGCATTATGCAAGGACTTCTGCCAAAACAAACGATGGATACTGGACGGATACAGCCGTGCGGGACCAATTACTTCCTGCATGTCGAGCTAGGGATTGCCACATCTATGACTCTGTGCAGAAATTTCGATTCAAGCAATACTACAAAATTACAGTGAACAGTGATAACCTCCATTCGGAAGTTGGCCTGAAGGCCACGAAATTCTCAACGTCGAAGAGGTACTGCGCACGATATGAACTTCGGTGAAATACCGGCGATTCTTCAGACTGTCACTATACCCACGGATAACGACTCTACTGACCTTCCCAAGCGCGAAACCGCGAGAAACAACAACACGGACAACTTGTCACCACACTTCAAGGTATGACACTACAACTATTCCACAGCCTTGTAGTCCACTAGCCCGACATTCACAAAACGACACTTTTACACACTAACAGTACACTTCACTCTATCATCGGCAGAGAGTTATCCAGGTGTCTCAGATGCTCTAACCACAACTTTACCTCTCACACTTAACACCCAGTAATTACCCTTTCCCGCATGGCGTCACATATGTCCCTGGTTCCGTCTCCCGACAGCTTCACGAAAACGTTACTTCCGACTGCTACACACACAGATCATACAGATGGAGCCTTTCCCTATCTCGCCCATTGAGCCAAGTGAATGTCCAAATAGCGCAAGCCTAGTAGAATAGGGCGACGTTGCCAGCTGATTTTAATTCATTTTTTGAATTTAATTAATTTCTTTTACACTCAAGATGTTGTTGCTTTATCAATCCAAAAGTTGTTTTTGATAATAGGCGTTTCTAGTAGGGAAGAACTAGAAGTGGATGTTTCTACGGATTTCTAGAACGTTCTAGGAATGTGCTGGGTTCTAGAAAGTGTGGAAGTACAGGGTTCTAGAAGTTCGAGAGGTTCTGGAAAATCGAGAAATGCCCCGTGTGAAAGGAATGTTCTAGAAGAAAGATTCTGGAAGGTCTCAGGAATTCTAGGTGTCATGTCCATGAGAGAGGCTGGTCGGGGGGTAAAAAGGAAAGTTCGTGAAAGTATTGGATGGTTCTAGAAGGTCTGAGAATGTTCTGGTTGTATCGTGTAGGAATGTTGTTGTATACTGTAGGAATATTGGTAAGGAATGGTTTGGAAGGTTCTCGAAAGGTTAATCTAGGGGTATATAAGGGGGTGGTTTAAAGTAGAATGACCATTTGGGTGCCAGACACCGGTGAAGTAAGACGTGTATGTCGTTGTCTCGGGTAACGGCAATGTTTTGTTGTTTTTTATCATGTTAATGTTTCTCTTTGTTTTTTTGCAGATTATCATGGATCGTCTACCGAACACAGTGTGGGGTGTTGCTCTGGATTGGGTGATGGGAATCCTGGATCGCTGGGCAGATGCTCTAATTCTATTGGGTTATCCAGAGTTGGGTGCGCATCTGCACGTGATAGTGGCTACCTGGCGCCTTGTACGTGGTGCTGGATTTGCTGTCGGTGGAGTGTTGGGTGAAGCACCGAGGTTGGTCGGTTTCCCCGTTGGACCTGGGTTTGATTCGCCTCCTTTTGTTGGGGATCCAAATGCTGGTCAACCAGCGGGGGGAGTTTTCCCAGATGAAGGACCCGAATTTCCTGGTCCGTTTGCTCCACATCCTCCTGGACCTCGTGGTGATGTGGATATTGGTCCAGGGCCTTCGGGACAAGGTGTAGGGGGTGCTCCAGGGGCTGCTGAGGGTTATTCTGGGGTGACCCCTCCTCCCAATGGTGAAGATACTGTCCCACCTGTTGACGTAAACATAAACATAACATATCCAATGGGCACCGCCATCGTTACTCTATTGCCACCAGATCGGCGGTTTCGGCAGCGACAGTCCCAATATAGGGACAATCCATCCTAATCATCTTTGGCTACACACCTTGAAGACACCTTTACCAAAAGCGTGAATTCCACGTGAAAGCCGCCGCTCACGCGGGATTCACGAGGTATTCCGCTGGCGCAGTACCCTGGTGGCGGCGCAGGTCAGTGTGGCAGTTGGTTCCCCATCCAAAAAAACCCGAGTTGCCCAACAGGTCCCCTAGTTTGCTGTAGGCAAAGACTGTGGGGTTTGGTTCGCCATTTGCTGTTTAGAAACTGGTTTGAAGGCAAGTTTTCCCTACAACAGTTGGTATACCAAATCTGTGCCTTTTGGCGTTTATTTAATTTATGTATGACAAGTAACTACTTACAGTTTTCTCGCACAGCTCCATGTGCATTTTTTTCCCGTTCTAAACTCTTTTGAAGGATGGCAACATAATCATCGATTTCTCGCTCGTACAGTGCACCTGTAACAATAATTCAAATAAACCATGAGAATTACTTGTACACGTTTGGTCAAATTCTCAACATACTTTCAAAAAAAAATATTTAACTATAAATAATCAACCTGAGAGGCTTAACAATGGGTAGGGGACAAGAGAACTAAAACATTAAACTGCAGGACATAGGTTGCCTATGGCGTCAAATATTCCAACAAAAATCCTGTAAGGTTCAACTACACATTTGTTTAAACATTCTTACTTTGATAATAACTTACGAAAAACAAAACTTACCAGGTAATTCGGTTTCAGTCCGTTCTCCAAGTTTAGCGTCAGGCAACGCAATACGAACGTTTGCATCGCAGTGTAAAGTATATTCTCTTGAACTATTGCCATATAAAGCAAGGAGTCTACAACCACATTCGTCCTACTAACCATTCGCTTGAAAAGTTTTGGTACATTAATTTGCCACTAGATGGCTTGTAGGTTTTTTTTTTTTTAACGAAATCCCGGTTTCATACAATTATAGTTTAAGGGATCCCACACCGGCGGCGCTCATTTTCACTGACTGTGAAGGCTTATGGCAAGTCCCTCCCCCCGTGCCCTTACTGGGACCCTTTCCGTGGTTTGCATGCATAGAGTCTACTTCTAGTTTTCCTTTTTTCCCTTACAGAAGGCTTTGTTTATCCTTTTTCCCCGTTTACTTGAACACATTTTTCCCTTTTCTCCCTACATGCTGAATAAAAAGCTCTTAAACTTTCCTTTTCCCTTACCTTTCCATTTTGGGGCCCAATTTTCCCTTTTCTCAGGGAATTCCCTGGAAAATAGAAGACGCATATTGCTCCAACGCCACCTAGTAGTAAAAATTTAAACTAAATACAAGATGCTGCCAGTTGAGCATCACAAATTTGATTGTTCTACATTCAAGCTGTTATCATATAACATCATTCAATAAAATCTGTTTACTGTAAATTTAGGCATTGATAAACTTGGCTAATTAACTGGAGATTTCCTAGTTCATAGTGCATATACTCAAACCTTCGTATAGCCGTTTAAGATGATAATTATTACACTTATTAGGTTCATGAAAGGTTTAAAGCAGATCGGATGCATAGACTCGTTAATGGATCCACTAACTTGGATCATTACACCCCACCATTAATGGATCCCTTCGGGATTTTGTTACAAACTTGCATGAGGATAATACTGAGACGAGAAAATTCGCCTCGTTAACAAAGGATTCGAAAAATAAAGCATTAAATAGCTACAATGTATTTAATTTACCTATAAATCTAATATTACTAAGACATGGTTTTTTGTAACAAATCTGATATTAGTTAAAGATTTACAACATTTATGTCGAATGCTTTGAGTCGTTATTGAGTCAATAGGACAACGTCTGGAACGTATGGCGTCTCCTTTGTTGGCTATAAATTGTGTCTTCCTCTTTGAAAGACAAACATGGCGTATTGGCTTTGATTTACTCCTTCAATCGACGACGACAAACAAATTGAATAGTTTCATGGGGAAACGAACATTACTAAGTGGCAGTAACTTACACAGTACCTTTGGAGTAATACGTCAGTCTGTAATACCTATAAGTATAATGTCTAATGAACCCCGACAAGAAAATCATACGGTTGAGTACCGAATGACTAGGTAGCTGAACATTAGCTTCCCTCTGAATCACTAGCTGAATAGTAGCTGAACTTGCTTTATTTGCTAAAATTGAACCGTCTGAATAAGGGATTGAATACTGCATGACTAAGTTCTTTAAAAATTCAAGCGGACGAACCGTTTGACAGTGGGCCAGTTTCACGCTATCATCCACCTGAATCCGTGGTAATCACGCACCATTCAGAGGGTTATTCTGACGTTTGACTAGCGTATCTTTTTCTGTTGGGATACAATCGCTTTTAAACTTCTAGTTAATACAACACATTATGGTAACATTGTACTGCTTTTAATCACCATAACGAGTCAAATATATGTACTGTACATTAATAACATGTTATTATTGAATGTATAAAATGTGTATTGAATCGCTGGCTGCTCGCAGTCTCGTTCCAGATGCCGAGGAGTGCACAGGTCTGTTTTCTACTTCTCTTAAAGCATACCTATCATGTCTGTATCTATTAACATACTAATGTTATGCGTGTTATCAGTATGTTATCATCATGTTACCAGTATTATACTACCGCTTGCAGCTTTTTTAGAAATCATATGATTATAAGAAAAGTGTAGTCTAACATACTGTACTAGTGTTATCAGTGTTATCATGGGTTATCGTCAGTTATCACCACATCATCTTTAATAATACTACAAGGATTGTAATACATCTTATTGCAAATTCTCATATTTCTACTCTTGTACACATTTATTACATACAAAGAAATATTTATAAAATTATTTAATTATAATACGTGCAGCTTTATAGTAATTAACATAAATAAAATAGAAATGATGGGTATTTCTTGTGAAGGTTAAGTCTTGCATGCAATATCTTCATTACAGGAATCATTATTGTATCGATTTGCAGGTTTCCGGGATAGTCGGAAAGATCAAGGGATTACACTGAAAAGTTATCGTTGTGTTATCATCTGTTATCACGATGTTATCACTGTTACCAGTTCGCATGTTAAGGTACACAGACGAGAAACACGAGAAATTTCCGGAAATTGTAATTAAATCAGTTCAGTTAATTAAATCAGATCTAACAAACCTTGATCGTAACCCGAGATAATAGATTGATAATATGTGGATAACACAATGTAACAGTACACAGGTGTATATGTAGCGAAGGAGGGAGATAGGTATCCGATAGAAAATTCTCAGCTGAGATTTTTCATTTCAGGCTATATATTTGGAACCTGAGACTCAGCTGATTCTCACCTAATTTTAACTGATTTCTCACCTGAGTCTCAGCTGCAGATTTTCAGCTGAATCTCAGCTGAGACTTACCTGAGAAATCAGGTGAAGCTGAGTCTCAGCTGAGTGTTTTCTGTCGGGTATAATGGGTTGTTTCTCTGTGCGAGGATCCGGTAGATGGTTGTTTTGCAAGGACTGTTTCCAGGGATAATGGAAAGTTATGCCTTTCTTGTTGTTGCCAAGATCCTGGAAGAGTATCACTTTATTCCTGCGGGATTTTACTTTTCAATGAACCTAACGAAGTTTACGTCTCTTTGCCTCTCCTAATGCACCGTGTATTGTTTTCAGTGTGCTATCCAATGTTATTAAGGTGGTATCCAGGTGTGTTATTGAGTATTACTAAGGTATTGATCAAGCTATGGTAATTATCTATTATCAAGTATTATCAAGCGTTTACTAAAAGGTACGTTCGATGTGTTATTACGTGTTATCAAGGCATTATCAACATGTTATCTTGAGTGCTAGCGATATATTATCAGCGTGTAACTAATGTATCATCCATGTGTTATCAAGGAACTATCAAGTTATTATCAACCTGTTGTCAATTTCAAGTTCGATTATTCCAATGACGATTTAATTAATTAATTCAATGTAATAAACATTAAAGTTAATTAATTAATTACAGGTGCGTTATGGATATTGAAATTGGAAGCAAAAAAATGACTGTTGTGTTTCTGGGTAGCCGAGGCGTAGGAAAAACATCAATAATCAAGGTAAAATTAGATTAATTCATTTTTGATTCAATTACTTCATTCATTCAGAGAAAGCTTATTACAAGTAATAGATAATAATAATAACTCAACCCAACTGTTGTATATAATTGGATTATTGAAAATATTGTATTTTAATTAAACTGCACCCAGCGGAATATTTAGGATGTCGGCTGCATCCTGAACGATATCCGTAACATATCCTGAATATCCGGAGCCCACGTCCGATCGTGGATGAAAAAAAAACTGTGTTGAATTGTGAATCTCGATTATTGAGGGCACCATTAAGTATCCTAAAAAGCGTTTTTTCAGGACGTTGTTAAGTACCCTGAACATGTATTATTCAGGCATTCCAATGTCAGGGTCCTGAACACCCTGGAAGTGGGCCAATTTCACTGCACTCAGAGTCCTGATTGGGCATCCTGAAAACGTCCTTTTCAGGATATTTTCAGGGTACTGAAACTATCCTTAAATTTCTGCTGGGAACTAATTGTTGATTAATTAATCTTTTTGTGGAGGAGTATATAGTAGTTATTATAGTGCTGACTGGCAAAATACTGATCGGAATCAATCAATAAATCGATACTAGGGAAAATCAATAGTAGTCGGCAGTATTGTTGCCAGCTCCAAAGCAACCAAGTGAAAAGCTACTCGGATTATCGGTCACATGTCGATTTATCTAGGAAATATCAGGTATAAGAAGAAAAAAAAAACTAAAGCTGTCCCCAGATGGTTAGGGAACAGTGTTATCAGTGTTATCAGCTTGTTATTAGTTTTCGAATGCTATCACCAAATAATGCTACCGTTATTTTCTCCAAGTGTACAGTTAAACTAAGCTATCTTTTCCGACAGAAAAGCCATACGTTTGACTACCGAATGCCTAGGTAGCTGAACACTAGCTCCCCTCTGAATCACTAGCTGGATAGTAGCTGAACTGATTTTAATGGCCAAAACTGAACTCTTTGAATAAAGGGTTCAATACTGCATGACTTAGTTCTTTAAAAATTCAAGCGGACGACCCTGTGAAACTGGGCCAGTTTCACACTATCATCTAGCTGAATCCATGGTAATCATGTACGATTCAGAAGGTCATTCCGACGTTTGACGAGCGCATCTTTTTCTACTGGGTTATCGCTATTTTATCAACCTGTTATCGTGTATACATATATTAAACGAATAGAGTAGGAGCGTCCATCAGTCAGTGTACTTTCTTATTCAGCACTTCCACTAAGGTTGAAAAATCGAGCTACTCTGTCCGAGAAAAAAAACTTCCTATACATTCAAAGCATGAAAGAAAGATAACACGTTGATAATACGATGATAACACACAATGATAATACAGTGATCATATAGTGACAACAAGCAAAGATAACTTAGTTTTAAGTAAAACGAGGAATACAAGACAACAGTGTAGTACTACTTGGTAGCATTTTAGTAGCATGATGATAACAGTACTGTAATGTATTCACAGCACGACCCAGGACTCCCATTAAAACTACGGAGCAATAACAACACACTGACAACATTGATAATAAAGCGATAACACTAATATGGTAGCACAAACTGACAGCACGTTCACATAAGGTTCATAAACGCATGGTCCCAGCATGAAATGAAGGATAGTTTCAGAACCCTGGAAGTATCCTGAAAAGGAAATTTTCAGGATGCCAATCAGGACTCCGAGCGCAGTGAAATTGGCCCACTTCCAGGGTGTTCAGGACCCTGCCATTGGAATGCCTGAATAATACATGTTCAGGGTACTTCACAGCGTCCTGAAAAAAACGCTTTTCAGGATACTTAATGGTGCCCTCAATAATCAAGATTTACAATTCTCAACACAATTTTTTCTACTCATCCACGATCGGAAGCGGTACAGGATACGTTACGGATATCGTTCAGGATGTGGCCGACACCCTTAATTTTCCGCTGGGATAACATGAGATAACATGTGATAACATCATTAGGGCGTACCGGAAGAAAGATTAGGAAGAAAGTCTGGCAGACCCTTAAGCCTATATTCGTTGCAGTGCACGTTTCGGGAAGCACAATGCTTGTGCATGGTGTTTTTCTTATCAAGCTTATATCTCAAACTAAAAGCCCACCATTTACGAAAAAAGGAAACAGGAAAAAAATTTTCCAATCAGATCTTTAATGACCTAGTAAAGAAACTCATTTAACGAGATTAATAAAATTTAAATATTTATGAGAGCACGCGCACAAGTTTTATATTATTGATGGATTTATTTTCTAGAATATCAGAGGGAGGAAATCGTAGAACAAAGGAAAGTGAAAAGAATCGTTGAAATGTATTGTTTTCAAAACTACTTTTCTTCTTCTTCTTCTTCTTCTTCTTCTTCTTCTTATGGACTGAAGTCTATAGTCGATCGATTCGGACGGCATTTTGCAGCGATAGCTTTCACAGAGCCGAATGGAAAAACAAAGAAATGGTAGTAAACTATCTTCTATCAGTATTATCATCATTTTGTCAGAAAGTTATCAACCTCCTCACGTTTGTATTGAATTCTCTAGCCCCTTCGTATACCGCTAGTCTTGTACAAGAACTTGATAACACTGGTAACATAGTTGGTTAGAGTTCATCAGCCAATTCATGAGACCAGACATGTTTCGCTCATAAACACTCGATGTTTGTAAATGCAAGAGCTATGTTTAGTTGTACAGCAGGGTGATAACAGGTTGATAACACTGATAACGTGCAGAACAAGCTCTGTGTTAGGACTATAATCAGCTAATCCCATAAGACCTTGACTTGTTTTGCTCATATAAACACACTGTGTTTATCAAATACAAGGGGCATGTGCAAGAGACAGGTTGCCAACACGTTGATAACATTCATAATATACAATAACACACCGTTCCATATATTAATGTTGATAAAAAAATACTCGTATTAGTATCAAGAGTCAATAACTGTTTTAATTATTTCATAATTATTACTTATTCAACTATGCTGATCAAATGTGTTAAAATTATTTTGATGTTGTCATTTGTCATCAATGTGTTATCAATAGGCTATCAGTGTCCTATCACCTGTTATCACAGGTTATTAAGCAATCTTTTCGTACGCTAATTAATAGTGAAACACTAGCCCTTGATTAATAATCTTAATTTAATATAAAATATTATTGTAACATTTTTGCTTATATTATTTTAATTTATGCCATAATCAATATTCGAATATCCTTCCAAAATATTATAATAAAAACTAATTATTGATTTTATACGAATCAATCAATTCAGCTGAATCTGGTCAAAGCTCATTCAGTATGTCGTGGAGCAGACGGTTCAGTTTAACGGCAAATTACACACGAGTTTGAACCCTCTAAACGAAGAAGTGCATTTCCCTCTCGGTTTGTAACTTCATTTGCCTGCAGCTTAATGACCACAATGAACCAGAAACAGATGCTTCTCATCTCCGGCAAAAAGCAGATAGTCTAGCTTACCAACTTCGACAATCTGATGACGGAAACATCCACTCGACAAACTTCAAAAGGAATATTACTCAATTAGGAACCCAATGATAAAGTTAAATGTGATTTGGTGTGGTACTAGAGTGTTATTATCATCCACTATTATCATTCTGGATTTCTTGCAGCGTTTTCTTCGTAACGAATACACAGAAGGAGTTACGAACAGCAGAGGACAATCCAAAGCAGACGATCATCCAAATCGATATCGATGCAGTCTCATAATCGATAACTCAATTATCGATATCAGCATCATCGATATGCCTCCAGTGAATAAGTTTCCAAAAAATTCGCTGGAAGAATGGAGTCTGCTACCACAGCGCTATCCGTACTGCGCGTTACGCCAAGCGTCCGCTTACGTCCTCGTTTACGACGCGTCCAAATCAGAGACTTTCCAGTACGTTAAGCAGATGAGAACGCAGATCCAGCAAGCAAATGCCGATACCTACACCAAGCCGATACTTGTGGTGGGTAGCAAACAGGACTTGGCATCGCGATACCCACGCAGAGGCTCGAATCATTACGACCCTGCGAATGTAGTGAGAAAGCAGTGGAGATATAAACACTGTGAATGCAGTGCGAAGTACAACTGGAAGGTATGAGATACGTAGGTAGTTTTAGATATACCTGTTTGCTTGTCTGTGTGTCTCTGTCTGCTTGTCTGCGTGTCTGTCTTTCTTCTAACAACGGTGCATCTGTCCATCTAACTCACCTTCCATCCACTATTACTATATGTTGTGTTTAACGTAAATTGTTAAATTTTGCTATATCTGTGTTATTTCCAGATTATCATCTTCCTAAAACATCAATTTTTAAAAACAATAGGAATTGAATCGTGGACACAGGCTTTAGCAAATCCACTTCATAAGGAAACCATGAAGTGAAGAGATTGTAAAAGTTCAGAATCTTTGATAATAAAATCTCTCTAATTTTTACAGGTTATCAGAAACTTACTAATAAAAGAATAAATACGTACAAGTAGATAATTTATAAAAATAAAAATAAGTATAAAATCGCTAGTTTACGTGTAACTTAATTAGTAATTATTAATAAAACTAAACCGTGTTGATAATGTGAAACAGTAGTACTATAAGTATTGATTATTTAAATTTAACTCCATTCAGTCTAAAAGATTTTAATATAAAATAATTGTAATGAAACTAGCACATTTAAATTTCACTGTGTTATTAAATTAAACATTTTATTGGAATCCACTAATACTTTATACGAATCAAATTTTATTATTTTCAGGTAAGTCAGTTATTTAGGGAAATAACCTGCAGCGTGGACGGTTCTCATGGTCCATTAGGACTGGGTGTAGACGTTTCCAAGTCAACAGGGAACAGCGTTCATCAGCACCTGAGCCACTTACCGCACTTGGCCCAGTTAGCTCATCTGGGTAATTTGAATCTACAGTTCGCGGTCGCCAGCGCCACTAGCGCCACTAGCGGCGACCGCAGCGCCGACCGCAGCTCCTCGGCCAACAGCGGAAGCTCGGGTTCAGCCAACAGCCGCTTGGCGCTGTGGCGAAGACTTTTGTGTCGAGTTAGCTAATACAAGGTTTCTGATGCTACTGTTTGATTGAATGAGATTTCCATGTGCACGATAAATGTGATACAGATAAATGCAATCGATTGATTGATTGATTTTTGTATGCTATACTGTTGAATGAACGAGATCTTTGTGTATAATTCGACATGTGCACAACTGATCGAATAAACTGCACAAATATTGGTATAATTATGAGCTGGCTGACTAATTGACTGGATTCAAGAAATCTCATTGATCGATTATCGATAACTTGTGGGCTCTACAATATTTGATTTTAGAAACGATTAACTGAACCAGTAATAAAAATGAGTCTTAAAGTAATTGCATAGACTTCATAGGAAGATGTATTTATTTTCATTATCTATTAAGTTACTTAGTGATTAAGTTTAATTAAAACATTTTTCACATTTGTATGTTTAATTACAAAATAAGTTTTGGGAAAATGACAGTTTCTTGATTCTTGTGCATGATTTCCTACTTAATTATCGAAAGGATACTTGAGCTGGCTTAACGAATCCGCCGAGAAAAATTACAAGTGCTCTCAAGTTTTATCAACTTGAATTTATCAACGAAAAATCTTCATTTATTATTGTAATTAATATAGTGTATAATTAAATCATCCAAAGTTGAGCGATGGCATGAACGAAATTAAAAATAATTATTTAAATGATTAAGGCTAACTGATAACTTTGATATAACTACGATTACATCAGTAAAGGGCTATAGAGAGAATAGTGATATCGATAATCATTAAACCATCGATTTATTATTATTTACATTTTCCGACATTTATATATCGACTATCATGATTATTATCAAGGTTATCGCACACCCACAAACGTGTGTGTATTATGAAGTAGTTATGGAAATGACAGTTTGAAAAGTTGTCATGGTAATGTAATACAAACTGCTTGGTCCACGTGAATGGACCAATGTTATCGATAATATGTTTTCTGTATGTCGGAAAAGTTTGTTGGAGATCAATATATTCTAAAATTTTAATTATAGAGTTTTATAATATTTGTATTAATTTTGAAGAAAGTAAAAACTGATTTAATTTGAAATTTTTGAAATATTCCGCGCAAGATAGAGTATGGCCTATTCAAACCGATAAACTGTACACTTACAACTCTTGATAATAATAATAAAAAATTGTCGTTTAAATTATTTGAAATTTATTTAATTCAATTAAGAATTATTTTAGAGGTGAATATTTCATCTATTAAATTATGACAGAGTATTCCACGCAAGGCAGCATGGCTCAATGTTGCAATTAATAATGAACTGCGTACAATATAAGTAATAACTATATCAAATAAATTCATTTTTATATAATGAAACTATTTTTATATTATTATAAAGTTAAATTATAATTTATTATAAAATGGATTTAAGATTCCGCGCAATGCTCGAGCGTTTCGCGGAATGTATCAAAATAAATAAATGTTTGGATTTTAAAGCCTTGAAAAGGCTGAACCATGGCCGGGCGTTTCAATGAAGGCTATTCAAGGTTTGGTATTTGTTTCTTTTCCATTAACTTTCTGAAAGAATGTAGTGGCAATCTGTCAATTTCATGTAGCAAACTAAGAAATAGTTAGCAGATAGCACATGAAAATTGTACGAGTTTTACTATCCTTGTGTGCCACTCAGATAAAATAATCCCTTTGCATTTTTGCTGTTTGTTTTGTTTTGCTTAGGGAATATGGAGAAAAGGAAGGAGCTGGAAAATATCACGGCAATCGCAAACCTCTTCCCAATGAGCCGCCTTACACGACATACGTCGGCAACCTGCCCAACGGCATCGTTCAGGGTGATCTGGAAAAGATATTTGAAGGGTTTAAAGTACGAAAATCAACATTTTTTTATGAACTCTGCTACAGAATGTCAGTACTATACATTTACATAAAAAATATAGTTGTGATAAGTAATACTTTGTTTTTGTTTTAGATACGAAACGTGAGGCTGGTTCGAGATCACGAAACTGACCGGTTCAAGGGCTTCTGCTATGTGGAGTTTGAGACGCGAAACGATCTTATCCGTGCCCTGGAGTTTGATGGGGCACTTTGCGAGGGAAGACACCTGAGAGTTGATATTGCCGAAGGAAAACGCAACGATAACCGAAAGAGCGGGGACTGGAATCAAGGCAATAACAGGGCCGGATACCGAAACAATAATCGAGGCGGCAATTTTCAACAGGGTACTGCATTTTTCATGATTTTATCCACTAGGTATGCTTCCACTATGTAGAATTTCAAAAATCAATGGTGTATATCTATGGATGTCATAAATAGATGAACAAATACCGTACAGTATGTGTAGAAGATTGAGCTCAATGAAATATTCTTGAAAATTATCTAATTTCCCTTGTAAAAAAAAAATATACTCCAAGTATACTACAATATACTTTAATTAACCTAAAATGAAGTTTAATATACTTTAAGTATACTGAAAGTATGCTAGGAATGTACTACAAGTATTCTTCAAGTATAAATTATATGTCCCAAATTAGTATGACCGCACCATACTATTTTTCTTTGTACCTGGAATAGTAATATATTTAAATTAAACAGGTTGAATTAGTATGGTTAATATGATTAAGATAGTTAATTTAAAACGCATAACGCAGTATGGTAGTAATTAATGATAATAATAATGCATACTAGCTCGACTATAACATATTAAATAAGTATAGTTTACATAATTAATACACATAATTAATCATTAAAATAACATTTGACTTGTAATGTTGTATAACCGTAGCAGTTATTGCGTTTATTAATTATATGTTTTACTTCATCGTTTTATGTAAGAATTAAATTGCGTTTTATAGGATACAGCGTTGGTCGAGGCGGTGGAAGGAGCCAGGATCGCGGTGGGTATCAGTCAGGTACTGGAAGAGGCGGATCTCATCACGGGGACCAATATCGCTACGCGCACAATGGAAGTTTGACGTACAGGGACGATCGTCCTGAGCGCAACGGAAGAGGCGGTTATGGTAACCGTCGTGGGGACCACAGGTCTCAGGCGGGCTACGCGCATTTCGGCAGCAAACCGAGGAGAGACTCGGACCGAAAATCTTTCTCCGAAGAGTTCCGCCAACCTGACTCTGGTCTGTTATACTCTTTGTGTAGTGTATTCAGTGCTTCCACTTTGCAGAGAAATTCCCTGAAAAAGGGAAAATGGGATCTGGAAAGGGAAAAATAAGTGAAGGGGGAAAAGGGAAAATCTAAATGTAAGACCTGCATTTTAGTACGGAGGGAAAAAGGCAAAAATAAAGGGGGAGGGAAAAACAAGGGAAAAAAGAGAAAATGAAAGTGGAAGCACTGAGTATATAGTATGTAGTCTGTTGCTCGTAATTGTAGTTTTAGATCAGGGAAATGAATTTTTTCATTTAATAGATCAAGCAGGAGCCCGTCCCAGATTGCAACTGCTTCCCCGTTCTGTCGGGGCCCCTGTTGCGGCTGTGGCCCCTACACAGCAGAGTCTCAAGATCTTTGGAGGAGCCCTTCCCCGTGAGGAAGTCCTTAAGAAACGGCCGGCCGACTCCTCGCAATCCGAGAACTGAAAATTCTAGTTCTCGGATGAAAAAAAATGAATGAATTAGTAACGGAATTAATTGATTCATTAACCTTTATTGATGCTAATAATGGACAGAAACAAAAACTGCCCTCGACCCCAGAGTTTCGTTTCGTGCACCTGATTTGAAAAGAACCGAAAGCAAAATAACCGTTCTTGTGATTCATTTTCTGTTTTTTTTTCCCCTGACATTTCTTTTTGGAACTAATGGTACAATTGTCTGGTTCTCATTCGTCAAAAAGTCAGTAAAATTTAATCTCGTGTTTAGTGTTGATTTTTCCCTTATTTCAGGCCAGTTTTTGAAGTTAACAAAAACTCGAGTTTTGTTTACAAAGTATCCTTTTCTAGTTTTTGTCTCGAAGCAATCGTCAAAAGAGTCTCTGTTAAGTCGGAATAAAATCGCTTTTGGATTTTCAGTTACCAAATCAAATTTGCTTCTTTGTAGTTTGGTGAGAACATTGAAGTTTTCAGCACAAAGTGTTGAGAAAACTGAACAATGAAGAAGGAATCTGGATTTACTTTTTATGTGGTTCTAACAAGTGTATTTCCGTACGTGTACCATGTACTTGTCATAGTTAATACACAGGTAAAGAAGTAACAGTATTTGTTGTCAATAACATAATCTGATTCATCTTCTTGTATAGGTCAACCTGTACCATTTGTCTTAAAGAAATAAAAACGAAAACTTGGCTGCTCACCATAGAATCCTTTCAAACACAAACATACAAATGCAATAGAACATTTTCATGTATCGAGAATTTGCTTAGCCTTAAGAATTGATATTTACAGCTTGTGATCACCCAAACCATTGTGTCTTAAAGAAGAATAGGCTCGTGTCCCTATTTTTCATATTTAATAATGCAAAATACCATTTAATGATATTCAGTTATACTCTTTCGGAACAGCAGAAAATAAGTGATACTTAAATCCTAGTCTTCAAATTTTATTTCGTCGTAAAGATCAATTTCAAGCAAGCTGTATATTTTTCTTTCTCGATTGTTTTTCGAATTTAGCAACAAAATACCTACTATTGGTTGTTTCGCTGATTCAAGAACTGCATAACGTATTGTCACTTAAGGTACTTTACGTAACTCATACCGATACGAGGCCCACTCTCTCGTAAGACAAAATGGTCAGCGTGATCTACAGCACTAAATATCGCTTCTAAAGGCTAAGAAGAGAATTAATAAATGCAAATGGTCGATAGCTGTCCGGAAAAATTTCAAAGAAGAGAGGATCGAGCCGATCATAAAGTTGAAGCCCACGGAAGAACAAACTAGTTAGTTTCTTATTTGTACAATCAGTGAGTTCTCTTGTTTGTACAAGGAGTTCGTTCTGTTGGTTGTAGAACGTGTTAGTTCTAATGGTTGAACAATGAGTAAGTTCTCTTGGTTCTACAACAAGCAAGTTCTCTTGGTTCTAAAAGGTGTCAGTTCTCCTGGTTGTACAACGAGTAAGTATCATGGTTGTAGAACGTGCTAGTTCTCTTGGTTGCACAAAGTGTTAATTTCCAAGTTGTACAACGAATTACTTCTCTTGGTTGTAGAACGAGCTAGTTCTCTTGGTTATACAACGAGTAAGTCTCTTAGTTGTACAACGAACAAGTCTCTTGGTTGTACAGTGTGTCAGTTCTCCTGGCTGGACAACGAGTAAGTTTTCTTGGTTGTACAGTTAGTTAGTTTTGTTGGTTGTACAATGTGTTATTTAGTTTCTAAGTCGTGCAACGAGTAGAGTTACACTTACAACTTACACGTTCTACAACCAAGAAAACTAACTCGTTTTCAACCAAGAGAGTTACTTACAACCAAAGGACTTATTCCAGTATAAATCGCCAATCTAGACTAGGCTACACAGTGTGCGAGAGAACAAAAATAGCTAATTCCTGAATTTATTCCTGTATAGTATATAATGTGAAGACCATTTTCACACTGTAGGACTTATTCCTGTATAAATCGCCAATCTAGACTAGGCTACACAGTGTGAAGAGAACAGAGATAGCTAATTCCTGAAGTTATTCCTGTTCATAATAAATTCTTAAATGAAATTTTCTTAATGTGTTTTTAAGTTGTTGTTTATTAAGTGTTCCTTAATAAAATTTTAGTCATGGTTAAATACATTTAATTTAAGCTACTGAATTCAAGATATTAACATTTAATTTATGATTTGATTGATAATTAGTAAGGCCAATAATTATAATTACAAATGATCAAATAATTTCGTGGTTAAAAAAATATATTCTGTAACACAAACTGCAAAGCCATTAACAGATAAAATAATTACTTAGCTGATTGTAATAAATGCTTAAAATTTATAGAATTATATTTATGAACCCAGTCTCTAATAGTCGCAGCCGAGAACTTGAGTTCACTTAGAGGCAGTGTTTCCACTTTTGCAGGGAAGTTCCCTGAAAAGGGAGGGAAATGGAGTCTGAAAAGGGAAGACGAAGAGAAGAGCGTAAAGAGGAAATCTAGACCCTGTACATTCTTGCACGGAGGGGGAAAAAGGGGAAAGATAAGGGAAGAGGGGAAAAATAGAAGGTTGAAAAGTGGCAACACTGCTTAGAGGATATGCGAAATACACACTCTCTTCAGCCGCGGAGGAATATTTGAGTAATCTCCGTCTATCTTGGGTATGTGGGTCTGCGATCGCAGGGTTCAGACTGGGGGGTCCTAGTTAAACCTGAAATATGGACATACGGAACCCCCAAGAACCGCCAATGCTACGGAAGTATATTTAATAGCCTCCACGCCAATATATTACTGGACTACCCCAAAATTTATTCCGGTAGAGAAAATCTATTTGAATTAACTGAAACCCCTTCCCACCTTCTCAAGCTAGATAGTGTCTTCCAGTTACTAGAAGGCCTAACTAAAAATCCATCCAAGTAGCTAGTTTTCATGCTGAACAAATTTGTTATACTACGGGGACAAAAAGATTGACTTTTCCATTTCTGTCGCGGCCCTGAAGGCCGGAAAATACACAAATAAATAAATAAATATTTATTAAGTCTGAAAAAATTTGAAACAATGTATAATAAATAATAAATACTTAAAATCAAGAATTAATAAAGAACTTAAAAAAACAGAATTGTGGATTCTGAAATAAAATTAATCTAACAACGCTGTAAATAATTATAATAATGAAATGAATTATCAATAATAATGCAGCAAACAAAAATGAATAAAAAAAATAATATTTAATATTAAAACAATCCAAAAAGAAATGCGCAATCTGAAATAAAAAGTCTAATCTGGCAACGCTGCATGGATGTCTGGCACTTCACACACAACGTGAGACAAGAGAGCCTTGCGCACTGTTCCTGAGCTTTCGGTCTCGCCGATTCTTCCCCATCAATGTCCGAACAGCAGTCTGCACTTCTCCTAAGGAAACAGCTCGCAGGTAAACCTTGAACACTCACGTGTTATAAATAATAACAATTCAGCTTTTAGAGTATCTTAAAATAAAATGAACGAAAAGTGTCCATGAATCAGAAAATATACATAATGCGTCTGCTGTGTCCTGAACCATGCTTCATTTCATTTCAGTCTTTATTTAATTTATTTAATCTGAACAATTTTTGACGTTTGAAATCTTTATTTATAGTTTGTTTCGTGTTTTTTTGTCGCTTTCGGAAGATAGTCAAGATGTTTGCTGCTTTTCGAGACATTCATAAAAGCGATTACGAAATACCTGCTCCATGAAAACAAAGCCAATTTTAAAAATGTTTTATGTTTCGTTTTTTTTTTTTGCAGAGCTTAACAAGAATCCAGTAGAAGGCTTCTCGGCCGGACTCATTGACGACAATGATATCTATCGGTGGGAAGTGCTGCTTATCGGACCGCCCGACACGCTTTAGTAAAAAAATATCATTCGTTAATAAAATCAAGTAACATATTTTTACTCGTTTACAGTGAAGGAGGGTTCTTCAAAGCTCATCTGTACTTTCCCAAAGAGTATCCACTACGACCGCCAAAGATGAAGTTTATCACAGAGCTGTGGCATCCAAACAGTAAATTTGAAATCTTACTTTATTCTAGAATAGCTTTAGGAATAGCTTCGCTATCTCTCACTGTGTGATTTATTCCCGTTTAGTGATTTATACCAGAATAAGTCCTTAATGATTTTTGTTTCAACAGTCGATAAGAACGGAGACGTCTGCATATCGATCCTTCACGAGCCGGGCGACGACAAGTACGGCTATGAGAAGGCTTGCGAGCGATGGCTGCCCATCCACACTGTCGAGTCGATCATGATCTCGGTCATCTCCATGCTGGCCGACCCCAACGACCAGAGTCCGGCCAATGTGGACGCGGCCAAGGAGTGGAGAGAAAACTTCACCGATTTCAAGCGGAAAGTTGCCCGCTGCGTTCGCAGGAGCCAGGAAGAAATGCTGTGAGATAATTTCAGCTCGTATTGTGCTCATTATCTGTCACTATGCTCCCACTTTGCAGGGAAATTCCCCTTTCACCTGGCTTGAAAATATCAATTTTCCCTTTTTTCTCCTCTCTTCATAAGCTTTCCATTGCCTTTATTTTGCCTCTTCCGTTATTTCCCTTTTTGAGACCGGAATTTTCCCCTTTTCCAGGGAATTTCCCTCAAAGTGGAAGCATTGATCTGTCACCACCCGCCCTCCCCCTCAATACATTTTCTTTTATTTTGTTTTATTTGAAATATTCGATGATGTTTTTCCCTGCAGGAATCTTAATTTCCCTTTTGTCTACAAATTCGTGTACGATATATTCAATTCCATTCAGGCTTTTTTCTTTCCCCAACCGAAATTAGATTTCAGTTACAGTTTTTTTCATCAAATAATTTTTTTTTCTGTGTGTGAAGCTGTGTGACTATAACTTGCCTTACAACGCATCAAATAAAAATAAAATAAGGAACACGGTTTCACAAAAAAATCAATAGTTTTCGTATTTTTTTAAAGGAAAAATTAGGATTGATTCCAGTGTTTCCACTTTGCAGGGAAAATTCCCTGATGGAAAGGGAAAATGGGTTCCTGGAACGGAAATAAGGAAAGAGGTAATAGTGAAATTTAGGAATAAAGCTATATTTTCTACCATGGAGGGTAAAAATGGGGAAAAGGGGAAAACTGAAAATGGATATACTGATTGATTCGTTCAGTTTGTTACAACTGCCGAAAAATATTGTAATACAAAACAGGGAAAAACAGGGAAAATTGTTAATCCGGGTTAACAAAACATATACGAAATGATAATAATGTACTAAACACGCAAAAATATTATCACCAGGGTGGATTATATAGATTTTATCCCTATTACGTTAACGCTACTACATTTTACTGTAATGATGAGTATAAGAAAAGTGTAATTTTGTTCGAACATTTTAGTTTTTCACTTCTACACCCAAATCCCGAGCCTCTGAGACGAAATCCTGGTTTGCCTATAAAACGGAAAATGTTTAATTAATTAGTTTTAATAGTAAATAGTTAGTTAAATTAGTTAATTAATGTAGGTTATCATAATAGGTTTTAGATTTATGGTTGTTTATGAAGTTGCTAGTAGTTTTTAGGTTAGAGAGTTGATAGTTTATTAAGTAGTCAATAGTTAATAGTAAAACTATGAATTAATATTAAGTTTGCGCATTCATTTAATTAGTAAATTAGTAATTAACGTGGTTAATTTAAATTTCCTTGTTTATGTGAACTTGTTGTTAGTTCTTAGTTAAGATAGTTGATAGTTGAAAAAGTAGTTAGTAAATTGATAGTAAAAGTAGTCCTAGTTAGTGTATAGGTCTAAATTAGGAAACTCAGTTATTACGTTTGCGCTGTTCGTGGTTTGCTGCTTGAGGAGGTTTTGCTGGTAGTTGGTAGTTTGGTGGCTGAACGAGACGTAGTGGACGTAGTTGGTGTTGTTGAGAGATGTGTTCTAGTAGTTTTCGGTCCTGTGTTTGAACAATACGTTTAGTTGTTGGGTCTAGTTGGAATTAGTTCTAGCAGTACTGCGCTTAATGTGATTACTGCTACTACTACTATCACTACTACCAACAACTGTTATTGTTGATAATGCTACTACTGCCAGTGCTACCACTATTGATGCTATTGCTACTGCTATTACTATTATTCGTATTGCTACTACTACTATTGCTACTACTCTTACTATTACTAAATACTTCTACTTCAACTACTGAACTTGCTGGTTCTGCTACTACTTATATTGCTTGTACTGCTATTAGTCATCTTACTACTGATGCTTATACTTCTGCTACCGATCTTGGTACCACGACTACTAACGTATCTTATTTAACTATTACGACTAGTAACTATCACGACTATTAACGCATCTACTAACTCATCTTATTTCTACTTACACCTTCTAGTATTACTACACTTACTACTACTTCTATTTCTTCTTGTGCTACTGGTCTTGCTCTACTACTACTACCACTACTACTACTACTACTTACACTTGTATTTCTGCTATGATCTTCCTACTACTACTACTAGTACTACTACTACTAGGGGTTGTACTTCTGTTGCTGATCTTCCTACTATTACTACTACTACTACTACTGCTGTTAGTTTACATATTATACCTTCGTTGGAGTTAGCTGGCGATAGGTTCGATGCTATCAGAGATCCTCGACTGGTTTTTGACGCTGTTATCAAAGTCTGTCGCTTAGCAGCAACACTCGTACTCTGCACGCTGCTACTCCGAACACTGGAGCTACCGACTAGAACCACAAAACAGCAGAAATTTAGTAAACAGCAATATCCAACTTATTAGACAGTAAATTAATTAAGTAGTTACCTAAACTAATGAGGTAGTAAACTTATTAGATAGTAAATTTAGTAAGTAATGAACTAATATAGATAAGTTGTATAATTATAAAGTATAGGAATATAACGCGATTAATTAATAATAAAACTAAATTAATTATTTGACATTTTTTAAATAATTCAAATAAAGAGTAATTTA
Source organism: Eulimnadia texana (assembly GCA_002872375.1). Taxonomy (NCBI): domain Eukaryota; kingdom Metazoa; phylum Arthropoda; class Branchiopoda; order Diplostraca; family Limnadiidae; genus Eulimnadia; species Eulimnadia texana. The sequence continues at coordinate 10,005,344 of NKDA01000002.1, read as the reverse complement.
ATAATGTAAAAAAAATATTTGGATTACAGCTAGTGATAGTAATTATAAATACTATACTTAATTTGTAAAAAAGTTATTCAAAATAAAATATATAACAACAATAATCCTTAATGATGAAAATAATAAATAGTACATTTAAAATAATTTCAAAAAAAAATCTAAAATAACACAATTTATTAAAATTAGTTTTAAATTAATATATTATTTTTATTATAATTATTCATATATATTATATATATAGTTATTATTTATATTCAAATCTGAGTAATACCTGAAGTCGACTTGGAAGTAAGCGAACTAGTTAGTCGACTACTCGCCAACTTCTCAACTGGGGTCGAAGTTTTCCTAGAACCGAATTCTGGAACATTGATAGGTCTGGCTGGAACAGTTTTAGAAACTTCTCGTTTCTTGGCTACGGAACTGGAACCGATCCGCGGGTTCCTCTTCACTAAAGGACGTTCCTCGTTATCCGAGGAGTCGGTAGAATTTTTCCGGTTTCGGTTCAGAACCGCGGGTTTGTCTCCAGACTTGGATTTCTTGCTGTTTCTTCGTCGGACGACTTTAGTCGAAGTAATTTTCAAATTATCCGTTGAACTTGTTATAGAATTTCCACGCTGTTCGGTTCCGGGACGCAGAGAACTTTTACTAGGACTTTGGTTCGGAACCGGAATTTTAGAACCTGAAAGATTACGGTCCGGAGTTCCTCTTGGAGAAGATATCCTGGAACTATTTGTCGAATGATGGGACAGGATATCGGACAGTCGGACACTTCGTTCGCTTTCTGAATAATTTTTCAGGGTCGAAGATTCGGACCGGACCGAAGAACCGGAATATTCGGAAGGTTTGATCAGAGTGAACTCGTCCTGAGCGTCCACGGAAGCGTTTAAAATGTCCAGAACCGAACCGAATTCTGAGTTGAGTTCGGTTCCGGACAACTGGAACTGATCGTCCGAATCGCAGGATAGGTCCGTGATAGTTAGGTCCGTCAGATTCGGTTCCAGGGCCTGAGATATGTCTGTTCTGGAAGTGACTGGAGTCAAGCTGGGAGTTGTACCTGAAACAACAGTAATGAAAACAATTGTTGTAGTAGTAGTAGTAGTGGTGGTGGTGGTGGTGGTGGTAGTAGTAGTAGTAGTAAGAGTAATAATAGTAGCTAATCCTTCCACGATTACCGCTACAACAACAAGAACTACTAGTACTACTAATGCTACTGCTACTGTTTCCACTGTTACTACCACTACAAATGCTATTACTACTACTCCTGCTGCTGCTACTTCTGCTAGCAATACCACTGTTCCTGTTGCTGTTGCTACTGTTCCTACTGCTATTGCTACTATTACTACTAAAGCTACTATTGCTGCTAATACTGCTACGACTACTACTCCTCTTTCTTCTACTACGATTCCTATTACTGCTACTACTAATATTTATTTTACTACTAATGCTTTTACTACTACAATTGCTTTTATTATTACTACTACTCACGAATGCTTATGCCACTGCTACTACTAATATTACTATTTCTACTACTAACGCTACTACTACTACGCTACTGCTACTGCGTCTACTAGTTCATCTACTAATTCTTCTTCTTCTCCTTCTATTACTACTACTGCTAATAATAAACAAGTTGTTACATACCTGGAGTCGATTCTTCCAAAATAGTTTCCGTTTTGCTGAATCGATTCTTTTTAGTATCGATAACCGAAGTGGAGAAGAAGCTTCGGACCAATAGCGTAGCTTTATCTTGCGGCATTCCCAGTGTTAGTTTTTGCGGTAATCGTTCTGCTGGAGTAACCGTTTCCGATTTGGTTAACGGATGCGATCTTCGGCGTTCCGGAGGTTTCGGTGCGGTTTCAGAAACGGTTCGTGAACTAATTGATGATTCGATTCGAGAAACGATTCCTGATCCGTTAAGTGATGTTTGGGAAACGGTTCTTGAAGCGGTTACTGATTCGGATACCAACTCGCTTTCCGGAACGGTTCTCCAACCGTTCACTGAATCGGTTTGAGTAACGGTTCGCGAACCGCTGACCGATTCGAACCTGAAGAGATGATCCTCTTGAACTGTAGAAGAAGCAAATTGCGCAATATTTTCAGTTTTATTGAGTAATTTGCCTAAAGATCGTTTGAATTCAGCAAAATCCGGTTCTGGGGTTAAGATTCTTTCTGAAGAATCTTGAAGCGGATCGTAAGAGTCATAAGAATCTTCATGATTCTTAATAACATTCGCGGTCCTGGCAGCTAATCTCCAAGGAGCTATGGACGCATTTGCCGAGTTCAGGATCCGCGGATTGGATTCGGTTTGACTGGTTTCATGAACCTGAGATTCTCTGTGAATCTGCGAAGAATCCTGGAATTTAGTGAACGAAAATTTCCAGTTGCTGGAAGGTTGGGAATCGTTGGTGGAAGGTGTCGCCATCTCTCCGGTCTTTCTTGAAGCTGCTGCTAATTCCAATAAGATCAAAAATAATCTTGAAAATAATTTACGAAGCTTAGTGATAAATATATAATTGAAAAAATAAAGTTACTCTAATTAATAATAACTATAATTAAAGGATAAGTAGTAATAATATTACAAAAATTTGTTATATTTTTAAACGAATAGAATTACAGTATGTAGAAAATAATTGAAATAATTTAGTTATAATATATTATTTAAAAATAGTGAATTTAATCTATAAAAATAAAATATCTAATTAAAATATACATACAAATATTATTTATTATGACCGATTTTAGCATTATTTCAAATTTATTCACGTTACTTATTAATGTTCTAATTAACTTTCAAAATTTTAATAACAGATTTAACAATATTCACATACAGCAAGATGACGGCGTTATCACTGTGTTATCGACTGTTATCACTGTTATCAACTGAGTTTTCGAACCCTTCGGTTATTTGACGAGATTTCACAAGGAGAGGATATATGATTATTATAATTACAAGTTTGAAAGGAGAAGGAAAAAGTAGAAAGTGATAATCAGTGTAGTGATCAAAACTGTACATCCTGCTTCACCTGTTATCAGTGTGTTATCATGTGTTATCAACATGTTATCATCTGTCATCAGTCTGTTGCACAGCTTTTAAATCGTATTTGTGTTTAAAAATCAGTTTGTATACGTGTTTTCAACTTGTTATCACCTGTTATTAGTATGTTATCATCTGTTATCACTTGTTATCAGTCTGTTTTAAAGCTTTTCGAAGCATATATCTTTGTTCGCATTCTTTTACACTAGCGGTCGCAGTTACTTTACGGTACATGAATTCAGTATTGTTTCATTCAATATATTATTATTATTATCATTATTTATTGTTATTATTTTTGGGCACAACCGTGGAGTTATACGAAGCGTGGCAAGTAAAAGTGAAAATTTATAATTAATAACCATTATTTATTATTATTAGTTATAAATATTTTATTGACAAAATAGATTTATTAATTAGAATGCAGAAGAAATAATATTACAATAAGTTCATAAATTTTTGTTGTATTTAGTATGTTCGTTATATTTTTGATATTTTATATTTTATTATTATTGATTCTTAATATTAACAAGTGTGCTAGGTTACGAACCTTCTTTTTCGGCTTCTTTCGAAGTAGCAGCCATTTGCGTAATCTCTTCGTGCAGTTCCTTATCCTTGGTGATAGACGTCCCAGTTACATTTTTCGGGTTCCTTTCTATTGGGTCCGGTTCTTTCGTAAAACTGGTTTCTTTGTCAGGGCTCGCCGGTAAACTGCCGTTGATGTGGACAACATTTCTGTGCTGCAGTTTCGGGGACAGATGTTTCTTGAGAAACTTTTGCGGGGATCCGTTGAGTTTGGGTTCCTGGTATTCTGGGGTCCTGGGTCTGCCGACGGGTCGTAGTTTGATTTTTATCTGCGGTTCGGTTCGACTGGGTCGGTCGGTGTTTTTAAGGTTCGGTTCGTTATTGTTGTCCACCTCTAATGAGTGATAACCTAGATCGTGTTTTACGGGTTCCTCGATTAATGTTAATGACTTGGGCGTCTCCTTGGTTTGGCCCTTGAAGGGACTCACGTCTGTTGCAACTTCACAGCGGGCCACAAAAACTGTGGCTGACCTCATCGCCTCCACCGCCGATCTGTCAGCAACACTGCAGGTCGTTCGCGGAGGACTTGCAGCTTTTTTGCGCAAAAGTTCTGCCTTCCACTCCACTTGACTCTCTCCTGGATCTGGAGACTTGATCCTTAGTGGAGGATCTACGTGTTTCAGGTTCACTTTCCAAGGTACGCTACTGGGACTGGAAGTGGAACTACCGGTTCCAGGGACGCTGTTCGGTCCGGAACTGCCTGCAATGTTCGGCGTGGAGAACAAATACGAAGGTTTCGTTTGGTGTACGTTAGAGGACATCACTGAACTGACTGACCTCTGAGACCACGTTTCGAAAGTGGTTGAGTTCTTATCATCGAGTAAGTTTTCTAGACTGCGTTTTTTAAGGATACTTTTAGGTAACGGTCCGGTTTCTTCAAACACTACTACAATCTTTCTCTCAGGACTGGCTGGCGAATCAGGGGCAGGTTCTTCAGTTCTTGCTTTGGACTCTGGGGGCGCTAGTGAAAGCTCAGGAGGCATGGGCTCCTTGGAATACGAAGTTTCAGGGAGGGTTACATTACCCCCAGGGTATGAGTAGGGTCTCCTGGGTTGTAGCAGGGAGCGAAAAACTTCGCTGACTTCCTGTTTGGGTCTTGGCGTTATGCCAGCTGGCGGTTCAACAGGGGCAGGAGCCCTGGGAATTTCATTTTCCAAGTCACCGAAACGTGTCAGGGGCAAATTTGTTTCTTTAGCGTAGGTAGTGTAGGCCTCTTCTGCAGCTGCAGCGTGTCTGGCGTCTCTTTGCGCCTGCCATTCCTTGAGCCGAGTTTCCGGGCTTTTGGATCTCAGGCGCCTGGGACGACTCGGTTGTTCGCTTTCCTCTTTGACCCCCTGCGCGAAACCGACCTTTTTCGGTTTCCTGTGCGAAGGATTTGTCAGATCTTCTGCAGATGCCTGAAGAGAAGTGCCTGCAGAACTCTGTTCTAACGGTTCTGTCAGTTCCGAGTTTCTGGTCAACACTGACTCCCTGTCATTATCTCTATTTTTAAACTCGACTTTCTCTTCAGGCTTGGGATGCACGTATGGTGTTTCATCCAGAAGTTTCATGAGTTCTATAGATTTCCGATGAACTAGTTTGCAGTCTTTTGTTTCTTTATCTTCAGTTTTGACTGAAACTTCGTCTTTTAGAATTGAGGTTGAAGCGGGAGACGTGAAGGTAGGTTTGTGAGGAACAGGACTGGGAGAAAGCAGCTCACGTGAATTTCTCCGAGATCTTTCGATAAGTTTCTGAACTCGAGAGTCCGTGGAAGTTGTCGATCCAGGAGTTGAGGGTCGAGAGAAGATCGAAGACTTTGTTTCGGGTAAAGGTTCCGAAACCGGGCGTGTTGGAGAAGTTTCACTGTTGACCAGACGAAGACCCGTAGGTCGAAGTTTAACGTTTCTCCATGGAGGTTCGTTACTGGAATTTGACTTGTTTTCGGTATTCGACTGTCTGGATTCTCGCAAACTCCTTCGCATCTTCAAGTCACGGAGCCAGATCGGTTCTTTGGTCTCGTAGTCGTCGTCGAGGATGTTTGCTGTTGACCGAGGCCTTTCCTTTGCACTAGCACTTTCGCTTCTCCGCAGAACTGTTGCTGGTTCTTGTGCGGGTCGAGGTTCTTCGAGAATCAAGGATTCTGGAACCTCTGCAACGTTAGCGCAACTTTTGCTGGGTTCTGTTTGATGTTCACCGAAAACGTACGTGGGGAACGAGTGCTGTTGTTCAGGAATTTCGGGAATATCCGATTGAGAGTTAGCTTCCTGAAGATCTTCGTCTGCTTGTCGGTTTTCTCGGATCCATGGAGGAATAAGTTCACTGAAATTGGTAACTCCGTTCTTGTTATGGGATTCCAGACTATCCCAGGAACGACTGAGTCTTGTGCTGCGTCCAGAACTCGAATCGAAAACGTCACTGTTGTTCTCGCTCTTGTTTTTGCTGGCCTGAAACTTTTCGGCTGCTTCGAAACCGTACGACTGTCTTCGCTCGTACCAAGCTTCGTTTTTCTTGGGACCCTTTCTTTGGTTCGAGGAACTCTCCGTGCTCGAGTCCAGGTCCTCCAGGGACATGGAAATGGAAAGAGTTCGAGCTATGGACAGGTCGCTGCTACCGGCCAGACTAGGACTCTCACCAAAGAGATAAGTGGATTTCGCTGAATTGTTATTTTGTGTATAAGAGGCAGAGGGTGTGGCGTTGTCGGTGTCGTAACCAAGGCTGGACGGCGAGTTGGTTCTCTGGCTCGCATTACGCCGCTGCTCGATGGTGCGGCGGACGTTGAAAGCACTGGCTCGCGCCGGACGTTGTTCTTGGTCGCTCGCCCTGACGAACATCGTCGAAACCCCTTCTCTTTTCACGCTCTGATAATTGCCCTGCGAGTTAGTGCTACTGCCCCCGCTCTTCAGCGTGATGTTGATTGTCCCTGATACGACAGAAGTTTCGTCAGAATGAGGAGACGAGATGTTTTTAGGACCTAGAGTGACAACAGTCCGCCTACGGACAACCTCTCCGTTCTCTACAGATTCCTTATCGCGGATATCGACAACATCCGTCAAGGTGGGATCAGGGGTAACACTCTGCCTCTGCAGGATATTAGCCCTGTCCTCTTGAGTCGGTAAAAGTGGAGGACGGGTGCTGGGCAGTGGGGGAGGAACTGAGGAATTGGAGGACGCTGTTGATTTGGCATCGTCGCCATTGTTGATGGCAGGGGCTCGGGATGTTGGTGACGTTTTGTCGGCGCCGGGGATAAAAAACAGTTTCAAGGTGTCGGGAAACTCCTGCTGTGCAATTGAATGCAGAATATTGGCGCCTTTGTCTTGCCGTTCAAACCCTGGCGCTGGGCTTTTTTCTTCACCTTGGCCCGCTTGACCTCCACGAGTGCGGAAAACCGGAGGAGGAGGACGGGGCGGGGGCGTTTTTCCTACTCTAGGCGCCGGGCTACACGTTTCAGGGACAATAGCTTCCAGTGCAACAGCGGGAACTGCCTTACTCTCTGATATTCGATCGGTGGAATCTTCAACCTTGGCCCCTGAATCGCTGGAGAGGCCGAGAGAAAGTGTGCGAGATGTTGGAGGCCTCCTTCCTCCCAGAGATCCCTTTCTCCCTATGTTTCCCTTACCCAGCTGAGCTGTCAGATCCAAAGGTACGACTGGCAGCTAGAAATAAACAAGACAAGCAAAAACATGTGACAATTTGTCAACCCTGTCATTTCAAGATTTCTATTTTAAAAGTATTCTAAAGTTTATGTTTTATACTGTTGCGTGTGATAAAAAATAGAGACTATAGTTTCATCTGCGGGGTGAAAATGATTAATCTTGGCATCTTTGGTTGTAAAATTTTACGACGCCATTACCTTTGGGAGGTGAGTCAAAAAACCTCTCACAAGAAAGAGGAATCTTTTTGAAAGGCTTTTCTTCTTTTTCTTTACAAACAGAGGAGAAAAAATTTACCTCAAAGTCATCTGAATTGTAAAGAGCAGGTACTTGCTGGCTTAGCTGAGCAGAATCTTGCGAAGCTGTCTGAGTCTTACTTTGTGTGGCCCATTGCGAAAACTAGAAAATATTTCAATAAACAATATTAATAAATACGATATATGATTAATCAAGTGTACTATTGTTCGTAATTAGTATTAACATTACTATTAAGAATAAATAAATTGTATTTAAAATTATAACAAAGCATTTACTGTGCTTAACTTATTATTATAACAGGGTTTAAATGTATAGAAATTCTTTCACTTTATACAAAAGAGACACTGAAGGATTTTTTTATTGTCCGTATTAAAAAAAAGAGATTCTTCCGAAATAATAGACTATAACCTGTTCTGGACAACTTTGCCTATGGCTATGGCTATTACTACGAATACAAGAAAACAACAGCGAAAGTAAAAACTAAAAAGTAGAGAAATAGTTCTAAAAATATGTATTATTATGTATTATTATATATTTTTATTATTGGTCTTCTTCTTCTTATTATTATTATTATTACCTGTGCTGAGCCGTTAACGGATGAGATTTCCACCCACTGACTGACAGTAGCGGAGCGAGTCGCCGTCACGGCGCCTGGCGTAACGCGCGTCTCGGCCCAGTGCGACACTTGTTGGCGACGACGAACGTTGTGTCCGGCGCTGAAGGGCCAGCTGTCGCCCGGCTGTGGCTCGCCGCGACGTGCCGAAGAGGAGGACGACGATGCGGAGAAATACGCCGTTTGCGCTGCGGGGTTCTCAGGTGCGGCACCTCGTCCAGTGCGCGTCTGGAACACCTGGAACAAATTATTTATACTTATTTTATTATAATAAATATAGATAAATGAATATAAATTATACCGAGAACAAAGGCGATTGATTATTTGTGTGGTAATAATCGTCGAGATCCGCCATGTTGAGACGGTAGGAATCCGAGGAATCGCTGAACAAGTTCTTGTGAATCTTGGCTGATGGCGAAACTGATGCTGGGACCAAGGCCATCACTTCTGATGTTCCAAAAACCGAATATTCTTTGCACCTAATACAAAATTTATTGTAATTAAATATTACTAAGTATATTAATACGTTTAAAAGTATTTAGACAGCAGCCATTATATTGTAATATCAATTTTGAACAAATTTATCGCAATTAACTATTACAGTTGTCAAGATAGTTATTATAAGTTAATAAATATTATTATACAACTAATATTTTATAATTTGTGGAATATTTGTAATATTTGTTATTTAGTAAACATGTTTATTAATAACAAATTTTTTGCAATTAACTATTAGTTCCGTTAGTTACTATTAGTTAATTAACTATTATTTTAAAACTATTACAATGTGTATTGCAATATAGAAATAGTGTTTAAACTGCTTATTATTTATTAAAAAAGTTAATTATTAAGAAAATGTATTGCAAGTAACTATTACAGTTGTCAAGATAGTTAGTAGTAGTCAATTAACTATTTTTGGATAGCTGTTGCAACACATTATAAAATAAATATTCAGAATATTTAAAATGCTTACTATTTACTGAGCACATTATTATTGTTTTACACAAATTAATTGTAACCAATAACTATTAGTAGTTAGACAGTTAATTAACTATTAAAATACTATACCACTTATAGTATTTATTTATTTTTAATTTATTCAGAAATAGTGAGAGTCCCTTACTTGTTTATGTGAATTCCAGAGAAAGTAGTAAATGGAATCCTGTTTGGTGAACTATTTACTATTCCGCAGTAGTTGATAGTGTCCGCATAGTTTAACTACTCCGAGATGCTACAAACGTGATTTGTCTGCTTATACTTCAACAAATGACGTCCTGAAATAATAAAAAATATAATTAGTTTTACTAATAGTTATTATTATGAAAAAGTTATTATTATTATAATTATTATTATTACCGTGCTATTTTTAAACTCACCGATTTTCTTAGATCTGTAATCACTTACGTTTTAACTTTTGTCACTACGACTAGTACTACTACTACTACTGCTGCTGCTACCACTTCCACTACTACTATTACTACTACTACTACTACTACTACTACTACTAATTCTGCTGTTACTACTGCTGCTACTACTACTTCTGCTGCTGCTGCTACTTCCAATAGTACTGCTACTACTGCTACCATGCTGCTGCTATTACTACTACTACTACTACTACTAATACTACTACTATTACTACTGACGCTACTCTTATTACTATGGTATTATTATTATTATCATTATTATTATTATGATGCAGGTCTGCTGTAAAGGTTAAGTTGCAATTAGTATGCAAAACAAGTCTAAGGAAAAGTGAAAGTTTACGCGTCGGCTTCCAGATCAAAAGACAGCTGTGTTATCAGTTGTTATCACTTGTTATCAGCACACCGCAGACACGTGACACTGTAACCTTAAGTTCGCAGAATGATTGAATAGTGATAACACGATAATAACACATGATACTATGTTAAGACATAATAGCACAGAAGTATAGAAGTTTTACTATAGTCTGAATTGTTTCTCATACAGTGTTAAAACATGATAACACGATGATAACATGTGGAAACATGCGATGAAACGAAATCAATAGGATAGCAAGATGATAACCTATGATAACACAACAATAACAAGTGATAATACATGACCACTCGATAGTAAACAGTTAATTTTTTCTGTTTATAACTGAATTTTGGAGATATTTCGTAGTTTGGGAGACGTGAAAGGGCGTCTGTGTTAGATTTGACCATATAAGTAAAAACGCCGAAAGATGTGGAAAAGGGACAAAGAGAAAGTTTCTCTTCTGCTGCATATCCACACTGTTGTATATATAAATACACACTGTCTGAACATTGCACAACGCCATATACAACCAACGAACCTGCCTACGCCTATCGACATCTCACTTTAATTATTTAATTACCATAATAATAAAAGTAGTAGTGGTAGTAGTAGTAGTAGTAGAAGTAGTAACAGTAGAAGTAGTAACAGTAGTAGTAGTAGCAGTAGTAAATGGAGTAATAATAAATGTTTGAAACAAAAAATTGGTGATAATCGAAATAGGACTGGTACTTGAAATAGGACCTCACATAAGAAAATGGGACCCCAGTCAGCCGAGTTAGTATAAACTTAGAAAAACAAGACCTTAGTTATTTGAAAATAGGACCTCGTCTAAGAATCTAGACCCAGTAATTAAGGTCTGTATAACTAGACAGAACCTTTGAAGGGACAACAGACCTTACAGAAGAAAATAGGACCGCAGAATAAAAAATAGAGCCCCAGATAAGAAATTACACCTTTAATAAAACATCTGTTAAGTCCCCATTATTACGTTTGCGAGTATTAAGATGACAACGTGATGATAACAGTGATAACAATCATTGTGGAGCTTTTTGAGATGTTTTCCTTATGGGGATTTTTTCAGTTCATCGACTTTGTTCTTACGGTATCTTTTGTAAGAATGCTAGTGTTGAGGAACTATTAATGTGTTATCAGTGTTATCATCATGTTATCAACTGTTATCATTCCTATGAAGTGTTATGGCTCGCCTAGATATTAATTATTATTATTATTTTTATTCACAGTAACAGCGGTAGTAGTGGAATAGTCGAAGGTTGTAGTTAGAAATCATGCTTAAAAGTAGTAGGAGTAGTTGTGGCAGCAATAGAAATAACACCAGTAAGAGTTAGAACAGCAGTAACAGTAGTAGTAGTAGTAGTAGTAGTAGTAGTAGTAGTAGTAGTAAGATTACTAGCAGCTATGATATTTGATAGTAATTAGGAACACACATAAGAGTTTCTGGAATAGTAGCAGTGTAGTAATAACAATATTGACAAGAATAGTAGTAGTAGCAATAAGGTAGTAGTAGCTGCAGCAGAACTGCTAGGAAATAGCAGCACAATGTAGTGCAAATATATAGCAGGAGTGAACAGTAACAGTAGTAAAGCAATATTATCAAGACTAGTGCTAGCAGTAGTAGCAATAGTAGTAGTAATAGTATACTGGTGCGGTAACAGCAACAGTTAGTGCAAGTAAAAAACAGCAGTAAGAGTATCAGAGCAGAAGTGATAGAAGTAGCAGTAGTGGTAACAGTAGTAGTAATAGTAGTTGTAGTAGTAGCAGTAGCAGTAGCAGCGTAGTACGAGTACAATAGTAACAGCAGTTAGCGTTAGTAAAATAGCAGCAATAATAACAGTAGTAGTAGTTACAATGTCAATAATCGTAGTTGTGTCAGTAGTAGTGGTAGGAGTAGTAGTGGTAGTAGCAGTTCTAGTAGTAGATAATTTAATTTTTAACATTAACTGGATCCAGCTTTTACCACATCAATTGTAGTAGTAGTAGTAATAGTAGTAGTAGTAGTAGTAGTAGTAGTAGTAGAAGTAGTAAATAGTCAGGAATCTTTTAATTTTATTATTGAAATTTTTTAAATGAAATGGAAAGTTTTGCCTTCATGGGGACGTAACGCAACGGTTTCTCGGTTTCTGACCGTGTCCTTCAGTCAAAGGCTTCGTTACACTACATACCAAGCCTACCAGAACCAGTGATAACCAACGATAACACTTGATAACCACCGAGGGGTCTGAAACTCCGAGGAAAAGTGTACGAAGACTATTTGATAACATATGATACCATGGAGATAACAGAGGGATAACAGACTGATAACTGTGAAAACACAACCTAGGTGTACGAAGATTATTGGAGATTTCGGACCCCTTGATAACCACCGATAACATGGATATAAGAATTGCCTATAACAAAACAGTAGGGTTAGCATACTGAATAAAATTAATAATGTTAAAATACGATGTAACAAACAATAAGTAAGAACTAGTATATTGTAAAATTAGTAATAGCAGTAACAATAGTATCAGTACCTGCACGGAATAGGAATAAATGTCTAACCATTATGTCCAAAATGTAACTGCCAACATCAACCATCCCGACAGAAAATTCTCATGGGACGATGTAGAATTTGGAACAGAGACTCAGTGAGATCTCAGTGAGAAAGCTCTAAAAGTTGTGAGATCTCACTGAGTCTCTGTTCCAAGTTCTACATGGTCCTATGAGAATTTTCTTTCGGGATATCCTTCTAACCTGCCCTCTATGTAGATTTAGTTTCTTTTAACTTTGAATTGGTGGTAGCGAAAAATCGGGAACAGTGGTTTTTAGTTTAGTAGCATTGTAGAAATTTTTTTAAAGTTATATTGTATTCCAGTAGCAAGTGTACTATGTATTCTGTGTGGCAATAGGCTGAAAGCCTTCACTGACAGTAATAAATAAATAAATAAATAAATAACCTAATATCTGGAGAACGCAAGAAACTAATCCAGATTTTGTACAAAAATAATATTGCTAGTATCTCTCTAAACAATTATCTTGTTTCCATTCCAACTCCCCAATTATTATTATTATAAATACATTTATTTTTAATAGTAATAATTTTATAATAATAACAAATTTATATTAACTGGGCATATATCCCCAATTATATGCCCTGCACCAATTATTGTCAACATATTGTAAAATAATGAGACCCGCCCGACAGAAAATTCTCATAGGACGATGTAGAATTTGGAACAGAGACTCAGTGAGATCTCACAACTTTTAGAGCTTTCTCACTGAGATCTCACTGAGATCTCACTGAGTCTCTGTTCCAAATTCTACATGATCCTATGAGAATCCTTCGCACTTAATTTTGATGCGTGTAATTTCGTTTTCTGTTTTCTCTTTTACATTATTGTACCCGTTATAGAAAAGTAGAACTAGTCGTAAAAATTTTGTCGTCTATGTATATCTGTGTGTGAAATGTACAACTGTGTTATGTGGCAATAGGTTCTTAGCCTAAGCCGAGATGTAATAAACAATAAACAATAATAATATAATAACATAGTACTACGATAGATATAATAGAAATAGTGCAAATAATAACTAGTATCAATGTAAATAATAGTAGTAATTCTAATAAATAGTAGTAATGTAATAATGAAACAGCAATAATAGTAAGAAAAGTATTAGTACAAATCAAGGGGTCCGAAACTTCCAATAATCTTCGTACACCTAGGTCATGCTATCACAGTTATCAACCTACTATCACCATGTTATCTCCGTGTTTTCATATGTTATCAAATAATCCTCGTACACTTTTCAACGGAGTTTCGGACCCCTTGGTACAAATAATAGTAGTAGTAATAAGAAATAGTTAAGTAAGCACTTGGTAGGTCGCGTTGATAACTCTGTGGTAGCTCTTTTACTCGTTGACATAACTGGATGATAATTAGTCGATAACAGGTAATAACAAGTGATAACTAGTTGATAACATTTGATAACAACGAGAGATAACACTCGCCTGTACCAAAGTAAACGCAGCTCTATATGCTGGAAGCTATGTTATTATCAACTATTACTAATACTATTATTTTTATTATTATTATGTTACTAATACTCTTATGTTCACCTTAAGGAGGAATTACGTACAAAACGGAAGTCAACGCTCTAGGGGTTTCACAACGGAAAAAAACTATCAAGTTCATGGATTACCCGAAATAGTAATAAATAATAATAATAATAATAGTAATAATAATAATAATAATAAGGCAAAAGGTTAAATAATACGTTTAATAAGAATTACGCATTAATGAAATGTAATCAAAATTTCACTATTTATTATTATTATTATTATTATTATTATTATTATTAATTACAAATTTTAAATATATCAATTCACCTAAACATATCATTTTCAATCACTCATCTCTATTTATATTATAATATTTATTAAAATTACCTTTTTGACTATTTTAGACAAATTTATTCATATTTTATTATTATGTATTATATTATTTAATAACTTACTTATTTAAATACGTATATTTTTTCGTGGAAACTACTAACTTACCACATTCGGGAGTTAACTTTTTTTCCGCCTTGGACATTTAAATAAAAAAGAAAAACACTGAAAAAATCACAAAATAATTCTCTAATATGTTACACCATAGTTAAATTGTGTAATTTCGATACGGAAAGTAAATACTGAATAAAGTTTGGATGATTTAGAGAGCGCGGCTGTAGAGCGTATAGTTCCCTTTGGTGGTTTGAATACAACTGACTGCGGGAAAAGCAGTCGACTGTTCACATGTGAAGGCGACTCCCACCTGTGGGAAAAGCCGCGGGGGATTTTCCCAAACCTCCCCCACCTTGGCCAAGACGGGTATCAAGTGTTATCAACGTGTCATCTGCATGTTATCGTAGGTTGTGTCAGGTTCTAGGCGGCCTGATAAAGACGCCATCATAGGTTGTTAATGGATTATCAGATGTTATCCATATGTTATCATAGGTTGTCAAGGGGCTATCAGGTGTTATCATGCGTTATCACAGTGTTATCCATATGTTATCATAGGTTGTCAGTGGACCATCAGGTGTTATCATAGGTTATCAAAGTGTTATCCATATGTTATCATAGGTTTTCAAGGGACTATCAGGTGTTATCATGCGTTATCAAAGTGTTATCCATATGTTATCATAGGTTTTCAATGGGCTATCAGGTGTTATCATGGGTTATTGGGGTCACAAACTTGTTATCCTGTGATGGTAGCACGTTACCATATGTTAACAACGTGTTATCATAGGTTCTCAATGGATTATCGGATGTTACATGCATTTTCAATTACTCAGGCATCATCCCACGTTGATAACATGTGATAACACATGATAACAGGTCCATAGTGTGCGACAATACGCCGATAACATGTTGATAACACCTGATAACAAATGGATAACATACAATAATGTATTACCATCGCGTGATATCAAGTTTATGACCCCTATTAACCTATGATAACAATGTGATAACCCATTAACAACCTATGATAACACGTTGACAACCTATAACAGCCTATTACCCACCACACGAAGCAAGTTTATAGTCCCCTAATAACCTATGATAACACGTTGATAACCACTGAAAGCAAGTTTATAGCCCCCTAATAACCTATGATAACACGTTGATAACCACTGAAAGCAAGTTTATAGTCCCCTAATAACCTATGATAACACGTTGATAACCACTGAAAGCAAGTTTATAGTCCCCTAATAACCTATGATAACACGTTGATAACCACTGATAACAGTCATTCTGGGATGTAGGGTTTGTGAGCCCCTTTTGTGTTGCCCAAGGTCTTGTGGTCAGCCAGGTGTGGCAGCCCAAACAACATAAAGGCCTCGCTCTTTAAAAATATTTTTTTAAAAATCCTTTTAATCGATTAAATTTAAATCGATTATTGATTACAATCGATCATTAAGAGATATCGACAATAGTTTTATATAAAAATTTTGTCAATTGGTATTATAATTTATAAATCCGTAATTCAGTATTTGAGTGGAATAGATTATAATTTAAAAATCGATTACATTTAAATCGACTATTGATTACAATCGATTACTAAGAAAAATCGATTACAATTTTGAATTTTAATAAACTTGAAAATTATATTATAAATCATCAGTTCAGTATTTGACTGGAATAGAGTGCAGTTTAAGAATCGATTGAACTTAAATCGATTATTAATTATAATCCATTACCAGATAACACTAGCAATAATTATGAATTATTTAAATAAAATATTCATAATATTCAAACGTAAGTATTTCGATACAGAAGCAACAAAACAAACAAAATAATCGCAGAAAAGTATCGATTGCAATTGAATAATCGATTATTGTAAATAAAAATCGATTATTAGTTGATACTACCTATAATTATGGATAAATTAAATAAGATATTATATAAAAATTGTAAATATTTCTGTACACAGAAGCAAATACTATAACAAATCGACTGTAATCGTCTAATCGATTATTACAAAAATTCGATTACTGTATATCGATTCGCTATCATAAGACAATCATATGTTATTACCACTCCATAAGATTGCCTGTTATCATTGCTTACCAGTAAAAAATGAAGTAGTAGTTCAGGTAAGTAGTTTTAGCGCTGTGTATACCAGTGTTGATTCTTGCTGACTCGGGTGCTGACCACCGCTTACTTGAAATAAGACGTCTGGATCTGCCTACCACGGCTTATCTAGAGTAAGTCTTTGGTAGTTGCTTACAACTACTTAATCGGAGTAAGACGTCTTACACTACTGGAATCGGCAAATTTAAGTCCGGTAAGACGTCTTACAGCCGCCTATTCTGACAATGTTAAAGTAAGAAGTACTTGCAAGTGGTTATGTACGACTACTTACCAACTGATTAATTTTTGACTGGATTATCACCTTGTTATCATCTGTTATCACCTGTTATCATCTTCCCCTGAACCAAATTACTCAGCACTTGCCCCACAGATGGGAAAGTGTGTGAGGCCCGCTCTCTGACACTGACTAACGATTCATCCGCACAACTTTTAGGGAAAAACCGTTCTGTGTGAAGGAACAATGCACAATAAGGAGATACCGCTCGACTCCACAGGTGTTATCACGATGTTATCAACATGTTATCAGTACCCAAGCTTCACCCAGAAATTCAGTTGCCCTGTTGACATTGGACGACAGTGTTATCATCATGTTATAAACGTGTTATCAACCTGTTATCACCTTCCAAGTCCAAGTTTATTTTTCTAAAAAGTGAATTTATTATTATTATATTTAAATTTATTTTATCAATATTATATTATAGTTTCTTATACAGTAATATTATTATTTAATAACATATTTTATACTTGAACTGAATTTTCTTAATTAATAATTGTAATAAATAATTGGCTTCTAATCTTGCTGTATTTTAATATATTATATTATTACTGAAATATTTTAACTTGACTATATTTTATAATAATTGATAAATATTATTATTATTTTTTTTTACTTAATGTATAGTTAAGTTGCTATTGATCAATACAAATCACCATGACGGATGCGGAAGTTAAGTCTTGCACAATGGCGGGAAACGGTCCGGTCTCATCATCAAGGATACCACGACGAATGTTGTACTGCAATCTTGTCATTGGCGTTGTCGTCACCTTTTCCTTATACGGGCCTCCAACCCGAATTAAACGTTTGCAACAATCTCAGCTAAACGTGAAGCGTCTGCTAAGTTTTAATTTCGCATCTCTGCTGCAGGCGATCATCTGAAGACATGTTTCAATAAATTTAAATTTTAAATTTTTAGAAAAATGATAGATATTTTTTTTTTTGAAAAGTAATAAAAGTTTTGCCTTACCATCGTTGCAATAAACCACAGGTGTGTGCATATTCATCATGTATGCTGTCCAGGCCAAACTGCGAACCAGCCACTTTTGTACGCCCAGCTAATGCTGTCGAGTATTATCTCGAGTGAGTGTACCGTTCGTCATGTTATTGCGGGCTGTTGGCATATCATTACGGGTTAGTATTCTGTTATCATAGGTTATCAATGTATTGTCACCTGACATCGGCTGAGTAATCGCAATCTGACTTTACCGCTGCTTGTCCGAGGATGAAACGAGGTATAGCGTTACGAACAAACTTGTCGTTGGCTCGTCTCCCGCTCGCCTACCATAAAAACACAGAAACGATAAGAAACTTGAATATTTACATAAAATTGTCTCGACTTGCACTACAGATTTATTAGCATCGCGTAATACTCACCGAAAAGGGGGTCGAGGTAGCTTAATAACTACCGCATACAATCAAGTACAGGTGTATACCTTCTATCACGGCCATAAATCACGCATATTTGGCCCTAAAAGTCTGCGAAAAAGTCTCGATTTATGTTATTTAAACATTCACTAATAAATCTGAGTACGTTTTTATCGTTAATTTTGATTTATAATAGTTGAAAAGAATTGAACAATTGTAAATAACCCGTTGAAACTTGTTAGGAGCTTCATTACGAATGTAAACAAAATCAAATGCGGCGTTGCCAGATTTCCACAATTCTAAAAAAAATATTTAATATAAATATAATTCTTTATTATATCATATTTTAAATTTATGAATACTAGTTTTGAATTATATTGAAATATTAATAATTTATCCAAATTTTCACGTACAACTTATTTACTTTAATTAATTACTCGATTATTATTATAATTTAACCGGTACCGGGTCTGTAATTACATGATAGTAATAATAATAAATGAGTTTTTGGCAAATTACTTCCTCGTGGCTGCAAAGTTCACGATCTTTTTTTTAAATAAATTTTTGTATTTTTAAGACGACCTTGCCCAAGAAAAATCCCACGATTTGAGAAAGTAACGTGCGGGGATAAGTCAAGGTTCAAGAATCAGACGGCCATAGTTAATTTTTACAACTCTCCAGGGTTGCCATATCTTCCTAAAACTACAGAAATCCTCGTATAAAATAAATGTATTAATATTTTACAATTTTAATAGCACAATAATTATTGTAGAGATTTTTAAAAATAATTAATCACAGACGGTGAAGCATTTGAAATTGGCGTTCGTGATTGCAGTAGTGGCTATTTCTTGTCGCCCTGGGTAATTTATCAGTGTGTTTTTTATTTTCTGCAATGTTGCAGAAAAAGCTCCAAGCGAATGGTTGGTGTTATTTTTGCATTGTGTCGTTTTTGAAGGTCTTTGGTGGAAGTTGTATGTTTTCTTCATGGACTTGCCTTATAAGGTTGCATGGCACGCTTTGTCCATATACGGACACGGACCCCAAACTCCGGGCTGAGATGACGTGCGCTGCATAGCAAACTAATACTCAAAGCCCAAGAAAATTTTTCTAACAATTTTCTATTCCCTTTTTTCTCTTTCTATTCCTTCCACTTTACTTTCTTCCTCTGCTTTCTTAAACAACTTTGCACAGCGCAGCAGGTTTCCACTAGGTTTCCACTAACTCGAACAAGTTTCGCCTCGCTCTTTAGTCAAACTTTCTCTTACAAATTCATATGATGTTTTATTCAAGTCCTTTTTATCGAAGATTTTCTCTGTCACCGATTATGTAAAGGACAACAACTGGCTTTTGTATTGAACAAAATGTCCTTCTCTCTGCAACTTGTTTTACCTGTAAACTCTCCATAAGACCATCCACATCCCACACGGTTGAAGTCAAAAGTGAAATGTTGAAATTTAATTATATTATATTCATTAATATAATTAATAAGAAACAATAGACTAATATAAATAATAATGAAAGATATGAATATATGTATAATTTTATCAAAATTGGACGCACGTGAAATAATAAGAAACTAAAAACATAATAAAATATTATGAATAACTTATTATTAAATATAAATGTACAAATTTTAAATCCATATATTTATTTTAATTTAATATTGCTACAGTGTTTCCCACTTTGCAGGGAAAAATAAGGGAAAAGGGGAGGTCTGGAAGTATATCCTTGTATCCGCGTACGGAAGGGAAAAACGGGGAATGAAACGAAGAGGGAAAATGGGGGAAACTGGAAGTGGGAACACTGTACTTACATTTAAATGAGATTTTATTATATTTATATACAAAATAAATACATATTCAACGATGGGGTTTAATCGTTTATTGAAATTTTCTGCAACTCGGCTCATCAGTTTAAGATTCAATGAAAGAAACCAAATAATTGTATTTTTAAAAAAACTTGAAAAAATATTAGTACAATATAATCAGTCAATATATTAATTAATTCTCATTAAAATTCATAATTAGAACTAAATTAGACAAAAAAAAATAAAACAAAAGACCGGTTTTATATAATTATACAAAATAGTTGAAATATTTTTAAGCGGGGAAGGACATTGGGTTAAGTAACTGGAATGTCTGGAATGTGATACAAAAATCTGGAAAAAGCCTTAAATATCTCAAAATTTTAGAAATGTTTGAATTTTAGCGACTTCCTTTACGGTCTCCAAGGTGAATAATGACACCACCAGTTTGTTGAGGGCGGATATCGACGTTATATTGTCCATTATAATGGCGGGAATGCGGAGTACCGTGTTCCTGGAACTGTGATTTAGTCACAGTAGTCTTCTCGCTGCTCTCTACAGTCTCACTGCAGAACCCGTCTTTCATGGGGACGATCCTCTTCGAAAAGGTTTGAACCGAATCAGTTTCGGTGCGGGAGTTGGGGTCTGGTTCCCCGCTGGATTTAATCCGCACGGTCTCTGAATAGTTCTCCGGGGCTGGAATCTTCATGGGGCGAATGACCATCGACCCGCTGGGAGTCAGGGACCCACGTCGGGGAGTCGATTCTGCCCGGACTAAGCTCGTCGAGTTACCAGCCCGACTCAGAGATGGCGGAGTGTGTTCTTCCTGGATCGTGCGGAAGCTGGAATTGTACCTGGAGGTAGAAGTGGAACGTTCCGGGCTGCTGGAGAGTCGGTTCAGCACTGGAGTGCTCGTATAGATGCGGTTCAAGTTAGTTCTAGGGCCCTTGTTCACTGGAGTGTACAGGGGTTCTCTAGGGGTAGCACCGGGTCGGGTAAGCGGTGGAGGGCTATCAGGCGGAGTGGGGCGTTGGTATTTAGCGTTTGGTTTGCCATCGATGACATCCTGACGATCGATTCGGGTCGAACTCAAGTCTTCGTCTCCATGGATGTGCAAAAAAAGCTCAGGGGCAGTGTTGAGGAGCCCCTGAAGAAACTGCTGGCGTTTGCCATCGTTCTCCGGGCTAGCTTTCTCAGCAGTGCGAGGCTGTTGGGCGTAGGTTTTGGGTGGCGGGGGAGGCGCTGGACCCTTGGTTTTCCCCGAGACGACCCTGGGAAGAGTCGAGGGCTCCTCCGGAGACTTGTACGGCTGCTGACGACGTTCTGCCGGGCTATCCGAGAGGAAACTGCGGTGTGTGGCTTTGGACGACGACTGGAACGTCACGGAACTGTAAGCCCCGTCTTCTGACTTATTGTTCGGAGTCTGCTGGAACAAGTCATTCGTATATTATTAATAATATTATTCCAGCAGAGCGGGTTATGTTTAATGATAATATACGAATACGAATATGAATATGAATAATAATTAATGAATTACTAAGATATTAATAATAAGAACAACTATTATATTAATATTTTACCTGTGGAATATTTTTCGGCGAGGTTTTGGCATAATGCAGACTGGATAGGGATTGGCGGTTTCCATTACTCGTGGATAGGTTATGGTTGTTTACGACTCGATCCGCAGCGCTACGATGAACCGCGGATTGGCTTCTGAAAAGGTTCGAGGCTGGACTACTCTCTACCGGTTCACGGTTCGCAAGGCGCTCTGTTTTCTTCCTGGGAAGAGTGAAGAGCGAACTGTTGTAAACCAGCGGTTCGCGATCTTCTTTCTCGTCTGAAATGCTTCGCATAAGATCCAACTGACTGCGACTGATGGTCGTGACGATTCCAGGCGATTTCAACGGAGCTGACGAGTCCACGACGTTTCTGTTCAAGAAAGGACTCGATTTATAAAGTGGACTGTTGAATTTTGATTCTTTTTGGATCGAGTTAAGCGGCTTTGGAGTAAACAGAGTCTTTGGAGAGCTCACAGTCCGCACGTTGAAACTCTGGCTGCGACCTACGGCTGTTGAACTCTGCGGAGGATTCGACAAACTTTCAGACAAATTTTCAGTTTTTGTGGCTGTTTTCTGATTCCTGACTGACGTTTGACTGACGTTGACCATGCTTCCTCCGTAAGTTTCGTTCAGACTGCGGTCTCGAACCGAAACGTTGGGCGATTCCTTTTCCTTGCCGTTGTATTCGCCGAAGAAAAATTTACGGGGAGTCTCGTTGTCCGAGGTTTTTCTCGGCAGAGTCTGCGAATGAAGTTTCTCGTTCCTGGTTGCGGATTTCACTTCAGTTTCCCGTTGATATCTCTCCGTACGTCTGGCTTCAGTTCTTGGGTTGGCCAGAGTTGCATAAGAAGTCAGTTCAGGTTTTTTGGAAGCTGCTGGAACGTCTCCAGTAAAAGGGTCTTCTCCCAAGTAAAACTTCTTTTTAGGTTTTGGACGGTCCAGGGTCTGAGTCGTCATCTCGTGACGGAATGTTTGGGTTCCTGAATCAGTTTTGGGACGAAGTTTCGATTTTCGACGTTCGGGTCGGACTGGGGGACCGTTGATCTGATCCGCAAAGGTCGGACTGGCGTAAATCTTTTTGCTGTCTTCGTAAATTTGGCTTTTTTCTAGCCGATTACTGTACGAAGGTGTAGAACGAGGTCCTTCGGTCCCTATTAATTATAATAATAATTATTAATTCTCTGGAAAAGGAAAAATGGGACCTGAAAAGGGGAAACAAAAGGAAGAGGGAAAATGGAAATTTAGACGTATAGCTTCAAAGTGCAGCACGAAGGGGAAATGGGGAAAATAAGGGGAAATGGGGAAAATTAGGGAAAAGTGAAATTTAAAGTGGCTTTTGTAACGAAGGGGGGAAAAGGGAAAATGGTTCTCTCTTTCAGGGAGAAGGGAAATTTATAATTATAGTTTCAAAGTGCAGCACGAAGGAGCAATGGAGAAAACAAAAGAGGGAAAAGTGAACTTTAAGATAGCTTTTTGTAACGAAGGGTGAAAAAAAGGGAAAACGGTTCTCTCTTCAATGGAAAAGGGGGAAACTGAAAAGTGGGAACACTGTGATATTGACAAACTTTTTAGTGAAACATATTTTTATTGTATACATACATTATTTACTTTAATTAATACTTTACTTTAATTGATTAACTTATTTTAATTAATACATATATTATTTACTCTGCGATAGGACGGAGGGAGGCGCTGGACGAGGCGGTGGAGGAGATTTTGGTGAGGGTCTCGATTCGTAAAGCGCCGGGCTTCTGATGAACGGAGTCTCTCGCTCGGGAATCAAGTCTTCAGGCGACGATCTCCTGGGGGGAGAGGTTCGTGACAGGTTCAGCTGGCTCGAGCTCTTCATGGCGTATCTTTCCCGGTTAATCTGATTCTGCATCTGCACTCTCTCTTCACTGCGGTATGGGTTTGATGGTAGTAGCATACTCTTGCTACGACTAACGTTTCCCGTGCTGAAAGTTTTCTTCGCCTGGTACGTTTCATCGATTTCTTCGTTCTGGGGACCCAAGCGAATCACCGTGGCTTTTGGTTGATACTTCCAGGACTTGTCAGCGTCCTCGTCGTCGTCTTCGGGTTTCGGGGGCGGCCACTGTCGTGCGTTCTTCAGGACGGGCTTGTCTTCCTTGGTTTCGATAAACGGACGCCGATACTCGTCCTTCATCGATGTGGTCCTCGGCAGAGAAGTTTTCGGCTTCAAAGATTCGCGCGTCTGCGAAAACGAATTTTCGGAAATTTCCTCGGCGTCCTCGCTTTTTCTCCAGGCTGGGACGAAAGGCTTCGGCGCAGCGTGGAAAGATGTCGATCGCTTCACCGGGGCGCTGTAGATCTCGGGCTCTGGCTTATTCAGCTTAGAAGAGTTCTGTAAAACCACAAATAAATAATTAATTAGTAATATTAATACAATTAAAATATTCAGGCTCTGGCTGAAGCTCTGTAAAACCTAGAATAACTGATGAATTAGTAATATTAATATAATTAAAATATGTTAGAGAAAGTTTACAAACCTGTTCTTCGCTTGGTGAATTATTAATATTCTTGCTACTGCCGTTGAGCAATCCAGCAGTTTTATAAATCGGCGACTGCGGTGGAGACGACGTTGATTTGTTGAAAAAAGTTTTGCCTGGACCTACAGGAAGAACCTGGACGCGGTCCGAATAACCTGCATACCGTCCAGACGAGATAACTTTCCCCGTCCCCGAGTTTGAGCTTCCCGCTTTGGTATCATTCACCGGTCCTGGGGAAAAAGTTTTGGGACGGACCTGAGGGCCTGCCGTAGGTAGTGGCGGGGGTGGAGGTGGCGGTGGAGCCGCGTAGTGATCGACTTCATCAAACGCTTCCCGCGCCTGGAACTTGGGCGACGAGGACATCATGGTGACGCTGATTCCTCCGCTGGAGACTTGGCTGGGCATCGTAGGTTTGCTCTCGAAATCGTTTTCCCACTGGTGGTCGTTATCGTTGTGCGAACTGCGGGAAGACTCGCTGCCGAAATGGCTTTCGAGCCAGCGGGAAGTTTCCAACTTGCGAGTCTCTTCCTCGGCTTCCAGGTCCAGCGGCTCTTTGGTGAGTGCGTCCTTGCGTTCGGGAGAAGTGGCTCGCTGCGCGGGAGGTGTTTCTTTGTTTTTGTTTCGGCCCGTGATTGCTTCCCTGTTCTTTCTAATGCGAGCCGAGAGGCTTTCCCATTCCTTGTCAGCGGTCTCTAGTTGGGAAGCCCCGTGACGATCGTGCTCTATGGTCTCGGAGGTTAAGTGGAGGCCTTGACCGAGTTTCACGCCTTGGGAAAGTTTACCATCCGGAGGCACTAGCACGTAATCAACCTGTGGGAGTTTTCACACATATTTTAGCATTGCTATTGTGTTTACTGCAAGTACTACTAGTAGAAGTATTAGTGTTACGATTAATAATACTACTGCTGCTACTATTACTACTACTACTACTGCTGATACTACTACTACTATACTACTAGCTAGTACCTCATACTACTAGTGCTACAATGGCTCCTTCCACTATTGCAACTAGTCCAAGATTACTACTAACAGTTCTGCAGTTACTACTACTACTTCTACTGCTGCTTCTGCAACTAATCCTACCATTACTACTATAGGACTGGAATTCTAGTCCCTCATATCCTTGCTGTTATCTCCTACCATTCATTCTCAATGTTACAACACTACCATTTACCTGATCGTCGTCTTTGACGTGTGTGTAGTTCTTCTTTGTCTCCTTGGTGATCTCGTGGACCGACGGCTCGGAGACGGGCTCGTCGTCAGGCACTTCCTCGTCGTCGAATTCCTCGTGATGCTCGTGCCGGGTCGTCTCCGTTACAATGCGACCGTCTTTCTCTTCGCTCTTCTCCTATACATTTCAAATATATTAAAATTTTATTAGATAAGATAAAATTAATAGTAAATTACATATACTGATATATGTATATGTATATCTTTGAAAAAACAGTGTAATATAATAAAATAGTTTTATAAATAAGAAAATGATAGTATTCTCATTAAGACGTAATAATTAACCAAAATAATTTCTTAATATTAAATACACTTTCTAAAAAAAGATTCAAATTATTTAAATATACATATATATATATATTAAGAAGTAATATAATAAAATAAAACAGTTAAAAAATAAGAAAATTATTATATTATCATTATTATAAATATATAATAATTAACTAAAATAACTTCTTCATATATATTACACTTTCTATGAAAAGATTCAAATTATTTAGATATACATATATATATTGTGAAAAGTAATATAATAAAATAAAACAGTTAAGAAATAAGTAAACTATAATATTTTAATTAATGTAAATATATAATAATTAATTAAAATAATTTCTTAATATTTAATACACTTTCTTAAAAAAGATTCCAATTATTTAAATATACATATACATATTATAAAAAGTAATGTAATAAAATAAAACAGTTAAGAAATAAGAAAATTATAATATTATAATTAATGTAAATATATAATAGTTAACTAAAATAATTCCTTAATATTTAATACACTTTCTGTAACATGACTTACAAAAAAGACTATCAAACAAAAATCTATTATTTTTTCTAATGAAGATGATAAGTATACCTGGGTGTCTTCTTGATCGACGTATCGTTTATGTTTCCTTGATTGATGAACGATTTTTTTGTTGGGCAAGGCCACGACGTCCTGCCGCTTATGGGCTGACGACGAATCCGAGTCGCGACGCCTGGTCAGTGCCAGTCTCACGTCCGATTTCTCGCGAATGGCCCGGACGATGTCCTTCACGTACCCATAAATGGACAAACAATCGTTACGCTCTGTAGATTATATATATATTTCTAAGAAAAACATGATTAACGAAACTGTAGAATAATCTTGAAAACTATCTCGTTATTTATTACAATTTATTTTACTAAAATTTAAAGTTGTGTAAACTACACATCAAAAAATGTTAGGTCGTTTTAGACTGTTTCGTACTGATTTTTCCGTTACTATTATTGTCAGTAGTAGTAGTAGTAGTAGTAGTAGTAGTAGTAGTAGTAGTATTGGTATTAGTATTAGTAGTAGTAGTAGTAGTATTAGTAGTATTAGTATTATTATTAGTAGTAGTATTGGTAATAGTATTAGTAGTAGTATTGGTATTAGTATTAGTATTAGTATTAGTAGTAGTAATAGTATTAATATTAGTAGTAGTATTGGTATTAGTATTAATAGTAGTAGTAGTATTGGTATTAGTATTAATAGTAGTAGTAGTATTGGTATTAGTATTAGTAATAGTATTAGTAGTAGTAGTAGTAGTAGTAGTAGTAGTAGTAGTAACTAACCACTAGTTGTACAAACTACATATCAAATCATGTAATGTCGTTTTGCATTGCTTTATATTAATTTCCACGCTCTTATTATTCTTCTTCTTATTATTATTATTAGTTGCAGTAGTAACTAACCACTGGAAAGTGTCAACTACTTAGTTTATCGCTTAAAAACTAAACGGAGAAATTTTTAAAGTGACAAAAAAGTGAAATCTGTAAACCGGAATGAACGTTTTCCTTTGAGGAATGTTAGTTAAGAGATTCTTGGTATGAATCTTAGAAAGTCATATGATTCTTAAAAAAGATTCTTTGGTTCTAATATGAATCTTTTAGTCGTGCTAGAAATAGTAGTAACAGTACCAGTAGTAGCAGTAGTAGTAGTAGCGGTAATAGTGACACTAACATTAATAATAAAAATTTTTATTACAATATACATATGAAACATTAGAGCGCTAGTTCTACTGCTACTACAACTACTACTAATGCTACAACTACCACTACTTCTACTACTATTGCTTCTACTACTACCACTATTACTAATGATAGAACATTCATTATAAATACGACATAAGTAAAGGCATTTATTCTTCTCCTACTACTACAAATACAACAACAACAACTACTACTTCTACTGTTACGACTACTAATACTGATAAAATATCTATTGTGTTACATGCAGTAGGCACTAAACCACTAATTCCACTACCACTATACTACTACTACTACTTATGACTACTACTGCTATTACTACTACTACTACTACTGATAAATATCTATTGCGAGACATGTAGTAGAAACTAAACCATCAATTCCATTACTACTACTACTGTTACTACTACTATTACTATTATTATTACTACTTCTACTGCTACTACTACTACTACTACTAACTACTTAACTTACAGCCATAATACTTAACTGCTACTACTACTACTAACTACTTAACTTACAGACATAATACCTAACTGCTACTACTACTAAACAGTATTTTCTTACAATCAAATCCTCAGTCTAAACAGTACAGTCAATTCCAGAGCGTTTCCCTTTCAAACTACAAACGAAACAAAAATGTCGGAAAGTGGATTTGGGAAAATTTTGCCGAGAGCCGTGATTATTTGCCTTGTGCCTTCAACCACCGACAACCTGCAACTAAAAGCCGTGCATTGAGAAACTTTCTCTAAAGTTACCGTGTAACCTAAAGAAAGATACGTGTTTTTGTGCTGTCAGGGGGGTCGGTAACTCACCCACATCATCTTCATAACACCTACACACATGTTATCACTGTTATCAGCATGCTGGTCTTTGTGTCTAGGATAAACTGTTATCCAGTGTGAATAATGAATTCTGTGCTGAAAAAAAAATAATATCCCCAATAAAAAAAGATGCGCTAGTCAAACGACAGAATGACCCTCTGAATGGTGCGTGATTACCACAGATTCAGCTAGATGATAGTGTGAAATCGGCTTACTTTCAAACGGTTCTTACCCTTGAATTTAAAAAAAACTAAGTCATGCAGTATTCAACTCCTTATTGAGAGGGTTCACTTTTAGCTACTAAAGTTAAGTTCTGCTTACTATCCAGCTAGTGATTCAGAGGGAAGCTATAGTGTTCAGCTACCTTGTCATTCGGTTCTCAACCGTTAACTTTTCTATCGGGGACAACGATTATCAAATAGCTGGGTCGTGTTATCATCATGTTATCATGCTGCTGAGCTGGAAATTTATGGTTATAAATGTTGGATACGTTTTTTTGGGGGTGTTGAGCAGCAGCTAAACGAGTTCTGCGTGCGGCTGTCGAAACCTTTCTCTCTTCGCCAAATAAGTCTCCCACTACCAAACCTGTGATTCAACCGAAGGTTACGAAATTTCTACAGAAAAATTCACCTTCATAAAATATTATTACTAAATATCACTACCATTAGTCAAAAAATATATATATTCAATAGTTACATATAATCCAAATAACAAAGAGTACATTATTTTAATTACGTTTTTAAATATGCTGTTTGAAAATTATAATTAAAATTGCTAAATTAGACTTAGTATAAAATACTCAAATATACAATCAATGATAAAATTGTGTGTTACACAAAAATAGAGTTAATTATAATTATATATTTTATTATTATCGGTTACTAGTAATTTTACATACTATTTAATCATCTCCCGACTGAAAATTCTCATAGAGTATGCAGAATTTGGAACTGAGACTCAGTGAGATCTCACAACTTTTTAGAGTTTCTCACTGAGACCTCACTGAGTCTGTGTTCCAAATTCTACATATTCTATGAGAATTTACAGTCGGGCTTATTTTACACTGTTTGTATTTATGGTGAATTTTGTTGTATTATTTATACTGTGGAAAAGTTGTGGGTCCCTTTTGTGTCCCAGTTGCGGTATTAGTTTAACATTCACAGCGTTTCGTTTCTTCGTCATTGAATACGAAGAGAAACAGAAACTGAAACTTTCATTTTCACTACGATTTTCTACCAAATTTGGAATAATTACGATAGAAATTAATTGATCAAAAGCTTAATTAACATCTAAATTTGCTGTTTCAGCTCTGTTATCCGTGTTATCATCAGGTTATCAACGTGTTATCAGTGTTATCGTATGACCTCCTCTTCGATTAAGGACCGCCTTGGTTTTTCTTTTCATTTGGACCCACGCGAAAAGCTGCTACGAAAAACCTCTTAATTAAATACTAATTATTATTAAACCTGCAATTAAATTTAATGGACGTATACTTTAGACCCTGAACTATTTAAATATATTTTTAGTTTTTAATTCAAATGAGAATTTGTATTTTATTTAATGGGTTTTCAAAGCAGATGTGGTGTGAGGTTCTCTGCGTATGGAAACTCCCCCGTAGCAGCCAATGATAGAACCAGGTAACCTTCACAACACATTGGGGAAAAAATATTTGACTTTTACTAACACAATGAAAATATCTTGAAGACCAAGGCCGTGTGTCTTGTAAAAATTAAAAGGAATGCGAAACATTTGAGAACAAAATTCGCCTTGAATTATATTATGTTTAATGTGTGTTAATTCATAACAGTGTAGAATGTATACAGCAATGTATGAGTATTTGCTACTACTAATAGTAAGAATTACTAGGACTACAGCGACGGCTACGGCTACTATAAGTGCTACTACGAATAAATAACAGTAAAATTATTTCTACTACGGCTACTACTATTACTACTACAGCTACTGTCATTAAAATTATTCCCACTACCACAATTAATACTACTTCTACTACTACTACTACTACTAATACTGCTACTACAGCTACTGTCATTAAAATTATTCCCACTACCACAATTAATACTACTTCTACTACTACTACTACTACTAATACTGCTACTACAGCTACTGTCATTAAAATTATTCCCACTATCACAATTAATACTACTTCTACTACAACTACTACTACAACAACAACAACAGCAACTACTACTACTACTACTACTACTACTATTACTACTATTGCTATTACTTCCACAACTATCAATACTGTTACAATTCATACTACTTCACTACTTCTACTACTACTGTTAACTGAGAATAATGGTATTTACGTCATTGGTGAGGTCTCCAAGATGATGTGCTTCTTCCGTTTCCAGTTTCTCTTCAATTTCGTCCCTGGTTTTGGTCTTCTTCTCCTTCTTCTCCCTCACTACCACAGCACCGGGTATCGCTACCCAACCCTCGCCCAACGGGGTATCATCACCGGCTTTCAAATGCTGTCAAATAAAAATAAACCAGTCAGAATTTTATAATCAATCGATTAATCAGTCACTAGTTCAATCGACCAATTCTTAAATCGATTACTAATTAAATAATCGATTAGTCTACCAAACTAATCAATCAATAAATCAATTCTCAACGATACATCTACAAAAATAAACAAAAACCGATCCGTAACTGGAATCGCTTTGTATCAATAATCGATCAGTCTATCGATCTCTTATTAATCGATTATTAACTACTAATCGATCAACAATTGCTCCACTTATGGAGAAACCACAAAAAGTAAGAGGTTCTTCAGCTGTTCCAGCAATTTAATAATTTAGAAATAAAAAAAAACTTGTATGAAGTAATCCAAGCTGGTGGGAAATTCGTAAGTGAAAGTGTATCATATGTCCAGCCATTAGAAACATTTACAAACTATTTCCCAAGGAAAATGCTCCAATAAGAACTAATAATCTATCAAAGAATGAAATAATATCAATATTATCACTATAATATCACTATTAATTAGAAATTTTATTCACATAATATTTAGAAAATTAATTACAGTAAGCAATTAAATAATTGAAGTAAAAAATCCTTTAATTATTTGCTGTTTTCCACTCCCCGACAGAAAATCCTCATAGGACCATGTAGAATTTGGAACTGAGACTCAGTGAGATCTCAGTGAGAAAGCTTTTAAAAGTCGTGAGATCTCACTGAGTCTCTGTTCCAAATTCTACATAATCCTATGAGAAATTTCTGTCGGGTCATTTAACATAAATTAATTAGAGTAAGAATTAATGAATTTTTATTAATTACCTCTTTTTTCTCTTCTTCCTTGGTTTGGGTGTCCTGCGTGGTGTTGGTGGTGACCAGAGGTCCGCTGTCTGCGACGATGTGACCGTCCTCCAGGGTGACGTGTCGCTTGACCCGCGTCTCGATCTGCTTGGTCGTCGTCTCCTCCACCTTGCGCTTCGTCACTATCTCCTCTGTTTTGAAGTTATTGATTATTAATTAAAAATATTATAATAAATTAAATTACAAGTTAAATTGACAAAAACTGTAATTTTTTTGAAAATATGTATTATTATTATATTAATGAACTAATTAGTTAAATTAAATTAATTGATTCAATTAAGGAAAAATTTAAAATAGATTACTTGTTATTGATTGATTTATTCTTAAAAATATAACAAATCTAATTATGAATGAATTGATTAATTAAAATTATTTGCAGGATTAATAAATAAAAATTAATTACATAGTTATTTAATACAATTATAGAAATTTTATACTGGCAATTTCATAATATACAAAATCATAATTTTAAAT
The DNA here is from genome assembly GCA_002872375.1 of Eulimnadia texana. Lineage (NCBI taxonomy): Eukaryota > Metazoa > Arthropoda > Branchiopoda > Diplostraca > Limnadiidae > Eulimnadia > Eulimnadia texana. Next base: position 9,973,444 of record NKDA01000002.1, on the reverse strand, counting down.
AATAATATTTTATTTTAATATTTTAAGAATGTTATATATAATTTTGATAAAATTATAAACATGATGTGAATGATATAAATATGAATAAAATGATAAATTAAGATGTAATAATATTTTAATTTACTATATATTAATTTTAATTAATAATAATCAAAATAATTCAATAAAAATTTAATTTCTTAAAATATGCATTATTGTGTTAAATGAATTAATTATATTCATGATTAATTAAATATTTAAACTAATATTGCTCATTTTTCATTCATTTATAACTAAAATATAATAAATCTAAATTAAAAACTGAATTTATTAATTTAAATTATTTTTAGGATTAATTAAAGATTTTAATTAGATAATTTTTAAATATATTTATGTATATTTAAATTTATTATATTATATTATATTATATTTATGTGTATATTTTAAATATATTTAAATATATTTTACCTTGCTTTTTAACTGCAACAGTGTCGCCATCTACCTGCAAGTACAAAGTATAGGCCAATTGAGGCTCCGTCTTCTGCACATCGTTGATACTTATTAACACCATTATAAATAATTAATCCAATTAAATTAAATTAAATTTAATTTGTTTAAAGTTAATTCTGAATTTTTTTTTCTGAAATTTTTGGCAGTTCTTTGAAAGCACCGCAACCGAAGACTGGAAACGGGAAACACTTGACGTGTAGTTTGGTTCTACACCGAGGGGGTCCGCAACTCTCGAGAATCACACACTTCAGTCCGAGAATCTTGCTAAGAATCTTGCTCAGAATCAAGAATCTCGGACGATTCCCAGACCTTTAAAGCGGCTTACGAAGATTCACCAGCCAAGAATCTCGGATTTCTTTTCACGAATCTTTAAGAATCTTTGGAGTTGCGGACCCCCCAGTGTTTTGGACCAATCAGCGTTGGTTACTCTTGGCTGACGATTTTTCACTATGATTATCATTATGAAGTTTCACTCGAAACTCCCGCCTGAAAGCCCCACCCTTCGAAATCGTTATGGCAAACGAGCACAGGTGAAGATAACAAGGTGATAACAAGGCGATAACAAGGTGATAACATGATGATAACAGGTAACTTGGAGGAAAACACTGTCCAGTGAGATAATCAGTATTTGCAATTACGGTGTAATATGATTGTATATGCATTTAGAGTGAATCTGTCGAATGTGTGGACAGATTGGGGTTACTTGATAGGCTTTGTAGTAGTGTCCAGAAATTCGGCAGTTTATTATTATTTATTATTATTATTATTATTACTATTATTAGTAGAACTAGTAGTAGTGGTAGTAGTGGTATCATTAGAGGTATTTATTAGAGTGAATCTGTCGAATATGTGGACAAAGTCTAGATACTCGATATACTTTCTCGTAGCGTCCACATAATCGACAGTTTCGCTTCTAACTATTATTAACCATTACAACAGTTTATTATTACTAGTAGTAGTAGTAGTAGTAGAAGTAGTAGTAGAAGTAGTAGTAGTAGTAGTAGCAGTAGCAGTGGAATCATTAGGCGTATTTATTAGAGTGAATCTGTCGAACGTGTGGACAAAGTCTAGATACTCGATATACTTTCTCGTAGCGTCCACATAATCGACAGTTTCGTTTCTTACTATTATTAACCATTACATCAGTTTATTATTACTAGTAGTAGTAGTAGTAGTAGTAGTAGTGGCAGTATTAGTATCATTAGGCGTATTTATTAGAGTGAATCTGTCGAACGTGTGGACAAAGTCTAGATACTCGATATACTTTCTCTTAGCGTCCACATAATCGACAGTTTCGATTCCAACTATTATTAACCATTACATCAGTTTATTATTATTATTATTATTATTATTATTATTATTATTATTATTATTTACTACTTGCCAGAAACGCCGCTAGGAAACCGACCAAAACATGGCGCACCCAAATTCCCTTTCATTTTTTAAAAATTTTCTTAGAAATCAGGTACACCCGACAATATAGCAAACATAAAGCTTGGATCACTTTATTACATCAAATAATATCTTTTATTATTATCAAGGGGTTCGAAACTGCGAGGAAAAGTGTACAAAGATTATTTGATAACATATGATAACATCGGGGATAACACGGAGATAACAGGTTGATAACATTCCCTGGATGAACGAAGGTTTACATCAAATAAATATCTTTTATTATTATCAAGGGGTTGGAAACCCCGAGGAAAAGTGTACGAAGATTATTTGATAACATATGATAACATGGGGAATAACACGGGGATAACAGGTTGATAACAGTGATAACATTCCCTGGATGTACAAAGATTTACACCAAATAATTTCTTTTACTATTACCAAGGGGTTCGAAACTCCGAGGAAAAGTGTACGAAGATTATTTGATAACATATGATAACGTTGGGGACAACACGGATATAACAGGCTGATAACAGTGATAACATGACCTAGGTGTACGAAGATTATTGGGAGTTTCGGACCCCTTGATTATTATTTATCAGTATCTATAATCATTTATAATTCCAAGGGGTCCGAAACTCCGAGGAGAGGTGCACGAAGATTATTTGATAACATATGATAACACGGAGATAACATGGAGATAACATGGAGATAACAGGTTCATAACACTGATAACATGACCTAGGTGTACGGAGATTATTGGAAGTTTCGGACCCCTTGTATAATTCTATACGCCCTATTCTTATACAGAAAAATACTTTGAAAGACAAAATGTGCAAGGGGTCCGAAACTTCGAGGTCAAGTGTACGAAGATTATTTTGATAACATGTGATAACATGCAATAACACGAGGATAACATGGAGATAACAGGTTGATAACAGTGATAACACGACCTAGGTTTACGAAGATTATTGCAAGTTGCGGACCCTTTGAAAATGTGTACTGTGGGGTATTATTATAAACAGTACTTAATAAATTATTTTTTAAAATTTCAACGCAGCATGTAGGCCTAGGCCCATGGCCGTCTACAGTACTGAACATAAAGCAAAACGTGTCGTAATAAGACAAAAGTTGAAGGAATTCTTAAGCCGGGTTCACACTAGGGCTGTTTGGACCAAACCGTTTGGGCAAACGAGATATAGAAAACATATCATAAGACTTCAGAGCATACTGGCGGTTTTCCTAACCATTGTTTGGGACCAAACAATCGTTTTGTTTCTATTACCTTGCATTTTGCTTTCAATACAACCAAGAAAATCGTATTTCTGTAGCCCGTTTGCCCAAACGGTTTGGCCAAAACAGGCCTAGTGTGAGCCGGGCTAAAGGTCTATGGCTGAAAAACAAATTTTGTTATTGAACTAAAGCTGGGTTCACACTAGGGCTGTTTGGACCAAACCGTTTGGGCAAACGAGTTGCAGAAAACATATTATAAGACTTCAGAGCATACTGGCGGTTTTCCTAAGCATTGTCTGGGACCAAACAATCGTTTTGTTTCTATTACCTTGCGTTTTGCTTTTAATAGAATCAAGAAAATCGTATTTCTGTAGCCCGTTTGCCCAAACGGTTTGGCCAAAACAGGCCTAGTGTGAACCCGGCTTTACGATACTTTGAACTAAAGAAAAATGGAAACACAGAAATAATGAATTCAACAAATAACGTTCTAATATTCTGAGATTAATATGGCACTGAAATGAGATTTTCAGGACATGGAGACATATGTACAACTACAAATTTTTCTATTTTTTCATATTTTTTCTTAATGGTTGTATGTTTTCGCAATATTTCTGCCCAAGATGGCGACTGGTTCGGCAAGGACTTATTTTGAGAGTAGATACTTGCTAAATTTATAATAAATATAATATATAATTTTGGAAAAAAAATGTTTTTAATGAAATACAACAATTCTACAATGAGGATTTGTTGTGAGAATTGTTATACACTGTAATCACGAATATAATTAATATATAATTATAGATATTGCACCTATAATAATAATACTAATATATAATAATATATAATATAATAATAATAATAATACCTATATTAATACACTACCATATAATATTCTAACATCATAATACTATATTAAAATAAAGAGTTTATTGTACGGCGTTATTTGTAACATTTTTACTAAATATACGTTCAATACAATATCTCATTCCAAGGGGTCCGAAACTTCCAATAAAATCTTCGTACATCCAAGGCGTGTTATCAGCTTGTTATTAAATGTTATCAAACTATCTTCGTACTTTTTTTCGTCACGAGTTTCGAACCCCTTGTCTAGTTCTAATAAAAATTATCCATAATAAAATATCACAGATAATAAATTAATAATAATAATAATAAATTAAAATAACATAATAATAAATATTAAATATAAATATAAATATAAACTGTAACAAATAATAATAAGAAATAATAACTATATTAATATAAAATAAAAAAGTAAAATACAAAATATAAATATAAAATAAATAATAAATTAATTAATAATAATAATTAAAAAATTGTTGAGGGTTATTATATTTATTTATTTATTTCTTCTCGGCTTAGGCCGTAGGCCTATTTATTTATTAATTGCTCTCGGTGAAGGCTTTCAGCCTATTGCCAATGGACTACAATATAACTTTAAAAATTTCTACAATGCTACTAAGCTAAAACTACTGTTCCCGACGTAGGCCTAATCCCACATAAAGATTTACATAGGCTTATCAAATAAGGCGTTCGGTTATATCGAAATGTTATTATTATTATTATTATTACTATTATTATTACTATTAATATTATTGTTATTATTATTACTATTAATATTATTGTTATTATTATTACTATTATTATGATTATTATTATTACTATTAATATTATTGTTATTATTATTACTATTATTATGATTATCATTATTACTATTATTGCTATTATTATTATTATTATTTTTAATTATTATTATCTGTTTATCTGTTTATCTGTTTATTGTTCTCGGCTCAGGCCTAGTGCCTATTGCCACACTGCATAACTTTGGACATTTACATAGTTGATATTGATCACTTTTAAAATTGCTAACAAACTAACTTAAAAACTACTCTACTCCCGTGAAATAAGATCCGCCACCACATACTAACCTACTGGAAAGTAAACAATTAAAGCTACCGCGGTACATGAAAGTTATGTAGTAACATTTGAGGAAATAAAAGAGACTATTCTAGCATTATAACTTTGGAACAAAGCAAACAGTGTTTGGACAAAAATTTCAGAAGTGAAGGAAGCACAGAAAGACATTGAAACAAAGTTAATTCGATGTTGTGACATCATTGTTATCAGCTTCATCCTGCAGTCGGTGACGATGGGGCACCTCAACAGGATATGCTTGAGGTCCGCTGGAGTTTGACATCGTGGGCATTCAGGGCATTATTATTTTTATTATTACTATTACTATTATTATTATTACTATTACTATTACTATTATTGCTATTATTATTAATATTATTGCTATTATTATTATGATTATGATTACTATTATTATTACTATTATTATTACTATTACTATTATTATTATTATTATTTCACAAACAAGATACGATCACTCACTGCATCATTTTACAATCGACAGGTTCAATTTGGCGTATCCCAGAATCTTGACACTTTTTTTTCCAAATTATTTTCTTTTTTCAAACTATTTTTTCTCAAACTACTTTTTTCCAACTACTTTCCAATGGAGGAGCCGCCCTTTTAAAAGTCATCGCTCATTCGTTTAACAACCCATCGGCGCTGTGATATAGCTATACTAACAGATTTCCTGCAAACTAATGGTGTTATCGGGTGTTATCAAGTGGTTATCGGGTATTATCAAGTGTTATCAATGTGTTATCAAGTATTATTGCATGTTATCAAGTGTTACTAACGTCTTATCAAGTGTTATCGAGTGTTATCAAGTATTATCGCGTGTTATCAAGTGTGTTATCAAGTGTTACTAACGTCTTATCAAGTGTTATCGAGTGTTGTCAAGTGTTATCGCGTGTTATCCGTGTGTTATCGTGTTATCGAGTTTGTCATCAAGTGTTACTAACGTCTTATCAAGTGTTATCAAGTACTGCCAAGTGTTATCGCGTGTTATCAGTGTGTTATCAGGTGTTATTAACGTCTTATCGGAGTGTTATCGAGTGGTGTCAAGTGTTATCAAGTGTGTTATCAAGTGTTATTAACGTCTTATCGAGTGTTATCAGGGTGTTACCAAGTGCCATCAGTATCGTACCAAAAGTTTTGGTTTAAACGTATCGTCAAGTGTTATCAACACGTTATCGAGTGTTATTTCGTCTTATCGAATCTTATCAAGGGTTATAACAATGTGTTATCACATGTTATCAGGAATTTCGTTCCACTTGGTAAGAACAATAGTGAAAAAAAATGAAATTTCCTTTTCAAGTCTCCGAAAGGGAAAGGTAAACAGCACGATCACTTGTTATCCAAGGTTATCAACGTCTTATCGAAGGTTGTTAACCTGTTATCATACGTAATAGACAATCTCCATCAATCTCAAGATTGTGCTATGAGTGTTATTAGTGGTTATCAACCTGTTATTTACATGTTACAGTGTAGTATCATGTGTTATCAGAGGTTACTAATCTGTTATCTACCTGTTATCCAGTGTTATCAGATAGTCCTATACTCCCAGATGACACTATTAGTGTTACCAGTTGCTAAAAACCTATTATCTAGCCTCCATTGTCGGTTATCATTTGTTATCAAAGGTTACTAACCTATTATCTACCAGTCATCCAGTGTTATCACGTAACCCTCTTACACCCGGATGAAGTTATCAGTGTTATCAGTGTTATCAGTTGTTATCAACCTGTTGTCCACAGTTTACAGAGTGTTATCATGTGTTATCAGAGGTTACTAATCTGTTATCTACCTGTTATCCAGTGTTATCAGATAATCCTATACTCCTAGATGACATTATCAGTGCTGTCAGTGGTTGCTAACCTATTATCTACTCTTCACAGTTTGTTGTCATGGGTTACCAACCTGTTATCCATTGTTATCAAACAATTTATTTTTCTTATCGGAGTTTCCGCATTTTTTTAGTGAAGTGCTTTCGCCGTACTTCCCTTTTAAGCTTATCCTGCACACCCTAGTCGTGTTATCTGTGGTTATAAACGTGTTATCATCACTTTATAATCCATTACTGTGTTATCAGGTGTTACTAAGCTTCAAAATCTAGTAATAATGGTTCTCAGTAGTAAGAAACACTGATTATCAACGTGTTAGCATCGAGTTCAGTGTTTCCACTTATTTTCCCCTTTTTCCCTTTCCGTACTAAAATACGAGGCTGTACTTCCAAATTTTCCCTTTTCCCTCATTTTTCTCTTTTTCAGGGAACTTCCCTGCAAAGTGGAAACACTGATCGTGTTATCAACTGTTGTCACAAGGTGATCATCATACCACCTTTGATTATTGTTCAATATCCCCTTTTTCCCTCTTCGCTTATTTTCCCCTTTTCCCCTCCGTAATAGGACACAAGGGTGTACTCCAGATTTCCCTTTTCCCTCTTCCCTTAAATTTTTCCCTTTTCACATCACATTTTCCCCCTTTTCGGGGAATTTCTCTGAAAAGTGGAAACACTGATCGTGTTATCAACTGTTATCACCAGGTTATCATCATGACACCTTTGATTAATGTCAATTTCCCCCTTTTCCCCTCCGTACTCCAGATTTTCCCTTTTCCTTTACTTTTCCCTTTTCACACCCCATTTTCCCCCTTTTCAGGGAATTCCCCTGCCAAGTAGAAACACTGATCGTGCTATCAACTGTTATCATCATGTTGTCATCTTATCACCCATGTCTGACTACTTTGTTATCAGGGGTTATCAATCACATCCTTAAAAAAACCTGATCTCATATCCGCTTGCCTAAACCAAACACTAACCATATTACTTCACTTTAACCAAAAATAGTAAAAAAAAATGGTAACTATCACACTATTTTTAGTAACAACCAAGGGGGGTCCGCTACTCTCAACAATAATAATCTTCGTTTACAGCAACAAATGTTATCATCGTGTTATCACTTGTTAATAACCAATAATAATAATAAATAACTTTAATAATTATATTAATAATACATAAATAATGTAAAATTATATTGTAACAAATCGAATTATTATAAATTTATATATTTAATAAAATCGAGAAATATTAATATAATACTTATAACATATAATTAATATATTAATATAAATTCGTGATATACGTTCATTCATTATTATTATTAATTATATTCTTTTATAAATATGCCTAGTGATTAATTATATATAAAAATTAGATATATATAATATATATATATATATGTAATATAAATATACCTCATGTGGTGAATAATTTTGCACGGGTCCCGATTGGTAACGCGTAGACGAAATCACTTGCAGTCCGCCATTCAGTTGACTTCCGCGACTCTGACTGCGGTCGGTCATTTTCTTTTCTCAATTACGCCTAAACGAGACGAGGTCAAAGGTCAAGCTCACGTCACAGCAGAGGCCAAAGGTCAGATTTAATTTACAACCAAGGTCAAAGGTCACAGTGTTAACGGGAACCTGAAAAAACCGTGCCACAAATGAACGAAACCTTTGTGGGAGACTTTAACGCACCGATGTTGTTTTAAATCACTGGAAAAAAAAAATCTCAAAAAGTTTCCCGCGCTATGGGGAATTTTCCCACGGGTCCCAGAATCCTGTGGGGAAAACTTATAATCCAGTTGGGAAAAATTTTTGTTCAAAAATTCTGTGGGAAAAACTCGTTAGGTAATCAACTCAGGTTCAGCGCAGGACGGAGACTGAAAAGCTGAAGGCCAACCTAATGGAAAACTTGATGTTGGGATACCCTTGGGGGGTTGGTGGGAGAATGTGGGAGATCCGTGGGGGTTGGTGGGAGACTGTGGGGCTGGGGATAAGGCAAAAGTCACGAATAACCTTGCGCAAGACGTACAGGTCCTTGGTTAGGAAAACTCTGGAGAGCAACTGCAAAACCTACACTGAAGAAAAAGATGAAAATCTTCCCTTTGAAGGCTGTCCTCAATAAATGACGTAGACAGCAGACTGCAGGTATAGGCAAGGAAGGTTCGCTGTATGTTAACAGGTGATAGCAGGTTGTTAACCACAGATAACAGGTTGAGAGCAGTGGATAACATGGAATTAGGAGAGGATTGGGTTTTAGGATCTTCGGGAGAGGGCATAGTGGATAATAATAAGTAAGAACAGGTTGTTAACATGTGGTAACAGGTTGTTAACCAGTGATAATAGGTTGTTAAGAGTGATAACATGCAATATGAGGATGCATTAGGATCTTCGGGAGAGGGAATAGTGGGCAATAACAAGTGATAATAGGTGATAATGGGTTATTAACCACTGATAACAGGCTGAGAGTAGTGGACAACATGGAAGAGGAGAAAGTATTAGGTGTTGGGATCTTCAGGAGAGGGAATATTGGGTGATAACAGGTGATAAGAGGTTGTTAACCAGTGATAATAGGTTGAAAGTAGTGGACAACATGGAAGAGGAGAGAGTATTACGTGTTATAGGATCTTCAAGAGAGGGAATAGTGGATGATATAACAGGTGATAACAGGTTGTTAACCCGTGATAACAGGTCGATAACAGTCGAGACGGTTAATTACAGATGATAGTGTGTTTCAGAGTGACAGATAACAGTGGATAAGAACTTGATAACATAACGATAACACATTACATGAACTGATAACAACCGATAACATATTGATAACAGTTGATAACAGAACCGTTGCGCACCCCGTCGCCCTCTTTGGCACTCACTCGCATCACCTTTAACGGATTTTTACCAGTTGGAGGGGGCTGGCAACTCACCGCATTCATCAGACTGATAACAGTGATAACACCTGATAACACAATCTTCCGAGGGGTCCGCAACTCCCTAAAAACCCCAACATAAACCAATTGGGGTCTTTAAACGACGCAGTACTCTTTGAGCATCTATGTTATCATCTGTTATCAGTTGTTGTCAAATATTCTATGACGAGTTGCCGACCCCTTCGAGAAGAGCAAGCATGGCCTTATATGTCCGTGGTGTTAGAACCAGTTCCTCAGCTGGGGGGTTCGCAACTGTGGCTTTAAAAAAATAAATTTATTATTAATGTTAATAATAAAATTAATTTAATTAATATTTATTATTTGTATTATTATGTTTAGAATTTTTAAAATATTCTATGTTTACTAAAATATTTATTTAAGATATATTTTGGACTTGTTTATTATTATTTTTATTATTATTATTATTACTGTTATTATTTTCTTATATATTCTTATTATTGCTTTGTGTACTACTACTACTACTACTAAAACTACTACTACTACTATTACTTCTATTACTACTACTGCAACTACTACAACAACTATTATTATTATTTGCTTATATATTCTTATTATTGCTTCTTGCACTACTACTACTACTAAAACTACTACTACTACTATTACTTCTATTAGTACTACTGCTACTAGTACTACAACTATTATTATTATTTTCTTATATATTCTTATTATTGCTCCTTGTACTACTACTACTACTAGTACTAAAACTACTTTTGCTACTACTATTACTACTACTGCTACTACTACAACAGCTATTATTATTTTCTTATATATTCTTATTATTGCTTCTTGTACTACTACAACTACTATTACTACTATTACTACTACTGCTACTACTACAACTATTATTATTATTGTGATTTTAGGGGATTTTACGATTCCGTTTCCCCCGGTGACTCAGAGACTTGTTTACCAACATTTGCGCAAAAGGTGTTCCTCACCAACTGGCCACACATGTTGTTATCACATGTTATCAAAGTACTATCACATGTTATCAATTGTCATCCTCGAACTTTTTCAGAAGTTTACACACCTTTTTGTTCAATGGATCTTTCTTCGAGAAAATCAAGGGAAAAAACTGGAATGTTATCAGTGGTTATCAAGTGTTATCAAAATTTTATCACCTGTTATTCGCTGTTATCAAGTGTTAACAACATGTTATCTGCTGTTATCAACATAACTAGTCGTTACTCATATCATCTAAAGATCAAACCACCCTAGTTATCGGTGTTATCAGTTCTTATCAAGTATTATCAACACGTTATCACCTGTTATCAGAGGCTATTCTGAGAGGTGAGATCCGCTTGTGCTGATTAGACTTCCACCCCGGGGCGAGAAATGACGCAGCGCGGTTCTGTTTTCTCAACCGAGGTCCTGTTTTATTATTTTTTGTTATTTTTTTGTTATTTTTGTAAGCACATGTTGTCATGCTCTTTTGAAAATAATTGAATTAATATAATAATTCATCAGAAATTTGCTTATTATAATATTTTAGTATAATAATCTAATTGGCGATGTTAATAAAATAATAATATATATAAATAATTCAATTAAGAATAATAATTAGTAATGTTGCAGTAAATTGTGTAGTATCGCCATTTACTGTTATGTTTATTTTATGCTCATTATTTATTATTTGTTATTATTTATTATATATATTTTATTGTTATTACTGCTATGGGTATAGCCCTGCTACTACTACGACTACTACTACTCCACCTCCTACTACTACCATCCCTACTACTAGTACTGCTACTAACTGCTACTGCTCCGTCTCCTCCTACTACTACTGCTACCTCTCCTCCTACTAGTGCTCCTACTACACCTACTTCTACTACTACTCCCATTCCTGCTATTACTCCTGCTACTATTACTACTACTCCTACGTCTGCTACTACTTCTTCTACTACTATTCCACCTCCTACAACTACCATCCCTACTACTAGTACTGCTACTTCTCCTCCTACTAGTGCTGCTGCTACTACTACTACTACTACTACTACTACTACTACTACTACTACTACTCCTACTTCCACTCCTACTTCTGCTACTACTGGTACTACTACTACTACTGGTACTACAACTACTACTACTCCACCTCCTCCTACTACCATCCCTACTATTACACTGTTATCCCTACCGGCCAGTTTTTGGCCGGTTGAAGCGGCCAAAACGCAAATCCTGTAAACTGCCCGCTGCGGCCAAAATTTGGCCGGTAGTTTTGGCGGCCGGAGAGCCACCTCTTTGCCCTCAGGCACTTCACACCCTCCCCACCCTGCCACCTGCGCCCACCCTCTTCCACCTCCTGACCCCCTTTTAACCCCTACCCTGCGGCTTATATTGCCTCCCATTTATGGCATCCTAAAAATGTATTAGAATATATCGACAAATAATAATTTCTCCCGTCAGAACAAAGTCTTTGTATTTACAAAACCAGTCAAGTCAAATATCGGGGCTTGATTACAGAACAGCAGTCGGAACGCAGAAAACACGAAAAATGAATTTGACATGCAAAACGTAGGTCAAAGCAAAAGAACAGCGAAGAACACTGCAGAAAAGCATTCAAGTATTCTGCAAAAATGGTTTAACAGTATTCAATTCTTAAAGACCGCAGTCGTCAGAAAAATGTCGTTTTATTGGATCCCAGTTATCTGGTGGGAATGAGTGAATAACATCAGACTCATCGATGAGGTTCGCCAGCTGAAATGTCGAACGATGAAAACCACGTCATCTGAGGAGATAATAATTCCAGTAGGTTAGACTAATTCTGTCAACATACTTTCACAGTATTCAGAAATAATAATTTAAAATTCTCATACGGCACAAATGATCAAGAAGAAAAGCAGAAGACTTGATAACTTACGTTACAATTGCCAGTTCTGCAGCTTTTCAGAGCACCAATTACGTGGAGAAGTTGAAACGTTAGATCTCGACACAGCAGTAGATTGTTAAATGTCCATCAGTGTTGACACCAGACCATGGGTTTTGGGTCACGCTTAAGATACTGGACTGCGAGATAAATGCTTCTTGATTTTGACATTGCGTCATCTAATTTCGCAGGGCCCGCAACAGCTTGTCAATAAAACCAGGATCTGGTCAATTACATGTAGTTAGTATAGGTTAAGTTGTCATGAATTTAATTTTCTCTATACCTGGAGTCTAGAAGTCATATCACAGCCACGTAAACTTGAATATTCTTGAAGATAAACTTCACACATGTTAGAACATGTGGGCAGATGGTATCGCCGGGTTAACGGGTGACAACTTTTCCACTTTCGCCAGGTCATTCACGTCCTTATCCTGGAATTTTTCAAGTTTAGATAAATCAAATTTCCTTTTATAAATTGTGAACTAATTACACGTACTTACGTAAAATGTGGCGAGAAGGAAAAATACCAGCGAGAGCCCGTCAACGTGTGTCTCGGTCCAAGTTGTTCGTTACAATGGAAATTTCAAACGTTGAAGAGCGTTGCCAAATTTACTTAACAAACATTTTATTTCGCCTTTTATGCCCAGATATGTTTGCTTCGTGTTTTCGATATTTCAGACCATATTACTGGCATATTCATTGTTTTAAATTTTAATTGTAATTAAATAAATAGAATATTTCACATTTTTCTTTTGAGACAAAATCAACGTTAAGTTAAACGTTAGCTTAGCGCTGTGATGTGAGGGTAGAGGGTGGCGAAAGGGAGAACGGGCTAACCATACCGCCACAAAAGGGCTGCAGGCTAGAAAAACCGCCCCCTTCGCAGGGTTGAAAACCTGCAGATGGGAGGAAATATAAGAAAAGTGGCCGGTGAGGCCGGATTTTGGCCTCGTGTTGGACTGGCCTAGCAAAAGTGGCCGGAGAGGCCAAAAAGTGGCCGGACTTTTCGGGTGGCCGGCCACTTTTTGGCCGCCAAGGCTTAACAGTGTAGTGCTGCTACTAACTATTACTGCTCCGCCTCCTCCTACCACTACTGCTACCTCTCCTCCTCCTAGTGCAGCTACTACAACCACTTCCACTATTACTACACCTACTCCTATTACTATTCCTATTCCTGCTATTACTCCTGCTGCTACTAATACTACTCCTACTTCTGCTACTAACTGCTACTGCTCCGCCTCCTCCTACTACTACTGCTACTGCTTCTAATACCACTCCTCCCCTTCCTACTATTACAACTACTATTATTATCATTATTATTATTATTATTATTATTATTATTATTATTATTATTATTATGATTATTATTATTATTATTATTATTATTACTGGTGGTGAGTTATGTACCCTTGGTGGAGGGGCCGAGAGAAATCCAGTTTTCCCCAAAGAATCCAATTTGAAAGTCAAAAAGGTCGTTTGAACACACAAGGAACTCCTCAGAAGGTCGAACACGGAATTCTCATCGTCAAGGTCAGGCCACACGCTGCGTGTTAACACGATGATAACACGTTAGTAACACCTGATAACAGGGTAGCTCCGTACTGACCTAAACCAGAACGATATTAAGAAATTAAGTACTTGTGTAATGAATAAATGAATAGTAACATCGGATGATAGGACGATAGCAGGGTTGTTAATCGATGATAACACGTTAGTAAGACCTGATAACAGGGCAGCTCCGTACTGACCTAAACCAGAACGATATTAAGAAATTAAGTACTTGTGTAATGAATAAATGAATAGTAACACCGATGATAGGAGGATAGCAAGGTTGTTAACCGACGATAACACGTTAGTAACACCTGATAACAGGATAACTCCATGCTGACCCAAAGAGAACAATACTAAGAAATTATACTTGAAATGAGTAGTAACATTGGATGATGGGACGATAACACGGTTGTTAACCACTGATAACACCTTAGTAGCATAGTAACAACAACATGAAGTTTCCACGTTAACCTGCGATAAGAAGAGAATAAAGCACTTATACAATAGCTATACCTTGTTAGAGTTGAGTAGTAACACATGATGACAAGAAGACAACAGGGTTGTTAACCGCTGATGACATAAAAGTTCGGGAATCTTCTCTTCTTCTCAAGTGGGTCATGGTTAGCATCCATTATGAGATATTATTTTGCATTCCGCAGCGGATTTTCACTTCCCGAGCCTCGAGACCCCGAAACCTTTTTCGCAAACAGAAGATTTAATGATTCAATAATTCCATCATTTCAAATGTCTTGACTAACATTTTTCATTGAGTAATTCATCCAGTTTACGGATTTAAAGCAAAAATTACGAAAACAACAAAAACTTACGTTTGTTTTGTAAACAGAACAGAGTCCATTTTTGTTCTGCTGAAGAAACTCTCATGACGGGATTGATGGCATCTTAAAAGACTACTGCTGTTGTCAGTATCACGATCTTAGACCTTAAGAAAAGCAAAAAATAATAACACAGATATTAGTAAAAATAACTTCAGCTTTCACTTTATTTGTTATTATCGAGTCTTACAAGTGGCTTCAGTCACGCGAACCTCATCAACACGTTAGGCGCCGGCGAACATTTACTATTAACGCCATCTAGCGGCAAAACTCTCAACTAATTATAAATTTTATTCACAGCATTTACTTTATTATCCTTTATTATTTGATATATTATTTCACACTGCTTTATTTCACAGCAGGTATTGAACTAATATAATATTAATTAACTGGGAAGATTGGAAAACTCCTAAGGACGCCATCTAGCGGTAGGAATGTGAGCTACTTTGTACAATTTTGTATGTCTAATGCACTAGGTGTTACTAGTTATGAACCAAAATTTTGTCTATCTATCTGTCTATCCATCTAATATACGAACAGGAACTCTTTTAACCTAAAAATTATTTTTAAAATTTCGCAATAGAACCGCTATAGTTTGTGTTTTATTTTAATGTTAGGTTCACATCTCCACCATTTACAGCTTTGTTTTTCCCGCCTGCTGACGAACTTGTTTGCGAAGTAATACAAGCGCCGGAAAACTTCCACAAGCGCAGATGAAATTTGCATACACCTCCTCTTGCAGAGAAGATTTTTCCCTTTCTGCTGTATTAACTTGATGCAATTGACTAGATTCACAAGTGCTAACAACGGTCCTGAATAACAATGATAAAACAAGCAACAGCTAAAACGTTCAGCAGATCAGCGAGAAAACTACTGAAGCAAACAAAATTCTGCTGAAATCTAATTCCCAATTCAATTTTTCACTAAAATTCTTTAAGACCTTCCTTTAGCATCCTTCAAAGTATCTACTACATTATAAAAATCTTAGAATTTCTTAAAACCTTCTTTGTAAATTGTCAAATATTCAGTAACAGATTAGCTTTGTTACAGTAGTTGCTATCCAAGATGGCGGCTTCTTGCGCTGGCCAATCACAAGCGTACAGCCTCGGGCAATTGCAGAAACCCTATAACGGACATTCACAATACAGGCCTACGTATTTACGTATGTTAAAATATTTACTATCAGCTTACTAGACGCTTTAAAGTTGAGGGAGTTACGGGGAACGAATACATTATAACCAGTGCTACCACTTTACAGGGAAATTCCCTTAAAAAGGGGAAACTGCATTTGAAAAAGGAAAAATAAGGGAAAAGTAACATGGAGTGTAGCTTGACACCCTAGATGAAGGGGAAAAATGATACTTGACATCTATATGGGGAGGGGGAAAAAGGGGAAAACCGTGACCTCTTTGAGGGAAAACGGAAAGTTGAACGTGGAAGTACTGATTATAACATAAGATATGTGAAAATGATGTTAGATCTACTTCAAAGGGAGGATTTTTATCTCATCATCGCCTGTACAAGAGGATTCCAGGAACTTAGCAACACTCTCTTGTCCAGTATTCCACTTCGAAGGGGATTTCCCTGGAGAAGGGGAAATTGGGTCTGTAAAGGGAAAAATAAGAGAAGAGGGAAAAAAAGGAAATCTAGAAGTACAGCCTTGTATTCTAGCACGGAGCGGGGAAAAGGGGAAAAATAAGTGAGGAAGGAAAAGGAAAGATCTAGAAGTGCATTCTTATATTCTAGCGAGGAGGAAAGAAAGGGGAAAATAAGGGAAGAGGGAAAAGGAAACATCTAGAAGTACAGTCTTATATATTCAGCACGGAGAAAAAAAAGGGAAAAATAGGGGGAAAGGGAAAATCTAGAAGCACATCCTTATATTCTAGCACGGAGGAAAAAAGGGAAAAATAAGGGAAGAGGGAAAAGTGAAAATCTAAAAGTACAGCTTTATGTTCCAGCACGGAGGAAAAAAGGGGGAAAAAAGGGTAGACACAAAATTAAATTCTGCAAGTAAAGCCTTATATTCTAGCACGGGGAGGGAGGAAAAGGGGAAAAGGGGGAAACTGAAAGTGGAAAAACTGCTCTTCTCAAACTTCATCTCTTGGAGAGCGTGTATCACCTGTTGCTACTAAAACTTTATCCTTCAAATCATAAAACTTGGATATAATTATTATAATTGTTATAATTTATATAATTTATATAATTGTACCAGGAAAGTGGCACTGCGTAATCGTTTAATCTCTGTGGAGTCTCTGTGCAATCGCTGATGCATAGAAAAGACGTGGCTCCTTTAAAATCAATAACTTTCAACTCCTGCGGTTTTCCCCCCACCTTGTTAACCCATGATAACACATTGATAACCCCCTGATAACACTTTAAGCACAAACTACTATTCCCGCTGTTCTTGTGGTTCTTTTTCGTTTCTAAACTGTATTTTGAAGCAGTGTTTCCACTTTGCAGGGAAATTCCCTGTGAAAAGGGGAAAACGGGTTTATAAAGGGAGAAATAAGAGATGAGGGAAAAGGGAAAATCTAAACATACAGCACGTGTTCTTGTACGGGGAAGAGAAAGGGAAAAATAAGGGAAAAAGGGGAAAATGAGAGTGAAAAAAACTCTTTTGAAGGTACAGTGTCATCTTGTTATTAAGTTGTTGTTTACCCTGTTATCATCGGTTAACAACCCTCATAAGGGAACTACTTATCGGAGACTTGTGTACATAAACCCCTTGGAGAAATACTCTGGACATCAAATGTTATGGAGCTGTATATCGATCAGGGGGTAAAACAAGGTACGAAGGCACGGGTAACATGTTGATAACATGATGATAACAGCTGATAACATGCGACAAAAGAAGATCATTTAGTGCGCCGTCAATAGAATTGATGAAGTCCACAAAAAATATAACTTAGGTTAAGTTTCTTTAATAGTTGAAGACCCCCTAGAGAGTTGTTATCATATGTTATCAACATGTTATCAGCTGTTATCAGCTTCTGGAAGATTCTTGTGACTCAAAAAAATGTTTCCAGTAAATATTATTGTTGTCTTTGGTTAACTCATTTTCTGTTATCCACTGTTAACAATCGTGTTATCCTCTGTTATCATATGTTAACAATCCCCCCCAAAGGCTTCTTTTGCATTATCCACAAGTTGTTTGTTTCGTATTTTTTCGGCTTCGCAACAGGTTAATTATGTATCATGGTTTTTCTATACTTTCTATCATCCGTTACTTACTATATTATCGTATATTATCAAAGGTTACCAATCCTCAAGGTCTCACTTATCAGCTTATCCAACTTACTATTCCATTTTTTCGTGTTAAATAATGTATTATCGCTACTTAATAGTCACTCATTCCTCTGTTAACGGTACTTACTACTATCTTGTCATCTGTTATCATAGGTTACCAATCCTCAAGGTCTCACTCATCTGCTTATCCAACTTACTTTACCATTTTTTCGTGTTAAATAATCTATTATCGCTACTTAATAGTCACTCATTCCTCTGTTATCGACACTTACTACTGTATTATCATCTGTTATCACATATTAACAATCCCATATTTCCATTTTTTTTCATAGTATACTCTATTATCTCAAGCTAAAACTTATCTTCCATTGCACCTATTCCTCTGTTATCGGCACTTACTGCTATCTTATCATCTGTTATCATATGTTACCAATCCGCATTATCCAGTTGTTTTGTCACTCGGCTTCCAAAGAGTCAGTCGACTGCGCAAGCAGCTCGCGCGGCCTGTGGACGAAACGCTTCCTTCGGGCCTCCGCGATAAAGGGTCCCGGGACCAGTGCAGTGTGCAACAGGTTATCCATAACTCCATGTGCTCAGCTCTGCTTTCCTTCCATTCACTAAATCCACAGTTCAACATTTTACTAATCTCCATATCCAAACACCGTAAGTCACTAAACTACATTAACTTTAGTTAATTTAAATTTAATAGCTTTTAGAACTAAAGGGACACACCCACATTTCAATGTAAAAAATCGAAAGTGTCTAGAATTTCTTTATCCGTTAAATATTTATTAATATAAATGTATCATTTATTATAAACATTGTGTGAGTGAATATTGAAAATAGAAAAAAATGCGCTAGTCAAACGTCAGAATGACCCCTGAACGGTGCATTGATTACCGTGGATTCAGCTAGATGGTAGTGTGAAATTAGCCCACTTTCACTAGGGTTCGTACGCTTGAATTTTTAAAGAATCAAGTCATGCAGTGTTCAATCCCTTATTCAGAGGGTTCAGTTTTAGTAACTAACGCAAGTTCAGATGCTATTCAGCTAGTGTTCAGCTACCTAATCATTCGGTCCTCAACCGTATGACTTTTCCATCGGGAGGGGCTTTATTATTGGATTTACCAGGAAGTTTGGGGCTTGCAGTGATAGATATTGGTTAATATCCGTCTTTGGTTTAGTCTTTTATTAGTTTTTACATAACAAAAATATTTAATATTATATAATAAAACATTTCTAGTGTTTAAATAATATATATTAACATTTGATAACAAAAATGGATCGATAAATAGCCTTAAGGGAACTTAGCATCTTCCGCAAACATTTGAAAGTTGTGTTGGATAATTCAATCAGCTTAATCTATTGACACAAAATGCTATTTTTAGACTTTAAACATTTATTTATAGATATCTTGCATATCAATCTGCATTATGAGGCTGTGGCTTTTGCTTTGGAAGTTGGGTGTTTCCACACTACAATACCAAATCTACATTTTTCTCGAATACTTTTCAATATTATACTAATATTATTATTACTACAGATACTAAACCCAAAAACCGCAAACTGCAAACTGACGTCACGATACATGTTTGCCTAATCTGGTGCATGTGTGTGGAGAACTTATTAGGTCAAGGCTGATTTTTGTGGGTGAATGTTTAAACACCCCTATTGATTCTGAAGGCAGGAGACCTTAAGGGAGCTGTTCTACGGCAAGAGGAGGAAACATAAACATGATAGCAACAGGAGTTGTGTGTTGAAATAGGAAGATGATAAAGCTGGGATAATGAGATCGGCAGGAGCTTTTTGGGAGGGAAACAGCTACTATACCTACGCCGCGCTGGCAGAAAACATAATAAGCCCCTGCACAGCAGCCAGCCCATCGGGTTAAATGAAGCCGCAGGAAATTAAGGGAGAAGGATATCAATCTCTGTTGTTTTTTTTTTTCCTGTAAGATGTCGTTAGTTTATGTTGAAATTTTGCTGCAAAATCCCAAGGTGGGGTATTATATTTGCAGAATGGCTCCACGGTTTTAGGTTAACGGTAGATGACTGACGTTGTAATGATGTCGCCCCTGATGGGATAAAACCAGGGCCCCCTGTGGATACAAACCCCCGGCTCGCCTTGCAGTAAGTGGCCCATGATTACGTATGACGGTCGCATGTCAACTTATGGCGATATGTGAGGACTATATGAGAGATTGTATGACAATCTATAGGGCAGCATTATGTTTTGTGGGAGTCCCGTGATGTACTTTGAGGCTCTGTGATGTTCTATGACGATCATACGGTCTTCTATGATAATCATTGAAGCTCTATGACGCTTTTTGAGGATCATGAGACGTGGTATGACATTCTGTTGGAAAGCATTACGTTTTAGGGTATTCGTTTGATGTTTATGTGAACCCTAGGTGATGCTCTATGACGATCATACGGTGTTCTATGATACTTATTGAAGCTCTATGACGCTTTTTGAGGATCTTAGGTCATTGTATGACATTCTGTTGGAAAGGATTACGTTTTATGGTATTCGTTTGATGTTTATGTGAACCCTAGGTGATGCTCTATGACGATCATACGGTGTTCTATGATACTCATTGAAACTCTATGACGCTTTTTGAGGATCATAGGTCATTGTGTGACAATTTGTAGGGTATAGCCGTTACCTTTCATGGTACCCATGTTATGTTCTTTGAGGTCCTATGATGCTCTATGACGATCATAAGACGTTCTGTGACGCTCGGTGAAGCTCTATGACGCTTTATGAGGATCATAGGTCATTGTGTGACAATTTGTAGGGTATAGTCGTTACCTTTCATGGTACCCATGTATGTTCTTTGAGGTCCTATGATGCTCTATGACGAACATAAGACATTCTATGACGCTCGGTGAAGCTCTATGACGCTTTACGAGGATCATGAGACGTTCTGTGACGATCTGTAGGGTAGCGTTATGTTTTATGGTACTTGTGTTCTGCCCTTTGAGGCCATATGATGCTTTACGACTACCATAAGACGTTCTATGACTCTTTATGAGGATCCAGTGTCAACTTGTATTGGTAACAACAATCTATATTACACTTATACTGCATCACCGCTACTACCCCTACAACAACTACTGCTACTATTGCTACCAGTACTTCTGTTACCACTGCTACTACTACTATTACCACTACACACAACAGTAACAACTACTACAACTACCATTTACCATTACTGCCACTACTACTACGATACTACTAACGTTACCACTACTAATCACTATCACTATCACCACCATTACGACATCAACTAGTAATACTAATACTACTATTGCCCTCACAGCTACCCCTACAACCGAAACCACTTTTACAACTACTTCTACTTCTGCTACTAGTAAATCACCTATAAAGTGAACATAAGGTAACATCTAAAACTGAAATTCCGAGGATCATATACTGTAAAACTTCTAGAACAGTGAGTCCCTTGTCTGTGCAGCAGACGTTGCGACTAACGCAAAAGCTTTCTATCCTCTTGAAGCGAATCAATTAAGACACACAGCTTGAATAATTGATTCTATCGTCTGAGAAATCCTCCCCTCCCAACTAATGCATTAACCAACTCCCAAAAAGCAACAGGGTCTAGCACACCCGACTGTTAACATACTGATAACACGTTGATAACCTGCTGATAACAAAATCTGTCTTAACACATCTATCATCTTTAGGTTCTACGTACATGAAAAAGTACGAAAGCAGTTCACAGAAACTGTTCTTAACCACAGATAACACAGTGGCGATTGTTGATAACCACTGATAACACTCTTTCCTGATAAAAGATTTAGGCAATGTTTCCATTTTGCAGGGAAGTTGCCCTGAAAAAGGGGAAAATGGGGTCTGAAAAGGGAAAAATAAGAGTAGAAGGGAAAAGGAAACTAGAACTATAGCCTGTACTCTAGCACGGAGGGGAAAAAGGGAGAAATAAGGGAAGAGGAGAAAAGGGGGAAATTGAAAGTGTATCTGAAAAGGGGAAAATAAGAGAAGAGGGAAAGGGAAACTAGAACTATATAGCCTGTATTCTAGCACAGAGGGAGGGCAAAAGTGGGGAAACAATGGAAGAGGAGAAAAAGGGGAAATTGAAATTGAGTCTGAAAAGGGAAAATCTAGAACTACAGCATATATTCTAGCACGGAGGGGAAAAGGGGGAAATAAGGGAAGAGGAGAAAAAGGAGAAATTGGAATTGGGATTTAGGAACCAGAGAGTAGAGAAACTCGTAAAAATTTCACAAGGTGTAGTGGATGTTGAATGTAACTGTGAATCCAAGTGACAGATATTGTATTGATCCCCTTGTCCTGCTGCCGTCAGTTGGCTAACGTACACCAAGGGCTCGTAACCTCGGATAACACACCTGCTACACCAATAGCTGTTATCAACTGTTATCAACGTGTTATCATCACAGCATCACATTCGTATCAAGCGTTTACACGTAATTAGCGTAGATGTAATCGATAGAATGAAAGCAGGGACTTAGAAGACGTATTATCATATGTTAACATCATGTTATCATATTTTTCCGCTATGTCATCACGTGTTATCATCTCATTATCACATTCGTATATAGCGTTTACACCTAATTAGCTAAAGATACAGTCGCTAGATTAAAAGCTATTGATTTTCTTTAAGTGTTATCATGTGTTACCAATGTTTTATCATCATGTTATCATCGTGTTATCACATGTTACCATATCTTGTTGTCATGCTATCACGTGTTATCATCCCATTATCACATTCGTATATAGTGTTTACACTTGATTAGCTAAAGATACAATTGCTAGATTAAAAGCTATTGTTTTTTTTAAAGTATTATCATGTGTTACCAATTTTTTATCATCATGTTATCACGTGTTATCAGTGGTTATAACCCTTCACTCCTTTGTTAACCAGATACAATATCTATTTGCAGAACCTTTTCGACTGGTAAAACCGCATTTTTACTTCATATTATCA
Source organism: Eulimnadia texana (assembly GCA_002872375.1). Taxonomy (NCBI): domain Eukaryota; kingdom Metazoa; phylum Arthropoda; class Branchiopoda; order Diplostraca; family Limnadiidae; genus Eulimnadia; species Eulimnadia texana. The sequence goes on along the minus strand of NKDA01000002.1, from coordinate 9,950,131 downwards.
TCATGTTATCTACGTATCACATATTACCACATGCTATCATCATGTTATCATGTGTTATCATTATTTTTCCCCTCCAACCTTCTTTGCCAGCTACAAGTCTATTTGTAGAACCTTTTCAACCCTTTAAAACCCTAGTTTTAGTTCATATTATCATCACGTTATCACTACCAATCACATATTATCACATGTTATCAGTGGTTGTGTCTCACTCCCCCTGTTTGCCAGCTATACATATGTGTTTGTAGAGTGAAGCCATCGATTTTTTTGCAAAAGAGGTCTTTTAGGTGCTCCGCGTTGGTCCCTAACTTGGTTGTCTGCCACAAAGGACTTCATTCTGCTTGGCAACGCTAAAACAGCTCCCGTGTCCCAATAATACGTTAAAAAAAAAACTTTTAACCCACCCGTCGGTTGTTACCCACTAAATGCATTTCCACTACACAAAAAGACTATCCCTATAAGTGGACAGTACAGTTAGGAATAATATAATTTAAATGTACTAATAGGATAGTAATTTATTACAGTACAGTGTAATGTAATTTAAATATAACAGTCTTAATAGAAAAAAGATGCACTGGTCAAACGTCAGAATGACCCTCTGAATGGTGCCTGATTATCATGGATTCAGCTAGATTATAGTATGAAATTGGCCCACTTTCACACGGTTCATACGCCTGAATTTTTAAAGAACTAAGTCATGCTGTATTCAACCCCTTATTCAGAGGGTTCACTTTTAGCAACTAAAGTAAGTTCAACTAACTATTCAGCTAGTGATTCAGAGGGAAGCTAGTTTTCAGCTACGATTCATTCGGTATTCAACCGTAAGACTTTTCTATCGGTCCATTCCTGGTCCATTCTTGTTCAATATTCTGGTTATCAGTGGTTAGCAAACTGTTATCACATTTTGACAAATGATAATTGGCAGATAATTTTCAATCCTGTCTTGAATCACTTATCACGTGATAGATAAAACTGTGACAAACACATTGATAAGATGATGATAATACTGATAATACTAAGATGATGGAGCCTAGCAACCGTGTCCCTAAGCTTCTCTCGTGTAACCTGACACAGTATTTAACCTCTGTAACTATAACCATGATTAACCAAAGATAACAGATAACCACGGTTAAACACTAAACATATTAACTATACTTACTAGCATATCGACTGTAACTATGTGAATGTTAGTATTACGTATATGTAATACCGTGTAGTGTACAGTGTGTTCGCATTGCAGGACTTATCCCAGTATAAAAGAAAAATAGTAGATAAACCACACAGTGTAAAGTTTATCTCCGGAGTTATACCGGTATAGTATATGAATATAGGGTTACACCATATTCAACCTGCAAAGCTTGTTCCAGTATAAAAGGACAACCAGGGATAAACCACACAGTGAAAAGTTTATCCTCGAAATTATATCACTATATAGTATACAAGTTTGAACGTACCGTTAACACTAATGCTCGCATTGCGGGACTTATTCTAGTATAAAAGGACAAGCAGGGATAGATATGCCAAACATTTGAAAGATAAGTTTATACCAGAAGTTATACCAGTATGGTGTACTTCTGTATGAAGTATGAACGTAATGCAGCATTATGTTCTTACTGCAGGACTTATTCCGGTATAAATGACCAACTAGAGATAAGCTACAACACTGAAGAGATAGGTATATCCCAGAAGTTATACCAGTACAGTATACAAGTTTGAACGTAGAGTTACTATTATGTTCAAACTGAAGAATTTTTTCCAGTATAAAAGAACAATCAGAGATAGACAGACCGCACGGTGAAAAGTTTATCCTCGAACTTAAACCAGTATTTTGTGCTATACTGTTTCATTGTGAATTATTAGCAGTTGCATGTAGCAGTGAATTTTATTGATTATTTGGAAGGTTTTGAAAAAGTGGTATAGCTTTGGAGAATTGAGTGTGGGATATATAAGGATAAGAAAACAATAGAGTAAAAGTGTAAGGCAAAGTCAAAAATCAATACTTTAATCACCGATTCGGTGTGGGAAGCTTTGTGTTCGTGTGGCTTATTCACCCAGGGAATAAGCATCCACACAATCACTGCCCATTCAACATATCTTACCTCTATACGTCATAAATAATATTAATCATAATAATCTTGGTGATATAGTATAATATTAACAATGTACTATAGTACTACTACTACACCTTGTGCTACTGCTACTACTACTACTGCTACTACTACTAACACCGCTGCTACCAATAATTGTACTACTACTACTACTACTGCTTATACTACTACTACTACTACTACTATTATTACTACCTATGCTAGTACTGCTACTTCTACTAAGTCTACTACTACTACTACTACTTCCTCTACTACCACTACTGCTGCTATTACTGACTTACTTACACTAATTGCTGTAAGTACACTTCTAACGGAAGCTATATAACATATGTGTATATATAATAATACAATAACATGTATATTGTATCAAAATACCTTAGTTTTCACTGCATAATAACGACAATATTACACAGTGATAACTGCACTATTAAAATGTATTTAAGTTAATTACATTAACATTCAGTGGTTTTGTTTCTCTTATTGTCTAGTCTACTTATCTAACAGACGTAGTGAATCCAGATTTCCAAGTTCATTACACTTAATTTGATTGAAAAGAGGAATTAAGATACAAGTGTGCTAGAAGTTGTCGGTAACCATGGCAACCCTGGAAGCTTTTTCTCATCCAACTTTGCTGCAAATACTCATTTACAGTTCTGTGAATCCACGAGCAACTTCCACGAACTTCTAAATCTAACCCATATCATTACTGTTATCAACCTGTTATCAAATTATCACACCCTAACAGACCATCAGACTCTTAAAACTCCAATCTACGTACTACTATTGTTACTTTATATCCGTGTTATCCGTACTTACTAACTGTTATCTTAGGTGATTCAGTCTGGGCTTAGATTGTTTGACTTTGGCGAACCCTTAAACAATCAATCCAAACAAGAAGTAATCTTATATATAAGAAAAAACTTGGAAGTAGTTCTTGGTCTTACTTCTGGTTCATCGGTAATCCTCGTATTTCTTATAAGTAACTTCAGTTATATAAAAATCTTACATGAAGAAAATCTGCCACGTACCGAGTGTTCTAAAATAATAATAATAATACTTCTAGTAGAAGTGGTAGAAGTAGTAGTAGTAATAGTAGCAGTTATAATAGTGCTGGTAGAAGCGTAGAAGAAGAAGTAGAAGAAGTAGTAGTAGTAGTAGTAAAGTAGTAGTAGCGGTAAAGTTAGCAAGACTACCTCCACTAGAGTTACTACTTTTCCTGCATACTGTATTTTACCAAACTACCGCTACTCCTTAGAATACTACTACTCCCCACGAATAATACTCTTGCTACTTCTACTACTACAACTACCTTTACTATTTTTACAGCTAATACTGCTCCTCTTCCAATCTACAACAGAAGGATTATTCATAAACCTAGCACTTATCTTTACTTGGATAGTTCTGTTAAACAGTCACACTTGAAGAAGTCAGTCCAGTTATCGACTAATTGATACACCTTCATAACTGCCGACTGTCACTTGACTTTCTCTTACTGAGCTACTTCATTCGTGAAAACCGTCACAATATGCAGAAAACACGGAACATACTCAGCTATACTATACTCATTTCCGTTTACGACTTAATCATCCATATTAGTAGTAGTAGTAGTAGTAGTTGTTGTTGTTGTTGTTCCCTAGAAAATTCTGATTTTATCGACTAAACAAAGCATTTCAAAATGTATATTTAAGACAGACAATAATGGCCTTGTCGCTGTGAATGTAATCAGCACGGCAGCATCTGGACGCTGGCATTATCGCATTTCTGACATCCGACAGGACCGTTCGATGAAGTTGTCACCGTCATGGACAATCACAAGGATCCTAAGGACAACTGGGTGTGCCCAAATGACCGTCAACTGGCCCTGCGAGCAAAGTATCAGCTACGAAAATCTTCTGGTTTTATGATCAATTAATGCATTATTATATTTTTGTAGACTACAATCGGGTTGGTCGATAAAAAGTGGACGAAGTCCTCGAGCTGCTGGAGCTATGAACACTAAATCATCCAGCTTAACAGACGAAGAACACGAGAAAATCGTCCAGGTGATCAAAAAGGCAGAAAGTCTGGAACTGGGTGAACAAGAACGGATCGGGTAAAACAATTCTACTGTTTTATCATTAAATTAATACTAAAACTAACTTAACTGATCGAACTTACATCTGAATTCACAAATTTTCTAGGAAATTAGTAGAGCGTTTGGAAAATATGAAGAAAAACGCATTGGGCGATGGAGTACATCAATGCATCCTCTGCGGTGATCCCTTCGGTCTGTGGTCTGGTCCCGCTCACTACGTTTGTCGAGACTGTTCCCGAGTAATTTAAACTGACTTTTATTAATAACAAGATGGTGCCTTTTTACGGTGCCTTTTTGGTGACCTTGCTCTAAACGTTGCTTGCAGGCTACAGTCTTAAAAAAGCACTGTAAAAATGAACTGAGCAACTACGAAAAGATACTGTAGTGGTCTCTTTTCCGCAGTGTTTTATAAGACGTATACTCTTTAAGTTTTAATAATTTGACGCATTTTAGTTTTATTTTAATTAAGATATTGATAAATTAATTTGACTTATGGATGGAGTTTACTCTTTGCAACGCTATTTGTTTTGAAGATACGAGCCACCTCGTTTGAGTTTGCAATAATAACTTGGACTAAGTTGTGCAAAGTGCCCATCCAATTAGCGACTGTTTCTCGCAACACCTTGAAACGGCTCGCTAAACTTTCTGCAGAACTGTGTATTAACATTTAAATAGCCCGTTTTTTGGCAAAGTAAACAACAGTACTTCCACTTTGTAGGGAATTTCCCTGGAGAAAAGGGGGAAAAATAAGAAAAAGGGGAAATAGAGGGAAAGTTCAATAAAGAGGGGAAAAAAGGGGAAATGAAAGTTTTCAAGCCAAGAAAGGGGGAAAAGGGAAAATAGTCCCCTCTGCAAGGGAAACCAGCAGTCACATTTTGCAGGAAAATTCCATTAAAAAGGGAAAAGTAGTCTCAAGAAGGAAAAATAAGCGTGAAAAAAAACAGAGAAATATAGTATAGCATCGTAGATGGAGGGGGAATGGGTATGTGATATCTACAAGGGAAGGGAAAAAGGGAAAACAGTGCCCTCTGCAAGGGAAACCAGCAGTTACATTTTGCAGGGAAATTCCCTTAAAAAGGGAAAAGTGGTCTCAAGAAGGAAAAATAAGCGTGAAAAAAAACACAGAGAAATATAGTACAGCATCGTAGATGGAGGGGAAAAGGATATATGATATCTATAAAGGGAAGGGAAGAAAGGGAAAACAGTGCCCTCTCTAAGGGGAAACTGGAAAGGGAAAACACTGGTAAACAAGCGTAAGGAGGTCGTTTGAACTTGTGTTTGCAGCTAAGCGGAAACTTCAAGCTGATTTGCAAAACTTAAACATAATATATAAATTATAATTTATTTAGGCTGTTTGCCAAAAATGCGCCATAGACGTTTCTCGCAGCTCCAAGGAAATGGCCTGGTTGTGCAGGCTCTGCGCCGAGACCAGGGAAATCTGGAAGAAATCAGGGGCTTGGTTCTTCAAGGTAATCTGCAAACAACTTTTCAAATTAAAAGTACTTTTCAGCTTTTAAATTATTCTACTTTTAGAGTTTCCCGAAATACAAGATACCCGAGAGGAAGCAGGAAGAAACCAGCAAGTATCGTTCCGCAAAACTCTTAGATTCAAAACGAAGTCCTCGACCGTCACCGCCGATTGGTAAATGGGCCCAGAAAGCTGTCTACGGAAAATCAGGTAATTGCAATACTAGAATAATTTATATAATTTATTAACTAGTTGACTTACAATCTTAGCGGAACGAATGGTTTAATTTGAAATTAAGGGGTCTGAAACTTCCAATAATCTCGTACACCTAGGTCGTGTTATTACTGTTATCAACCTGTTATCTGCTTGTTATCTACATGTTATCATATATTATCAAACAGTCTTCGCACACTTTTCTTTGGAGTTTCAGACTCCTTGTTTGAAATAACTAGATGTTATTCTAGGCGTACTTCGTTAACTTGAACAGTATTTTTGATTCTGCAAATATTTTTTTTACAACAATTATACTGCTATCAGTTATAATAATCCTTCATCTATTTAGTTGATTTGCAGTTATAAAACAATAATTTTAATACTTTAAAAATTAGTTCTAAAACTCGTCAACAGATGGCGTTGCAAAATGTAAATAAACAGACGCGAAGCTCAGGAAGCTTGTCTAAGTCAAAATATTTTTAGTATTAATATCGCGTATATCGCGTTTATTAGTTATGCAACTCCAAATGGTTAACTTAATTAGACAAATATTGCTGTACAAAAATGTTGGATAGGTATTCAAAAAGTACAGGTTTCAAATTATAGTCCTAGTCCTGCTTCTCTCAAACGCTCTTAACACATTTGTAAAATGTTTTACTGCCTAAAATATTCGCAAAATGCTTGTGTTAACACTGAGACATATTAGCTCTCCTTTTTGGGTTTATCAAACCATTTCAAGTATGTTGCAAACTTCAGGAGGACTTTCCGAAGATTTGCTGGCTTTGATAAGTGGTCTCGTTCTTCAGTTCCGGTTTCCACAAAGTCAATTAAACTTGATAACCTAAATCTATTCAATGTTTTTTCTTCCTAAATTAAACTGCGTCATCACTATACCAGGCTATACTGTAATGTTATGGAGGCTTCGAAAGTTATAAATTACTTTTAGCGGGTAAAAAGAAGCACAGTACTCAACCCCACTGTTGTAAGTAGTTATTTATTGACCATTTTGTCGCTCTAACTTATTGGAGTGCTTCTTGGAAACTGCGAGGACAATTTTTCTAGTTTTCTAGATTACGTGGAACACAATATTTGCTCTCGTTCACCTTTGTCAGAAAAATCCTGTTTGCCTCGATTATTTAACAAACTGTTCACGCAAACCGTAACCAGGAAAAATAAACGTTTTATTTCTATTGGATACCATTACCCACATATAAAACTTAAGCGATGGTGCCTTTTGTGGTGCCTCTTTGGTGATTTTAACCTGGCAGTTTAAACGTTGCTTAAAACTTGGACGCGTTAACACGATGCAGGCTACTGCGAAAAGGCACTGTGAAAAAAAACCGAGAAACAAGGAAAAGGCACTATGGCGATGCCTTTTTAGTGTTTTGCACGGTATAAAACACTATTGTTCGGATCTATTTTCACGTGGGAATACTCGTGCTGTTGTTTCAATCTAAATATAATTTTGTTCATTTATTTGCTTGATTTCAGGTCGAGGCCAGTCAGAAGATGACGAAAGCAGCAGCTCGGATGATGGGGTCGGCCGAGGAGTCAGTAAAGTTACCACCACAGTCCACGACTGTTCTAGCGAGTCTTCCCCAAGCCTCGGGTCAGTCCTTGGAGCTCTACCCACCTTCCGCCAAACACCTTCAGTCGGGATTTCAACATCCCTCGACTCCGATATTTCCCTCAACATGACCTCAAACAAGTATACACACATTTTCTCGAAATCAGCTTTTACCTTAATATTAAATTAAATTGTTACTTTTCTTTTGTCAAGGATTTTGTCAGGCAGCAGGTCGCTAAGGGCCAGTCCGCAGAACAGCGTAACGGACAGCGATAGAGGTTCGTCCGTGGCTACCCGCAGCGTGTCGCCCTATCGCTTGGAGTCACAATCGACCAATGAGAGCTTCTCCAGCGACGTCACCGACTCGAATCCCGAGACTTCGGTGACGACCCTCAAGCCCGTGCAGTTCCAGTCGGCACCCAAGTCCCCGCTGCAGCGGAGCCGAGCGTTTTTCTTCCGCAGGGAGTCGAGTTCCGCCAGCGAGGCCTCGACTTCGTCGCTTCAGGACGTCTCCGCTCCGACGAAGCAAACTTTGCGAGGTTCTCCATCCCCTCTGGCTGCTACACCCATCACCGATGATTACAATCCAAATATAGACAGTAATATATTTATAATTCATTAAAAAAAATATTAAAAACTATTTTATCTTATTCAAAAGCCTCCTACGGACAACTGGAGTTTTCGATTCTGTACGATGAGCCGAACCAAGCGCTTCACTGCACAATACTAAGAGCCAGGGTAATTTATATATAATAAATATAAAATAAATCGGAATTATGATTTTAAATAATGCCAATTACAGGGATTACGTGCCATGGATGTGAACGGACTGTCTGATCCTTACTGTCTGCTGCAGCTTTCACCTGGAGCTAACAAAGTATTTTATTTCTCTCCAAAGCTGAAATACTGATCTAGATAATTATATAATAAAAAGAACAATAATAGTAAAATAAATAGTAATAAGAAATAATCGAGAATATTAAGGATTCACTTTAAAATGAACTGTTTTTCGTAACTCGGATCATATTTGATAGTGAAGAGGCTAATTATTTCGTTGAATGAGATATTCCTAGAGAGTAAAATTTATTTCATTGAAATTTATTTTATTACTTTCTCAAACATTATCTATTGAATAAGTTTAGTTACCTATTGACTCCAAAACTACGTTAAATATAATTAATTAAATATTTTATTAGTTAATTAATGCTATTATTATTGTAACTAAAAATATTATCATAATAATAATTAGTAAATAATGATAAATATGTTTTATTCCGACTGCAATTTATGTAACAATTATTTCTGGACTCAAATTCGCTGTTTTGCGTAAAGTTTCATTTTTTTTTTTTTCAAACTTAGGACTCGCGAACCCGGACTCAACCGATGCGCAAAACACTTAACCCGGAATTCAATGAGACGCTGACTTATTACGGCGTATCCATCTACGATGTCAGCAGGAAAACGCTACGCATCCTCGTTATAGGTAACAGACATAGATTGCAATAATAACACAATTAATAGTGATAATAAAAATAATAATAATAGTACATTACTGATACCACTATTGCTACTACTACTACTACGACGACTGCTACTGCTACTATTGTACTACTACTGCCACTACTACTTCTACTACGACTGCTGTTACTGCTACTCTTTACTAATCCTGCTACTGCTTCTACTACTACTACTACGACTAATGCTACTGCTACTGCCACTCCTACTATTAATCCTGCTACTGCTTCTACTACTTCTATTGATACTACTGTTACTGCTGTTCTTACTACTACTACGACTACTGCTACTTTTCCTTCTTCTCCTCCTCCTCCTACTACCACTACTACTTATAGTAATAATAATATTAATAATTATGATAATATAATAATTTAATTTTTTGATCAGATGACGATGTCTTCGGTGACGAGCCCATCGGCGAAACTAAAGTAGTTCTCAACTCTCTGAAGCCCCAGCAAACGAAACTCTACCACGTCTTCCTAGAAAGTCCTAGTGTTGTAAGATACGATTTCCCATATCACCACAACATTATTACTCAATCTAATAAAATAATTAAAGAAATAAAGTAATAAATTAATAAATTTTATCGGTAATTAGAATAACTAATTAAGTAAACCAACAGCTAAACCAAGAAAATAGTTCATTAAGTAGGTAATGAATTCTTGAAATGAATAAAATAATGAAATAACAAAAATAATTAGCAAAATAAAATAATTGATTAATCATTTAATTTAATAATGCGTAAAACAGAAAATAAGACAACTAAAATAAAAAAATGCAATAGAATAATTAAACTAATGAAATAATTAAATAATCTATTAAATAATACATAAAGTAAAAAAAGTAACTAAAATAATACAATAATTCACAAAATAAAAAATAGAGTAACTAAATCATAGAATAGTTAAACGAAGAAAATAGTTAAATGATTTATTTAAAATGTCTGTTGAATAAATTTCAGGCTCTCAGGTCTCTGTTGGACCCTGGAAAGGATCGTGGACAGATACAGATCTCGCTGCGCTATTCCCAAGATAAAGGTTCTCTGGTTGTTGTCATCATACGATGCCGTAACCTGCCGCCTCTGGATAGTAACGGACTCTCTGACCCCTTCGTCCGAGTGTAGGATTAACTGGTTGCACAATTTCGTCTGTCATCAATATTTTTTCGTTTGAAAATTGATAGGCACTTGAAGCCCAGTGCTCGTCGCAGCCGCAAAACCAAGACTGCAGTCAAATGGAAGACTCTGAATCCGGAATTTAACGAAGAATTTACTTTTGAAACCAAATTGAGCGAACTGGCCCAACAGCGACTGGAACTTACGGTCTGGGACAAGGATTTCGGAAAAAGCAATGATTATATTGGTATTAAAAACTATTATAAATTTACAATAATGTATATAATTCTTTAAATTGTTGTAGGATGTCTCTGCTTGGGTCTGAATGCTAAAGGCGATCGTCTGAGACACTGGTTGGACGTTTTGAAACTCCCCGATCAAAATCACGAGAAATGGCATCAACTTAGTTATCACCACTTAACAGATAGTTCTTAAACCAACTAACAATTATCAGATCACGTGACTCTGTTGCATTGAGTTTGACATTTATGTACAAAAAAAAAGTAGGAAAAAAATTCAGAAAATCGATATTAATTATTATTTTATTAGCTGAATTTTAGACGATTGTGTTGAGCCGTTGTGATGAAATGTGAAAATACACAGGCTTGTCAGTTCCCCAGTGAATAAACTGGAAAAACCAGTCACTTTTGCCACTTGGTAATTCACTCTTGATAGTCTTATTATCCAACATTAAAGCCCAGCTTAATGCTATCTTCATAAAAAAAAAAACAATATAAATATGTGTTATTTTGGTTTGTCATAGCTTATCTATAGTAAAACAAAAAGCTTCTATTTAACCACAAAAGACTTGGGATTTAAAGAAAAATCCTATAAGCTCTTTGTTTTTTTTTCGTATTTTTTGTAACAGAAATATTATAGAATTACTAGTTATTTACAGTTAATTAGTTGATTTAATTAGATTAATTGAGAAGTTAATTTTGTAATGAGTTTTTTTTCCAGTCACGTGTCCTTTGATTTCAGCTCGCAGATAAAATTTCAACAAAACCAGCAGTTTTTCCCCATTATTTGTTTGCTGAATTGTGCAACGCAAATATCAGAAAAAAAATAATCAGTAAATAAAAATTATAATTATCTTATCAATGTGCCATGTGCTTGCAGTTAAATCCCCCCAAAAAACTGAATATGTATAGCTTTATTTATAATCAATATCCTTTATCTCACAAAAATACCAAAGTTTGTTAATAGTGGACTTCGTATTTACTGAGTCAAAAAACAAAGGGAATTTATCTATTATAAAAATTCAGGAATGTCTGGCAATTATTTATTTTATAAATATAATACTAAATTTATAGTTATGATATTCTTGGTTGAGTTTTATATTATGTTATTCTTATTATGTACGTTATTATTATGTTATATTATGAATTTCTTCTATAATTAACTATCTATTACTCTATGAATCCCTTTTCATATGGGAGGAACCAGTTGTTGAGTATTTTATGCAATGGTTCCGGTAGCAAATGTAAAAATTCCCAAGATAAATCGAAGTTTTGCTAACGAGCATGAGATTTGAACATTTTTAGCATGATAGATATTCACGGTCATTGTTTTAGCCAAGGTTATGAAGTTATTTCGCAAGTCTTTGTATCAAATTATCTTTTTCTCTCATTTATGAATATTATTTAAAGCGTTCGTGATATTCTGAATTTTATTCACAATTAAATATGAGGGAAACCTTGCAGAATTGTATAACTGCACAACAGAAAACAAGAGCGTTATTTTTATACCCAAATCCGTATTTCAAAGACAATAGTCAGTATTACGCAAGAGGAAAATTGCTCCAAAAATTAACGAAATTTCCAGTGGAATCCAGAAATTTTGCTCTAGATCAGTCCGAATCATTGGGTAAACGAAGATCCGCTGGAGAAAATTTTCCCGCGCAAATTCAAACTTTCACTTCGCTACCGTTCTAAGTTTGTCTGTTACAGAAAAGGGGAATTCCTTTTTTCATTTTCTTGGAGTATAACGAAATCTGCTGAAAAGGGGGACGGTATTTTCCCATGACGTAATAGGTACTGAACCATTTTTGGTGATTTAATTGGACATTCAATTAGAGGAAAAGGTGCCAGTGACAATCGGCTCTGGACTTTGCATTCGAGTTGGTACCAGTTCGCGAAAATCTCGTTTTCTTGGTCAAAATTTTCATTGTTTCAATAATCGCGGTTCGTCATACAATCAAACCGGTTTAACTTTCTATCGGACGAAACACATATTTCTAGATCAAACAATCTAAAATTCAACTCACAATTCCAACTTTCCATTTACTAGTCACAGGATTTCACGACGCAGAATAGTCAACAACACTTTGCAAATTTACAAATTCACGCTCAACTACAGTGATTTTGTATGCAGTTAGAAGTAATGCCTGCTGAATTGATGTCTTCTTTTGTCGTGAATTAGCCATATAAAGTCATCATTACAGAATTTTGGAGACTCGTAAGTTGAAAAACCAAAAACGAGTTTCAAACAGAATTTGAAAAAAAAAAAGAAGCCAAACTTCCTTGTTGAGATAACGCAAAGAGATTTTGCAGAAGACAAGAACAGTTTTTATTTGCAAAACAACCTGAAGTAGATTCTGGTTCATTAGTTGTTTTCCCCCGGAAGGTTTTGCGAAAAGTTTCTGCACATTTTTTCCACTCCATAAGTTTTTGCTTCAAGTCTGAAAGGCTTTCTGGTGTCTTTTTAGTATTTCGAAGAATTATTTAATTCAGTTTAAATGTAAAACTAAGTCAAAATTACTCTTTGTTTCAGGATTGTAACTGCAATGTTCAGGAACCTCAAATCTTAGGATTACACTTTTTATTCTTAAGCAAATGTCACTAGGTACCGTTACGCACATCAAACGTCTTATGCAAATGCCGCTAAGCAACAAACGGAGGTTTCTGATATTTCCTACTTCACTTTTTAAATAGAGTTTCAACAAACTAGAAAGAACATTCTGAAGTTAAGGAAGAATAAAGGGGAAAAATCGTGATCCTACATTAATAATCTATTCGGGAAATCCGAGTTCATTCTATAATCTCACAATTATATCTAAATTAAAAACAACATTAAATTCAATTAATCGCATTATTCGTTTAGCGATAGATTTATTATTCTCAGTTGATTTGTATAGGCCTACGATCACGCGGTTTTCACTTGTTTTGCTGTCGCTCGTGTCCCAATTGCGTTATGAATCGTGCTGTAGCATCTGTTTTCAACCCAAATGAAGCAAAAATTGGAACAATACTAACGATTACAATGGGCAGTCCATCGTTTGTCTGTAGTCTTATTGTAATCGTATTTTCTTATTTGATAATAGAGTGAAGGATCTGTCCCTCCAGGTCTTAAAAAAACGTTGCGGACGTGTTAGAAAGTGAACTCAAGATAGGTCTAGGTCACTCAAACTTGTAAAAAAAGAAGGAAAAAGGGACAGAAAGACTTTCACTTGACTACCCCTTCGCCCTTGAAAAAAAAAGTATACCCTGCTGAAACTTTTGTTTGGAACAAGCTAGCTTCAACTCTTGAAATTAGCACAAAACTATAATTAGAACAAACAATTAACAACAGTTCCAAAGTAAAGAGATACGACACTCTGATTGCAGGAATCATCAAATCAGGCCATTTTGCTGCGACTGTTCAAGTCCAGTGGAATTCTTTAATTGGAGTAAGTTTGCAGTTGAAACTAGTAATGGCTGCCCCTGAACAGATGGAGATAGCCCAACACAGAGAGGGAATTGCGTCCTTGTTTTGGTTTAAACATGCGCTTCTTTCGACCATGTGGCTAAGGTGGGAGTTCAGGTGGGAACAATACACTTGCTGGGTGGGTATTTAAACTAGCCAGCGGGGCTGTGCATACGTAGTAGCAACGGATCGACGGACAAAAAGATTACAAGTAGATACGCGGCTGCCAGCAGCCCTTCATTCGCACCGTGGAAACGGTCGGGGAGAGAAGCCATTTCAACTCATTCCGTTTAGAGAACAAGAAGAGAGAGGGTCCCAGCATCTCACAAATTTCTTCATTAAACGTTCTTTTTGTGCAATGATCCAGCAGGTTTTCCTGCAGAACGTAAACTTTCATAGGCTTTTCCTCGTCCACCCCGTTGATTTCTGGAATCTTCGTGAGCCTGACGAACTCTGAATAATTACAAAAAAAAATCCCAAAGTGAAACAGAACTTTTTTCGTCCTTAAAAATCACATAGGTGATATCGTCTCTGGGAAATTTGTTTCCTCCTTGTCTACACAAGTCTTATCTTCTTGTCAGTTTTGCGCATATTAAGCGGAAGATTTTGTTTTTGTTCGTCTAAAAAAGTATTACTATATCGATTAATACGGCGTCCAAGATGAAGATGACGCTGCTGAGAAATCACATTCTACCCTACTGGAGAAGCATTCTGGTGATCCTAGTACCTCTAGTGCTGCTGCCTCTTCCTATCGTCTCTGGAACCTCAGTAAGTACTTGACTATCTTTCTAGTTAAGCGGTTTGCAAGTTCTATTGTTGCCATGTTTCGCACAGAGCACTGTATGGTACGAGACCTGTGGGTCTTTTTCAGACTTTCACAGGTCGAAATAAACAAGTTCTGGGGCGATATTTCAAGCAGATAGAAATGCCAAATACAGGAAAAAGTTCTGGTTCTAATATCTGAAAACAACAAAAATAAGTCCGCATTAAATGAGCAAAACTGACTGTGCTGGTTGTCAAGTTAGAAACTATCTTTTCGTCATCTAAGTCAGTATTTCAGTCCCCTCCAATTTTCTTTCAGTTTTTCTGTCCCAACAGGACACAGAACATTACCTGTAAAGCCAGTAGAGGTGTTACTAATAACCATATTTGGTTGAAATGTGCTTCATACGAATACGTCATTATTCCAGAATTAGCAGTTACCTTCTGCAAATACGTAGAACAAGTGCAAATACCGAGGGTTTCTGTTTTCAAAGTTCCCCATTTTTCATATTTAATAAATTCTATGCTTCCCAGAACTGAGATATGATCATGTTTTGTTACCTAAAATAAACAAGAGTAAAGGTTACATCAGTTATTCGGTCTATACGCAGTTAAAGTTGAATATTCGCCATATTCAGGAAAACTGGTTTCGAGTGTGTTCTACGCCTCGAACACCCGCTGTATTCGTCGAGTTATTTGTTACGGGTTCTGCTTTCTCACAATCCACAAGTTTTGCAATGAAAGCTGATAGATAAAATCTTCCATTATACTTTTATGCCTCTGTACATTTAGACACAAGAAAGTAAATTTTTGTTCATCATATTTCAAAGCCGAACTATTTGAATTAAACTTCAGTGGAAAAGTATTCTACTGCAATAATGCTATTACTGGTCATATACAAGTTAAAGGTACCGGGTGTGGGTGGGCTTGTACCATCCTCAACACGGAGCAGACCGGAAAGAAGTACAGAGAGCATTAGAAGCAAATGCGCAGTCTACTTTGACAATAAGTTACTGATTAATTTACTGGTAAGTTTGCTGGAATCCGATTTTGAAATGGGCCAATTTCTGGTGATAACTGAATTGTGGACGTTGAAACGGCGTTTCGAAATCCTTTCTCAAAGCTGTTTTAATCTGGGTAAACAGCACAGCTGACCTGGTTTGTTCAAATCGGTAATCACCAGTGTTCGGTAAATCGTTTGGCGATTTAAATCGGTTCTATGCGATTTTGCGGTTTGATTTAAATCGCCAGCAAATTTCGCGAATTTTGATCTTGATTTCGATTTTGAAACCTTAAAAATTCAAAATCACTTTCTAAATTTCGTCCCAGAATGCACTCTAGTTGCAGTCTTAATTTTTTTTTTTACACCGTCCGACATTAGAATTTACAGCTTCGAGATATCTTTGAACTGCCCATATTTCCAATAGTTTCTTTGGCATATTACGAACGTTTGTAACATTGACTTGTGACCTTCTTGCGCTTCTTCTTCATAAGGTTGCAGTCATTTCAGTAAAAATTATAGTATGTCCTCACGTAAGACTTTTTCCAGTACAGCTTGCGAATCAGGTATAAATCACACAATGAGGAGATAGCTATTCCCGAAGTTATACCAGCATGTTTACCGTGAACATAATGTTAGATCAAAGCTTGTGTGGAGCAGCTCAAGTGTAGGTTGCGATTTCCAAATTAAAAAAAGGAAAAAAAACTATGAATCTAATACTTTGTTTCATCGTTCTTACTTAAACGATTGGGTGTAAATTTAAATACGTAAGGTTCAAACTAGTTAATTTTCTTTCATTAAAAATGAGTTTCATGACGGAGGAAATTTTTCGATTTGAATAGCGATTTAAATCGATTTTTGGGGTAAAAATGATTTTGATTTTGCGATTTGAAAATCAAAATCACTTATTTTCCGGACAAAATCGATTCGATTTTAATCAGTTCTGAGATCGGTGATTTTTGATTTGACTTAAATCACCAAAATCAAGTGATTTACCGAACACTGATAACATACTGGTACACTGGATACATGTCGAAGGTTTTTGTACTGATCTTTGATTTTCCTTCAAATGTTTTGCAGTCAAGTAATCCGAGCATCCTTCTGAGAACTGAATGCCACAGTAGCTACCAAGTTTCTAAGTTTACTGTCAGTTGTTCTGTCAAAACGGGTTAACTTAACTGACGTTAGTATAAGCTACCCTAACCAGTTCTAGTCTTACTTACTGAATTTTTTTGGTATCTGAATGTCTTCATATTTGCTTGAATTGGTAGCTTACGAGAAAACAGGATCTATATCATGAAAGCATGCACGAATGATCAAAGATACGTACAAGTTTATTAAAGAATAATTTATGCAAACAGGAAGCCAGAGCGGGCTATGTCATCCTAATAATGGCTCTGTACTGGATGACGGAAGCTCTACCTTTAGCGATCACCAGCTTGATTCCTGTTTTCCTATTTCCTCTTCTTGGCGTGATGAGTACTGGAGACGTTTGTATTGCTTACCTTAAAGAAACCAACATGATGTTCATCGGTGGTATGATGGTGGCGGTGGCTATCGAGCATTGCAACCTTCACAAGAGGATTGCACTCCGAGTCCTTATGTCAGTTGGAACCAGTCCTCAGTGGTAAGCCCATGATATTCAAGGTGAAGAATCTTAATTACGTGGTAACTGGAACCTCTATTCTGATCCAGGTTGATGGCGGGGTTCATGTTCACTACAATGTTCCTATCGATGTGGATCTCTAACACAGCTGCTACCGCGATGATGGTACCTATTGTAGAAGCCGTTGTTCAGGAGTTGTACAAGGTATG
Source organism: Eulimnadia texana (assembly GCA_002872375.1). Taxonomy (NCBI): domain Eukaryota; kingdom Metazoa; phylum Arthropoda; class Branchiopoda; order Diplostraca; family Limnadiidae; genus Eulimnadia; species Eulimnadia texana. The sequence goes on along the minus strand of NKDA01000002.1, from coordinate 9,932,814 downwards.
GCAAAAATGATTCTTTGATTCAGAGTACAAATGTAAGTCATAGTGATTAACTTACAGTACATTTTAGACAGTTGATTTGACTACAATGTAGTGTAATTAAGCTATTGTTTGATCACAGGATGAAGATGTTGCGGTTGAGAACGGGAGCATTGAGCTTGCCCCAAGAAACTCGATAAGTAGCGATCCTCCTGGGTACTCTACTGTTGACGTATCCGTCATAAGTAGTTCCTCCTATACCAAAACCGATTCTAGCACTGTTGATTTAACTATGAGTAGCCAAGAACTCGTAGGTAGTCAGTCCAGTGTCGAAAAAGTGGACGGGTAAGTGAACCTTTTCAACCTAAAATCAATCCTGAACATGAAAATTTTAACATGAAAAAAAAGAGTTAACGTCGATTCAATTAAGTTATTGTCGTTGGATCAGTAGATAATATTCCTGAGCATTAATCAATAGATATATGCTTTCTCAATCTTCTTCCTTGCTAAGATCGCAAAAATGATTTGTACACGATTTGCAGTGGACGACAGGAACGAATGAGGAAATGTATTTTGATGTCTTTGGCCTATGCAGCCAATATTGGTGGCACAGGTTCATTAACTGGGACAGGACCCAACTTGTCCTTCAAAGGAATTATGAAAGAGTAAGAACAATGGGTGTCGCCAAAACTAACAGAGAAAGCTATGTTCGGCTAGAAACCTTTAGAGGAATATATACAATCCCTTACAGCGACTAACCTGCTGGACTTCTATCAAATGACTAGCTAGAAAACAGATTGCATAGTCTTAGTCGACCTAGATTCGTGATACTAATTCTTTGTGTTGTATTGCTTCTGTTTTTCTGCTTACCAAACAGTTCTCCTGATCCTAGTCCTAGAAGTTCCACGACCTGCACAGAAAATTACCGCAAAATTCGTACCAGTATGATGATGGCCGTTGCTTACTCTGCAAATTTAGGTGGAACAGGGACCATTATCGGCTCCAGTCCACAGCTTGCCCTCAAGTCAATATTCCAAGAGTAAGTTGCTTCATTCTCTTTTGAAAGTTCTGTTAATAAATAATGGTAGCAATCAGTGAGGTAAACTACGCATGTTTAGGAACTCATGCGTCTTGATAGTGAACTGGTCCTTCAAATGCCCTTGTGGTCCTCTTGCCCTTTGTTAATTCAAACTGTTACGCTCGGTCTGGAAACTCCTGAAAACGAAACTGATGGTCCTGGAGGCAACTGATGAGCACGGCTGGGAAGTAGTTGATTTGGTCTTAATCCAACCCGGATTAACTCCTAGACCTGAAGAAGAACGTCTCAGTGGAATCGTTTTCAGTACTTGTACAGCAACCAGGGCTAGCTTAGCAGTTCGTGTGGCTTCTTGTCCAGTCAATTAACATTTCACTGCATAGACTTTTGCTCAGTACTAAATCCATTTTCTGTAGGCTTTACGGGTCAAACACCGGTCTAAATTTCGCAACATGGATGGCGTTCAACGTTCCAGGGATGTTGTTCAATGTTATCCTAGCCTGGTTATGGCTTCAGCTTCTGTTCGTCGGATTCAAATGGTGAGAAAATCTAATAAGAAATCTCCATCCAGATTTGCATGAGTTTTGCTTTTGTATTAGTGCCTCGGTGGACAAAGACAAGTCAAAGAAAATATCCAAGCTGATTCGTCAGAAATATGAGGACCTGGGACCTATGAGTTTCCATGAAGGAGCAGTTCTCTTCCTTTTCATCTCTTTAGTTCTTCTCTGGTTTTTCCGAGACCCGCAGTTTATCACAGGCTGGGCAGAGCTTCTTCCAGCTGTGTAAGTCATTAAAAATTCCTTGAAAACTACTTTCAATATACTTACTACCTTTGGTGAATTTTAGTGAGATTGACGATGCCACAGCCGCTATGACAATAGTTACGATTCTTTTCATTATTCCCGCGAAACCTAATTTCTGGTTCTTCAGATCACCAGGAGGTAAGCTTAAGGATTTCGCATCAAGTATACAAAATTACTCTTTGAATTTACAGAGACAGGCAAAGAAGTACCAAGCCCCGCTTTACTGGACTGGAAAACGGTTCAGGACAAAATTCCGTGGGGCATCATGCTTCTGCTCGGTATGACATTATTTTACAGAGAAAAGAGTAGTTGATTAGTATAATCTTAAAACAAATCAGGCGGTGGTTTTGCGTTGTCGGATGCTTCCAAAGTATCTGGACTATCGAAATGGTTGGGCGCTCAACTTTCGGGTCTTCAAGTTCTCCCGCCGTTTGCCATCATTCTGGTCATCTGCATCATGACAGCTATTATCACCGAGGTGGCATCCAACACGGCAACTGCTAACATCCTACTGCCCATCCTCGCTCAGATGGTAGGAGTCCGCATATTTACACTTTGTACATTATTATTATTATATTATTATACATTATCCGGCTTTTTTTCCTGAATCTAGGCAGAGGCAATTAGAATAAACCCCATCTACCTTATGGTACCAGCAGCTGTAACATGCTCATATGCTTTCATGCTACCGGTGGCTACTCCACCCAACGCAATCGTCTTCGCGGCAGCTAAAATGAAACCCGTGGACATGGTATAATGCTCACAAATTGTTTAACTGTTAACACCAGCAAACTTTTCTGAAAACTGACTGCCTCTAGTCCCGTTGTATTACTATTTAATATGTTTCTTGTAACTCTTTCAGATGAAAGCTGGTTTCGTTATGAACATCATGTGTGTGCTTGTCATCTGCGTTTCCATGCAGACCATTGGCGACGCCATGTTTGACATCAACACGTTCCCGGACTGGGCTGAAAATAAACCAACTGCGATACCTTCAACCGTCAGTCCTTGTGTCACGGCGTTTTAGATCCTTCCTAGGGTCCCCTCAGTCACCGAACCAATCACATAAAAAGCTTGATTTTGGTATTCCACTCATTATTGTTTTTTTTTTAACGGTCATACATCGTTGCCTTACCGGATTTAATGTTTAGTATTATCGATAAGGAAATTATGTATTGAAGAAATATAAGAATCATTTTAAGCGTAGGATTATTTTGGATCGCATTACAAATTTAAAGTGTGCAGATGAAGTCCGTTTGTTGGAAATAAACGAGAACTAGTGAAAAACAAATCGAATTGGATCGATGTTGTAGAAGTTAAGGTTATTAAGATTAAGTCAAACCAATCTACCAAGACTTCACGCCTAGGAATTCGAGATTGTTTCTTCAGTCTGACTTGTTCAGCGATTTTGTAGTTTCACAACTTTTTCGGAAGTTTTTATCTATCACATCATATCTTCTAGGAACAAACGCCCAACTAAGTTTTATAGTTGGAGATATGGCCAGTTCAGGAGGTCTCGGAACCAATACAGGAGGGACATTCTCTACATTCGTCATCTGCAGCGTATCTTGAGGGATTTCTCCCGGTTCTGTTCTGATATAATGACACCGGAAGAATGTGAGATTGCAACTGACCGTAACGCAGGCCAAAGCCAAAATAAGGCATGCTTTGTTTTGCGTTACGGGTGGTTAACTGCTTCAAAAGCATACGAAACCTTGAAGTGTAGAACGGCAGTGAGTTTGCTCACTGAAACCATCTTTTTGGAGCACGGAGGTTCAAGGGAATCGTAGTCGTGGGAGTCGAAGTGAACTGAAGGTCTTGCTATCATCGTTCCCAGACAAGTAAGAGGAATGTAAAGATCTGCACGACGTCTTTATGAACTCACTCATTGACTATTCCGTGCGGAATAATAAAATTTATTTTAATTTTGAGTTTCGTATTATGCTATTATGTTTTCCTGATTTTCTTGCATTTGTTAAAATTAAGACCTTGATTCATTTTATTAAGTTATAAATTTGACCCCGTATTACCTCGTGCCACAGTTTAACATTCTGACAGTTAAGACACTCTCAACCAAAACCTGTCCACGACGAGTAACGCCATCCGTAAACCAGACGCAGAAATTTATTTGCTCACATGACCTGATCTTTCGCATCCAAAACTTGAAAATTCATAATGATTCGCACATTCCATGAAATTCCACGAAATTTAGCACGTAGGTATTAGAAGTGATGTTGGTTGGCCCAGTTATGCGAAAATTTATACAAGGTGATGGAAAAAAAATATTTCGGGTCAACTAAGGTCTCCACTTTCACACGTTCTCGCTCCCGTACGAAAAAGTACCTTTAGAATTCCGGGAAAGTTCCGGTGTTTTTTATCGTGACTTTTGGAACGATTCCCCCGTGTTTTTTCCCGGAAAAATGAAGTTATTCTGGCAATATTTCCCGACATTTCCGGGATCTCTCCGGGCTTTTACCAGGATATTTTACGTGTAGAAAGCCGTTATATTGCAGGTGAAAATAGGTGATATATATTCTTGTTCACGTAGTTTCGCGTCTTTTTAATGACTCAATTGATTTTATTTCTATGCAAAATAAGAACTCCATACATATCACATACATCTTTGCAATTTTTCTTCAACAATACAAACAATGCAACACGAGACACAAAATTAACATTTTCTTAATTGCTAAAATTTTGATGAATCAAAGGAAAATTTTATAGTGAAAACAAATAAGTTTGAATCCTCCAGCACCATGCTGCGAGATCTTCGGCCTCACAAATCGGATTTGAAGATGCTCTAGGAGTCCCAACCATAAGAGATCAGGTCTATGGTAGAAGGGTCCAGCTATTAACCCCCTCGGCGCAGTATTAGGTGGCACCTAGGCAGAAGAAAAATAAAAATTGTTAGTTAACAACCGTACTTGCAGGAAGGTCATTTCATTGACTGTACAAAGGGTGCTTGACTCCAGCCAACAGTATAAATACAGTGGTAAGATACTATGCAACTGCCATCTGGACAAGATTACCTTTCAACTTTTACCACTGAAATTTTGGAAGATGGCTGAGGTGATAGACAATGTTTTGGTGAACTCATACAGTGTTGATACAACTGTCAGGTTGCTAGCTGCAAATGCAAAAACAAAAAATTAAAAAACTAGTTTGATAACTAAGCAATTTTACTTTTCTGCTAATCTTTTTATAATAAATGGAATACATAATGTTACACTGAAGCGAGCTTTTATGTAACATCTGATCAGCGTAAAAAAGCAATGCTTTCTTCGTGTTTGCTGTCGGGCCAAGTGTTACTTCTCGTGGAGCAGTGTTAAATCTTCTGCGAGCAGACAGTTTCCACATTCCACGTTTTCTTCATCCACCCTGTCTGAGTAACAATCTAGTTTAGTGACACTCGTTTATTACTGACAACATTTATAATAAACTTTCGTTAACTTACTAATCTGATACTTACTTTCTTTGATGCACCCGTTCCCAGCAATAGCTTTCAGAGACCAAAATGCCGAACCATGTAATCATTTTTTAAAAAAGCCCGCGTAATTTCTGCAGATTTTTGTAATTTCCGTTCCGAAAAACTGAAAATTGCGCGAGTAAGATTGTCGAGCGCATTGTTTTGTTTGTGGACGACGTTCAACGACATCTAGAAAGTTCCTGTGGCAAAGACGTTTTCCAACGTTGCCAAGTACTACTGTGCTTGTATTTATGCATATTAAATTTCTTAATTAAGATAAACTCTTAAACTTAAAAAATTTATAATTTTCAATACATATAATGTATTTAATATAAAATAAGTAAAATTTAATATATTTATCATGATATATATTATATAGTAATATTATCGCAGAATATTCTTATAATGTTAGCTTAACAAGTAAATATGAATATGCAACAAATTTCTAACTTATAATAAATAAATTACATATATTCAGTATACACTAAGAAAATTACTGGTTTTCGGTTTTTCGGTGTAAACTGGGGGGTATCACTTTTTCACACTGGGTGTGTTCAATTGACAACAAAACAATTGATATATGAAAGTTCAGTCATTCCAATATTCGAAAGACAACTTGAAGGTCAGCAGGACCCTTAATTGATAATTTTGAGGAGGGCAAACATATTATTGTATACCTACTGTATTAACAGGCAAACTGTATTAAAGAATTTCCGGGATATTTCTGGTAATTCTCCAGTATATTTTCCGGGGAATTGTATCCCGTTTTCCCGGAGTTTTCCGGTGTTTTTCCCCGATAGAGGTACTGGGGCTTTTCCCGGATTTTTTTCGGAATATCTCGGTGTTATTCCGGTGTTTTACCCCGGTCACCCTACCGGGACTTTACCCTTAATTTACCGGAATGTTTCCGGTATCTTTCCGGTGTTTTTCCGGTATGAACTGGGGGTACTTTCTCTTACGGGGCTAAAATATCCAACCAGCCAACAGAGTGTGGAAGTCGTATGCTTTTAATTTAAGTGTAAAATTATAATTAATTTAATTTAATCATAATTAAGTGTCATAAATTTTCACATAACTGGACCAACCGACATCACATCAAATACCTGCGTACCAAGTTTCATGGAAATTTATGGATTCTGCGATTTATTATGAAGTTTCAAGTTTTGAATGCGAAAGATCAGATCACGTGGGCGAAGGAGTTTCTGCGCCCGGTTTACAGATGGCGTTCGGCGGTATGGTACAGATCTGCTTTAAGGAAGTGTCGGAACTGTCAGGATGTTGTGGCCTCGTGCCCAGGCCATTCAGGTACTAGCCACCGTACAGTTAAGTTGTCTTTTGAGTTGAAGTAGATAATGAAACACACTGAAAGTCAATTTAACTCTAAGTGAATCCGGTACAAAGTAGTTCAACTGCCGAGAAAAATTAAGGTTTATGGTAAATTGTTGGAATTTTGAAAGTGAAGCAGAATCCATATTTTTTTTAGAAGATTTAAATGTGAAGGTAAAAGTTTAGGAGTATTTATGTTAGGTAGTTTAGTTAGGAGATCGGTCTCGTGGCAGGATGTACAATGAGAATAGGGGTAGCAATAGGGGTTAATCCAAGTATATCAGGTAATTGGTATTCGTGATCGAGGATAGTAGTCATTGTTGGTATGAAGGCTTCTTTGAAACTAAGCAAAAATGGCGACTGACGAAGGTCACGTAGTGGAGTCATATAAAAACTTAGATGCTCCGGCCATAAGGTGTGTACTTTTACTGTTGCAAACTGCTAACAAAAGTGGTGTTTTAAATCCCATTTTTGGGAGAATTTCTACCTGCCACAAATTCAGACCATTCATAGAGAATTTCTCCAGCCTTTAAAGAGATCCATACAGACATGGAGAAAGGCTCAAAGCTGGAGAATATCTCCACCGGGGAAAAGACCCTTGCGTGGAGAATTTCTCCCAGATGGGATGGAGCAATAATCCACTGGATATAGGAAAATTTGTCTGTTTTTCCGTGGGATTTCCCCCTACGTTTTGGAGTTATTCATAAGGCAGAATGGACCTTTTCTACCATTCTTGATTAGAGAATTCATCCGTTTGTTCCATAGTAATTCTTGAGGAGTGTGAGCCTTTCACCTAAATTAGCTGGGTAAGTTAGCCGGGACGTTTTGAAGCAATCCACAACGAAGCGTGGAATTTTATCCAATATTGTTTGAATGATTTATCCGTATGTTTGAGAGTGATTTATAAGATAGTATGGACCTTTTCTCCAGTATTAATTGGGTGGTTTACCCATACGTTTGGAGCAATTTACGAGGGAAGGTAGACCTTTTTTCTGCTTTTGATGAAATTTGTTTTGTTGTTTGAATTGATCATGCAGAATGATTTTTCAAATACTTTTATTTCCAATTAAAGGAGACATTTTACAGAGTCAAAGCGATAAAAGATATCTGAAGAAAAAAGGAGAGACTCGAAAACAGAAAAAAGAGGATAAAGAGAAACAAAATAAGGAAATTCTCGCATACGCATATGGAAAAAAAACAAGATTTGTGTCTTCCACTGGAAAAAATAAACGCAAAATTCTGTGACAAATAGTAGATATAGGTAGCTGTCATTCTAACAATCGATTTTGATTTCTTTGAGGAAGTCGATAACTCTTTTAAACTTGCTGCATTTGTCGTCTGGTATCTCCAGAACACAGGACTGAAAGAAGAGGAAAAAACCCTTGGCTTTGGCTTGATAGTTATGGCATTCGGGGGCCTATGAATATAAACGAAACCAACAAATATGCTCTTGTGCACTGCAGAGAGCTGAAGTTTGTAAACTGACAGTGTTTTTGTGTCACGAGCGAAAATCTATAGCCAGGCATTCCACAGGGCCAATACCATGAGCAACGCGACAGTGCTTTCGCATGAAGCGATCGAGTTTGCTTCCAGTCGAGTCAAACCGCTGGTTTTGTGGACCGAGCCATTGGCCCCTGCACACCAAGCGAGTTGATAGGGCCAATAGCAGGTAGCCCTCAGCGGAGGGTGGCTCGGGGAGGTGTGAGCGGGTTGCAGAGGCGGAGGCGGAGCTTGCCCCGCACAGTTCATGTAGAAACAGGGATGAGAATTATAAAGCAAATTGGCAACGCTGTAACTTCCTTTAACATAATTTTGCCAACGGGAAAATCGCAAGTATGAAGTTGTAACACGCAACTCGCGTGAGGAGTTATTTCAGCGCCATTGAGAATCTCGTCCGGATAACTTTGGATTTCATCCTCTCAATGAAATCAGGTTCATTGCTACGTCAATTTAGTTAGTGCCAATTTATTTGTGTCTATTTTCTTCATAAGTGTAAATTTTTCTGTTAAGGTCGTTCTGGGCGAAACACCGACTGCGCTGACGTTTAACATATCTGGAAATTTTGTGTATTGATATCTGTGGTCTGCTGCATCCGCACCGAGAATGCAGCAACGGGACGGCTTCCGTTGAGGAACGGGTTGGCTTTTCCGTCATCGCAAATGCGCTGCGTTAACTTACCCACCAGTGCCGCTGTGAAGGCTCAAGTTCTGTTGACCGTGCCAGCCCGAGAAGAACGGACTCGTCTAAGGGAGACAAACCTGCACAGCCGGTATGTAACCCGCACAGGGAGTAAAGTTCTGTACGATGTTTTGCATGTTTCTCTTCCCGTCCCATCTCGAATCTAAAACTTTGCCAACCTCTTGAACATCTCCAAATTTCAATATAGGTGCCGTCAAAGAAGAGCCGCAGGTATGCTGAACACTGGCACACGTACTGGAAGAGAATCTGGCGGTCATGTCTGTCCTTTGGTAACTGGACGAGCCTGCAGTGAAGGAACACCTACTGTTTTGAAACTTGCCAACAAGATTGAAAGTTTCGAAATGAAACGCAGTAACAGCAAGACGTCCTTGGTGGAACTTGAAGATTGGCAATCAGTCGTTACTTAATACAAAGTGGCATATTCTAATCACTGATTTAATCAGAAGAAGACGGACTTCAAAGCTTTATCGTTACTGGAAGGGTAGTCAGCCCTGAGACCTCGCGAGCATAGGACTTGGCTGGAGTCGTCACACCTGGACCCTTGCCACCTTTAACGTTCCGTGTACTGTCATGTCACAGTTGTCACCTATGTTACTGGGATAAGCATAATTCTAGTAGCGAAACCTTTGAAGTAGCAGTAAGAGGAAACTTTCCATCGCTGTCCTGGTTTTTAGTCAATGAGTGAAATTCTCCGATCCAATTTATGTTCCAGTCCGTCGCCAGAAGCAGCTCAACCTACACTTCAGTGCAGTTGAACGTGAGATCTTGCTGAAGGAGCAGCACAGCCATCAAGACTCGCGGAAACCGCTTTCTGCCATTCTCTTCCTTGATCCCAACTAACTCGAGTCTATGTCTCTGTCTTCTCCTGGCCATCGTATTGTCCTTACCGTTGTCTCGTCCAGGAAGTTACACCAAGAATGAGAATTTACTCGAAGGTATTAAGAGCGTTGCTCCCTTTTTTGTCGTGACTCTATCTCTTGCTTCTTTTAGGGCCTAGAACTACTTACTAGCCTGTTCTGCCAGATTCCGAAGATTTTACGTCTTTGAACTACGTGGATCTCCAGGTCATTGAGATGTTGACTGCTGTGTTTCTGGAAGCGGTTGTATATTGTGTCCTGGTTGCCCCCACTAGTCTTTCCCAGCGGCAGTGCGAGTCTTTATGCAAGAAACATATTCAGTATACAGTTTTTCAGGTCCCACATGATCCCAGACAGTCATAATCTCTCTGGACACTGTTTACCTTCATGGTGTTGCCAGTTTAAATTTTGTCGTCCAATAATACAATAAATGAACCCTGTTTTTGGAAGGGCTTTTTTCTCTTTTTTTCCCTGTCCATAGAATTATTGCAGCAGCAAGTTTTATTTGCCATAATTTTTTCTTACCTATTTTTAAAACCTATTGATTCAACGCAGCATTCCATGGGAAACAGTTTATTGGGTACAGTCTCAATAAATAAAATATGAAAACATCAAACTTAATATATTATGAGTGGAAGATTACTTTAAGGTGACATGGTGGACTACGTACAGACACGATTTCAAAAAATTGCCAAGTAACAAAATATTACACGACATAAAAACAGCGTAAAATTTACACATTCATTCATGCATTAAACGAGAAGGGAACTCAGTCACTTAGTTCAATGGGAGCGTCGCACCTGTCTGTGCCGGCAAGTGCACATTCACGACATCTCGAAGCCCTAGCCTTTTGTTAAGACTTGGCCATTCTTCTTGTGGTACTTTCAAGCAAGTCTGGTGAAACCACTCGCCACACCTACTACATTCACTTATGTTTTCACCTCCCACATGCAGACGACAGAAACAATAGACGGTATGTACAGATTTGTAAGTTTTTGGTGGTTGGGGAATTGGCTTTTTCTTGTGGGGAAAAGCGTAATTCGGCCGGATTCGAAACAATGGATTAAGTGCTGGTGCATTTCCATTGATGCAGTTGTCATCTTGTAGTGCGCCGGATTTACCCGCTCTGCCAGCATCGCCGCAAAAGCGATGGCAAATACTCTGCAGTCAGAGCCATTGGATTGTTGGGCGACTGGAAGGACCTGGACAGTCAGGGAGGTGGTTTGCCATTACTGAAGAAGGACAACACAAGGTTGATGCAATCCTTCCTCAAGCTATTTTGTACTAAGCTGTCACACACCTAATTATAAAGAAAATACGCGTGTAAAGGGAAAGTTATCACTGTTGATTCAGTCATACTTGTATTATGGTCGGATCATCCTCGAGTGTGTTTCCCACACAAATCCAGTGAGAGGCGAGGTGCAAGATTTGAACAAATCTAGAGCCTTCTGGTATCGGGAGGAACTTGGGGTGGGATTCTCCAGGTGTATGGAGTCCACGTGAAGGTTCCTGAAACCCATAAAGATGCGCGTTTTGCTTCTTCAGCAGTATTTGTGCCGAGGCTATTTCGTCAGAGGGAAGCCAAGAGTTCGTGTCCAGGAGTCTTTTCTTGCTTGTGTGTTCGAGCTTGATTGTCCTGGTGTTGTTCCAGGCGCTAGATTTAGCTGATAACATGAAGAAGAAGACGTACACGCGTCAGTAATTATTGAAATAATTATTAAAAATTGTTCTCTACCGTCTGTTGGACCTGCTGGTGGATCATCGAGGCCCTGCACAGGCGCATTGTGACGTTTCTTCTTTGTGCTTCGTGGAGCAGCTGCAGTATTAAAGCAACTAGAATCAGTTAATTTCTTGGGAAAACATGTATAAATTGTTTAAGTGGGTAGTTACCTTTTTTGTCCTCTTTCCTGTCTTCGTGACTCTCATCCACGTCTTTTTCAAGTATCCCTGAATCTCCTTCTTTATCGTTGCCATACTTTTCTGCTTGTTCTCCCATATACGATCGCATCATTCGCTCCTCTTCAGCTTCTTCGACTAACTGCTCAGCTAAAAGGAGGTTCCCGTTTGTTTGCTCTAGATAATAAGCTAAGTCCAAGTCCCTCTGATTATCTGCGTGCTTCCCGGCGTCCAAGTCTCCTGCTCTAGGAGAGCCTTCTTCCCTGGCTTCTTGTCCTTTTTCGACCGCTTGTTTCTTCTTAGTTGGGTCAAATTTGGCCGCTTGGTCCTTTTAATTGGCACAGTGAGTAGATTTGTCTGAAGAAGAACAGCCTTCATGTGGTGGCACGGGTTCGTTGTTCCCATTTGACCCTAGCTGCATCTTCCAGCCTTTTCCAAACGAACAACTTGAGGAAGCGAGTTACCGCCCCCATGAACAAGGAAGACACCTGCGGAAAAAGGACCGTTGAACTATCAAAAACTTGTGCAACAGAGAAAATATGCAAACCTTGTCTTGCCACAAATTCAATGGACTCCTTGTTGATGGAAGCTGCCAAAATGTCAAGTAGGGGTTCACCACTCGTGGCCTCCGAGGTGTTGGAAACCACCAGAGTAAATATGGACTCCTTAATTTCGCTGACATACCCAGCTTCCATTAGTTCCTCAGTGGTGTGGATGTCCCGAAGCACAGCAAGTTTTACTTGGGCTTCGTCACGAGTCAGCTGGATTCCTCTACTGCTTTCCATGAACCAGCTTCACAGCACATAAAGAGAGATGTAATTCAGTTCGAAAACAGTTTTCAGTTTTAACAATACCACAACGGCCGAGAGCAACTTCTTTGTTGAAGTAGTTTTGTACATCCCGCCGTATCAGCATTAGAACATCCACCGGGACCTCCTATCGCTTCGATATTCTCTTAAAAAGAGAGTTTAAGCTTTCAGCCATGTTGATGGTTATTCTAGGGTTACCTGTCGTGTACAAGTTAGATTAATTGGAATATACTTTGAGTAGTGTAAAAGCACTATCTCACCTATTCCCAATTTCTTTAGCTACCATGCACCCGGTGAAGCCATCTTAGAAAGTATGCAGTCTTCGAAATACTCCAAACACGCACTACTGGCAACGGTGTCCAGATCTATTTTCTATTTAAAGATTTATTTTTACCTTTTCGAAAAACATGGTATGCTAGTGACTTCTATTACCATTAGTTTGAGCCTCTGCTGGTACTCTTCTTAAGAATCACACTCTAGAAGCTTGCGGACATGACGTTTGTAGCAGGAAGTGTCAAGGAGTTTTCCCCCGTGATTCTTCACCCAAAACTCCACATCTCTAGAGATATGATTCCAACAAAAGAAGTGCTTTGAGGACAGAAAAACCTCTTTAAGACTGTTTGTAATAGCCTGCTCACTATCAGAGAGCAAAACATTATCCTCGAAAACTAGTTTGGGAATCAGGCCCTTTATTATGGACAGAGAAAACTTGTAGATTTGCTGAAATTTCCTCGCATGGAGCACAAAGGCTACAGGGTAGAGCAAGTAAGAAGGCGTCTCGTCGTTTCCATTGGGAGGTTGTATCACTGCAGGGTTTTGGATGACGAAGGGGCTAAGGTAAAAATTCCCACAGATGAATGAAAAATGAAATGAAAAGGGAGCATCATCAGAGAAGCCAAACGGTATCGGCTCGCATTTCCCACATGCGAGACCCTCCTCGGCAGCATTCGGAGCTGACGACAGCTCAGGCGAAGAGGAGCAAGGTGAAGAGGAACTTGACGTCGCTCGAGCCTTGTCGAGAAGCGCCGCCTTTAAACGCAGGCATGCGGATCATGGATAATGACGAACTTTTCTCGTACTGCTTCTTTATTTATCACTGCACTCTTACGCAGGACTCAAGCAGCTGGAACCTCGCGTGGTATGAACTGGGACAGAGATAGTCTTCAAGATCTCATCCGGCGTGAAATCCGTGCGATCCTCGGAGAAAACTCGAAGCAAAGGACGAGCTCGCACGAACGTGAGAAGACGAAGGGTAACAAAAATCATAAAGAATTTTTTTCAGTTTGCAGTTTGCTGCGCTACGTTTCTTGTTTGCTTCTCACCGTGAGGGCACTTTTCTTAATTTCCTATTTTTCTCGATTGCACTGAAACTAAGATAAGATCCTCAGCCTCACAGAGCGGATGTTCCAGATGTTCCCGAACCATATTTTCAGGATCCATTCAAGAACGTCGAGTTACCGGGTCGGGATTCTATGCCGTCACCGGAAGTAATTATCGTGGTTGAAGAGGTTTCCGGTGCCTCAGCCTGTCAGGCCTCGACGTGGTCCGTAGTGCACGTAGGGAATTCTACTTCGGAGTCTTTGAAGGAGGACAGTTCGACCTGTATATCTTGTCCAATTTAAAATTGATTATTGAGCTCTGAACGTTTAGAGTACCAGAAAAAGCACAAAGAAATCTGGAGGAGTTCGTCAGAAGCATGTATCAGTCTTTGGGAGACGCCAGGCATCGATGTTACGGGAGAGGCGGCACGAACATTATTACTGTGAGCAGGGGCCCCGGTGTGATGCTCGAAGATGCTTTTGCCGAGGCAGCATCGGAATCATTCCGGCACGTTCGTAAACATACTTTGTGGCATCAGAATTTCTTAGATGTTATCCTTTCACCTTACAAATTATTTAGGGCGAACATCAAGAAACCCTTGTAGGTAACTTTTTACCTCGACGGCACTGAGGAGGACGGAGTAGACGGGGGAAGACTAAGGGATGAGTTTATATCCTTAATGATGGACGAAAACGAAAATTGGCTCGACTCGACGGATGCAGACGAGACAACACCGATCCAGGAGGTACTAGCCACGGATTTCTCCGTCGGGATGTATTCTGGTACGATAATACACGGAAATATTCGAGTTTCACATTAATATCTCGTTCCTTATTTTAATCTCTGTTTAATCCTCTGTCTTGCACTTGACAGCCATAGCCGTAGTCAAGAGCGGAATCATCCCGACCTTCATCGTAAATCAAGTGAGCAGTGGGCCTTCTAAAGAAAGGGCAAAATCATTCGTCAACGGACTTAAAGTCCTGGGAGTCGTAGACGTAAGTCTTCGATTATTACAATCCAATAAGATACCATAAGAATATCTCCCTCTTTAACTGTTAAGTTCATTAAGCACAATCCTGATCTGGCTGTTCTATTTTAACAGCAACAAGTCCTCACCTCAAACAAGTTCATGGGCTAGTTCGCTACGCGTTCTCGGAAGATCCCAGCCTCAAGCCGAGGCAACTAACCGCAGCGCGGTACTTCAAGAGATTCATGCGGGAAGTAGAGCATAAAAAGTTACAATACATCCAAGCCTAATCGTAACAGCAAGTAACACAATTCACTTGCGCAGACCGCAAAGTAAGAATGGTTACACCATTAGGTGGAAGTGCCTGCCAACGAGCTAATCTGCGGGACGTCCTTCAATTCATCTCTGGTCACCGCAGCGTGCCAGTAGGTCTTCACAGGGGCTCCATCACCGTCAGGTTCTATGATGGGGTCCACCCGACCTCACGTATCTGTACCGACAGTTGCCTGTTACCAACAGGCGGGAGGATTCAGTCGTATGAAATTTTCCGGGGAAATTTCGAAGAAGCTCTGGCCCACCTGAACTTTGGCTTCACTTTGCCCTAAAGTTTAGGAATCCTTCGAGGACCCATTACTACGTTTCATAATCTTTGATGAGGATTTCGTTGGTTCCCGTTTTTCTAATCTTGGTTAAAAAAAAGTTGTCGATCTTTCCATTTCCACATTCTAATCAATGAGTATTTTAAACGAGCTAATTTGAACTGATTTAATTGTCTTCTTTTCCTTCGCCTGTTTCAGTCCTTATGCTTAGTTTGAAGTTGCAAGTTTCACGTGTTTTTTTCTTCTTTCCTAGTTTTAGTTTTTTTGAAGACAATAGAAATCAAATCGTCTTACTTTCTCTCATTCATTTGCACGTTTTGTTATTATCAGTCCTTCTCGTTTTTTTATTTTTGTTTGGATTTGGATCTTTGAAATGCTTTTTTTTCTTTACTTCTTAGCTTTACTTTTTTTTAACTATGAATATTATCCAAGTTTCTATATTTTTTTTTTTTGCTAGAATAAAAGAACACAGGAAATTACTTTATTCTCTTATTTCAACAGCTAGCATCAAATACAAGGAAGAACGTTAATGCCAAAATGCCTTCAGCAGCAAGTCCATCTCGGGTCATTGGGTAATGGAGATCCTTCAAAACTGCTTGACCAAACTACAGGACAATGGGGCAGATGTTAGAGTGATTGTGTCTGATCAGGGCTCCGCTGTGTCTCAAGCAGCGCGTCATATGGGAGCTACCGCCGAAGCGCCGTATTTATTCTATAAGATGAAAAAAGACATCTTTATGTTTGACCCACCACACTTGACAAAAAGTATCAAAAACAACCTAGAGAAGTACACATTCGAGTTCAACGGTTTAAAGGCAAAATGGAAGCAATTGGTAGCTTTTTTAAAAACCAGGATGTAGGGCGAAGATTCCGGCTTGCTCCAAGATTGACGCAACATCAAAGCAACAAAAGCTTTCATCTTTCGCCAAAATGAAAGTTTAGTGGGCAACACAGACTTTTAGTAGCTCCGTAAGCGCTGGTGTGCAAATCACCGTCAGCATGGGACTGTTACCTCCAGAAGCCTCAGGCCTTGGGCTGCTTTTGAAAAATTTCGACCACATTTTCGATATTTAAAACAGTAGCAACCTACACGAAAAGAAGAAATATCGTAGGCCAATATTTCTAGATGACCAATAGAAAAATCGTACGTTACAACCAGTGCCACCACAACGGAAAGCGGGGCCCGGGTCAAAGAAATAGTGGGGGCTCCCGTGTGTTTTATTTTATTTTTTTTTGTCATCTGAAATACAAAACCATTCGTAATATAATCAACTTGATTTCATGATGAATGATTTCAGATCATGAATTTGGTAGAGCGGAATTTGCGAACGTCACGATGATGCCATGGCAGTCGGTTTTCGTAAATCACTCGAGAGTGATTATAATACTAGTAAACGAGGCGTACAAGACCAATCCCGTTCGTGAGGGGTAATTAATTGATTGAAGGTGTAAGGGCGAAAGGAAGCTTAGAGAGTGTTCTCCTTCAACTAAACAGTACAGAGGTGCTCAAAAAAGCTCCTCGAAGTCAAATGATTTTGTTGCAATGGATGCTTACAGCACTGAGTGAAAACAGTCAAGTTGCTCTGAGTGAAGGGGAGATTTCTTTTCCGCAACAACCACATTTTGTTAACCACAGAAGATGTGAAATAAATTGTTCGAATAAATTTTAACTAGCATATTCGGCTTTCACACTACCTCTTTAGTAACGAAACTCGAAGGATCTCGAATTCACTTAATCCCGTTTTAACGTTCCGAACCTCCGACAAAGTTTGTCAGTCGCCAAGCCCATGGATATAATGAAACAGATGACTTGGAAATTTCTTTCAGTCCTCGTCTATTTATTGGGTACCTCTTCTCGAGAATTTTCATTTTAAGAATTAGTCATCAGAGACCTCTTATGAGCGTTCCAGATCAAGCAGAGATAACGACTGTTCAGGGAAGCTGCTACTGTTTGTACGAATATTTCTGAAATGTTTCTTCGACTTTTCAGTGCACTTGTATTAAAAATGAATGCTGCAGAGATTCATAGAGCAAGATACTGGACTGAGCTGATGGCTGAACACTATAACTGCAAACTGATTGACCTTCAAAGTTTTAGTTTGAGCACCGTTGTGGAAACCAGAAATGTTGGGACCGCTGTAATTTCTTTGACCTCCTATCTCGTCGGTATGGAATAGATGGAAGTTTGACTTTACGCAAAAATCGGCCCAAGTATTATCAAGAATACTTTGCAGATCTTAGCTCGTTCCTGCTGCGTCTGTCCAAATCGTAACTCAATAACTATGTAATAACTTTCCCGTGTCCTAAAAACATAATATACGGTCTCCTTTTGGGGGCCCCCAGAAAGCTGGGGCCCGGGTCAAAATGACTCACTTGACCCCCCAACGTGGCGGCCCTGGTTACAACAACTGTACAAGCTCAGAAAATTCGTATCGTCCATTGCCATATTTGACGAGGTCACGAAAAAGTATATCACCAACTCAATTAAGTGTCTAAGTGGATGGATTCTCAAAATCAACGCTTTGATTGAACTTATCACAGACCTATCCAAGCTTCAGTTTGGATTTTTGTTCACCCGGAGACTCGAGCAAGACTGTTCGGAGAATGTCTTCGAACGCCTTAGACGTATTGGTGGATGGAACCTCAACCCTACAGCGTATCGATTTTTCCACTCCTTCAGAAAAATAATTTCCTTCACCTTCCTAACTGAAAACCAAGGTTCTGGTGCTAACTGTGACAATGACGAAGGTAGACTAACAACTTTGAGCTCCCGAAAAGAACCTCCGATGAATGAAGACTCATGTAATGAAACTAGCAAGTCTGACGCAGTGTCGGATATCCCCGCGCACATGCTGTTTCGTAGGCACAATGTCATGGAGGAAGCGGAAAAAGTCGGTTTTGTATATTTCTCTGTTCATTTTGTGAGAAGGATTCAGTCCATGCATGCGTGCATTAAGTGCAATCAGTGGTACTCTATTCAGGGAAACAAGAGTGCAGAATCAATTTTGTTCTTTACTTACAAACAATATAACACGAAGGAATTCGGTGGTCTTTCAATGCCAAGCGAACCATTTGTGAAATACCTGAACATGCGAAGAAACTGTTGACGCTGTTCTCAGCAAAACTGGGCACAAACAAGGAATAGGCATCGTTTCTGAAATATCGTGGGCTCCTTTCCCCAGTCGCTGTGCTTGTTTTCCTCTAATGAAATCTGTAAACCTCTTCGTTAAAACAAGAATTTATTATACATTGAAGTTTTATAAAAGGTCACTTGTGACCAACGACAGTCAGAAACCGAGTCAGAAGCTACGAAATGTAAAAAAAAAAAAAAAAAAAAAAAAAAAAAAATAACTGGTAGATCCCCATCTTGTTCAATGAATATTGCTTCTATCTGTTGATCATAGCGAAAGAAACTGACGGTAATATATATCGTTGAAATAATAATGAAGCTAATGTTTCAACCTTTCCTTTCTTTCAAGTTGGCGATGTTGGCATTGGAATTAAATTTGGAAAACCGTACACATTTTGAGGTTAATTACAAGCATTTTATTCTGATGAAAGGCTACACTTCAATACAAGGAGTAACAAACGATTAGTGTTTATTGGGAAAATGCTTTAGTAAAGGTGCACACCAACAGGTGGCGAGCAGTTTTGAGCTGAACATTTTTTCCGCAAACTCCTGGCTTCATATACCTATTGTTCAAAGCAGTGTTGTGGAATTGCGAAAATTTTTGTAATTAATTACAAGTAGAATTACTTAGAATTCAAAAGTAATTAAGCACAATTACAAAAAACTTCGAAGTAATTCAGTTACATTTGAAATTACTTCTGCAGAAAATCCCTTTTAAGTAAAATAAATTTAAAATAAAGCACAATATGACCAGCATTCATGTTAAGCATCTTAATTTCGATTACAAATCATCTTTTACTTCAAGAAAATTTTTCCCAATCAAAACATCTTGAGCCATAGGGAAAACTTTCTATATACTACCTCTCCAAGCAGGGATACAAATATCTGAAGCAAATTCAGTTGATGCTGATGCTTTTGCTGACATCATTGGTCCTGAAACAGGTTCAAGTTCAGGGATCGTAGCGTCCCTACAACTTCTTTTCACCGGGCCGTTCAAACACCTTTTCATGTTTGGCAACTGACTTGGACGATGTGCAAGACCAACAGTCAAACACAAACTGAGTTTCTAGCCCTGGTTTTTCGCAATTTATATGCTGCACTTCGGATTCGAAGAATTCCCAATAGTAAAACTCAAGCACCTAAATTTGGAATTACTGGACATACTAGCCAGTTTTCCAGTTTTTCCCAGCTCGAGTGCAGTGAGCTATGTGAAATGTGAAATGAGAACAAGTACCGAGTAATCGTAGTCCCTTGATCAGTAACCTTGATTTTTTTTAGTTCGCTGGACTTTGAAATGTGATTGGTACTTTGTAATTGTTCTGTACGTAACTTCCAAGTTTTCCAATTACAAATTACAACTACAACTACTGCAGAATAATAAGTAATTAAGTACAACTACAACTACACCCGAATAGTAATTTGAATTACAAAATTACAACTACCAATGTCCAATTCCACAACTCTGACCAGCAGTACTAAACGAAGGGAAAAATGGTTGAAGCCTGTGCTTAGGCACTCGGCTCATCATCGGTATATTGGGTTTCCTCCTAAACCTCTCGCATGTAATGCGGTTGAAAACTACCCTTCCAATCGCGTTCCTCCCTTTGAACGCCGAATATTGTCTACGGACTTCATGGAACGTTCTTTAGACTTAAGCATGCATGTTCCAAACATGTCTATTCCTGATGACTACTACAGTCAAGTTTTGTTTTGGAGGCAACATTACTGGATGTTCCTCTTCAGACTGTAGTTCACTTAGTTTTAATCGACTACCAATTCTTACAACGCGGTCTTTCATCACGGGGGACAACTTGACAAGCCTAGATTTCGCCAAAACCGACTCATCCTGTTCCAAGTTGCTCTACTGCCTCCTAAAATTCCTCTCGTTGAGCTAACAGCACGCATCTGCGAGTAGCGTCTTTTAACTCCGAAACGAGTAACCGTGTAAATATTTCTCTCGCATTAGCGTCCTTAAGGGCATTCTGGGCAAATCTTGACACCTAAACTACAGTTCACTGCATTTTGGTATAGCTTGAGGTGTGGTGAACTAGTTCGATTTAAGGGTTCGGACTTTCAGGTTTCACGAGACCTGTCCCTGGCTTCGACACCTCACACCCATCCTCAGCGACATCCTTGGTTTCTAGCTTTGGCCAGTCTTGCTCCCGTTCGTGTGAAAAACCTAGGCCTTTAAGCCATCGAGGGTCCGATAATATCTCGTGACCTTTCAAATCTCGGCTACAGTCGTCAGTAGGGCTGTCAATACGTGGAATATATCTCCAGGGCAATTCCATTTCAAAACCTCATGCCGAGTTAGCCTCACCTCGGCCGATCCAAAACAAATTTCACATAAGTTAGGTCATGACCTAAAACCCCCTATTCAAGAAGTATCTAGACACAAATAAAAAACTATAGTTGGATGTGACCCGGAGCCGGGAATCCGGGAAGTTCTCTAATAGAATCGGCTGTGATGACGCGGGTCTGATGATGCCCTGCACCATTTACCGGCTGACAAAACGGTCCTGGTTAGCTAAAGATGAAAAAAATATCACTTTAAAATAGAAGTAGAAAAAAAGTTAATGTAATATACTGTGCGTGTAAACTGGACGGCTGTTCGTGTACGACTGCCCTTTTGTACCAGCCAATTTAATATCTCACCCCTGCACACTGCATCCGTCCCTTTTTCCCTGTACATGAACATATGATAAATGGGGAAACGAAAGATAACATAAAGAGTTTGTGGAAAAGTACTTCGTGACAAGTGACAAAACACTTTGTGACAAAGTAACAAATCAAACAGTTTCGAGATCAATCAATCACAGCTCGTAGTCCCCCGATGCTAATTCGGTCGGCAGCTTGATCTCCATTTTTGGCCGGCTGCTTCCTCCGCTCAGCTGATCTTCATTTGTTTGTGCTTCCTGCACAATAGTCCCCGTCTCAGCTTTGCGATCTGCATCCATGGGTACTGCATCCGAATACTAGTCAAAATGGCCGCCCATAAGAAGGGCTGCCTCAAAACTGCCGGATTTCTCAAATAGGTCCCATCAGAACCACAAGTTTAACATCCTGATAGCTACGACACTCCCTAACTGTTCCGTTAAGAAGATCTGTACCATGCTGCCGAGCGCCATCTGAAAACCGGGCGTAGAAACTCGTTGGCTTACGTGACCTGATCTTTCATGTCAAAAACTATGGAATATTCATAATAAAACGTAGGATCCATGAACTTGTATGAAACTATCTGCGCAGGTAATAGATGTGATGTTGGTTGGCCCAGTCATGATAAAAATTTACATACGATGATAACAAGAAACTATTTTGCATCATGTAAGATCCCTACTTTCACACGTGTTCTCTAAACCAACCTGGGCGATGAATCTGGGCGATCATTATTCGCACTTACACTATTCTCACGCTGCACCAAAGCGGACACAGGAGGAAGCATCTTGAAATTCTTGGTTCCTGCGCACTGAAATACAAGAACAGCTTCCCCTTCCTTCTGAGCAGGCTAGAACACTGCCCCATGCACAATTTTTTTATCAGCGCAATGTTGGCAACAGCTTTCAGTACACCCTCGGAAATTAAAATCGATCGTTTACGGGTACTGAAGTTTAAATCGATTGTTTACGAAGTCCTGTAGACTGAAATCGATGTGAATTAGATAAGAGATCTTGCACTTTGTACTGATTAGTTAAAATTGCTGCAATTGAAATAATTTTATGGATTTCGAATGAATCGGTTTCTTAAGGTTTAAATATGAAAAAATTATATAGTATTTAATAGATCCAGTTTCGTAAAGTTAATTTGAAAGTTACAACAGTGACGGGTCACTGCATTCGGTAACCTACATTGTGATTCCAGAAGCGAACTTATGGTATGTGGATTGCCCTGGTTCAGAATCAACGCGTAAAATTCGTGGAATAGAGCATTAAGATGGCCATCTCTCCGGGTCGCTAGAAAAGGGTGCCTGCACCCACAGGAGGTTCATTTCACCTCCAGCTGGGGTGCCGAACGAGTAACGCTTGCGTTGTGGTTTGGCAAATTTTTTGTTTACCGCTCGGGATATCTAGTGGTCACGCGAGGAGAATGCTATGCCTGGGTCGTACAAATGTGCGACTCGGGGTCCTCTCCCCTCCCCAGCTCTCTCCCGTGGCTATTCTGTTTTCGCCCCGCATTTTTCTCCCGGAATGATATTTTCGGCACGAAAAATATGGGCCGACAAAAAAAAAATGGTTTCCTCCTTTTTCGCCCCACTTTTTCTGGGAGTTGGGGCGAATTGTGAAATGGGACGAATCTTCCCAGGACCGTCTGCGTAACATGGTTTTGATTATGAATTTGTCGAGAAATCCTATATTACATTCAGTACCTCCAATTCCAGCTGCCTCCTGGTTTTCCTTTCTTTGTCCATGAGTGGCCCAAAACCTACTTCTTCCTTGGTGAGGAACTCAGTAGTTAAAGACAACAAATTAGTAGACAACTCCATTATGGAGAAGGTTATTGTTACTCTTTTCGCGATGCTCCTTTAACTCGTCCTCCAGCTTGTCAATTCCAGTTTCATAATTTTGTTCCATGTTCTTGTATTCTACAAATAAGTGCCTTAAACTATATGAGATACATTGGAGCAAAAAAAAGATATCCTACTTAGTTTAAGCAGCGCTCGTTTTTTTTAAAGTCTCCAATTCGAACCTTTCCCTCTCAGCCTCGCCTGCTTCTTTAAAGGTTTTAATCTAGTGGCGCAGGAAGTATGCTTTGGTATGGGTGGCGGAGGTAAATTTTACATACAAGTAGTATTTCTTTTATTTTGAAAACATATTAAATTAAATGAAAAGTTAATATTGTGTTCAAAATTATCTAAATGTATTTTTCCGTTCAGTTGTTTTATTAGAAAATTCTCGAAATATAACTTCCATATCTACGCTACCGATGTCTTTATTATGCACGTGCAGCAAAATTAAGTGAGTCAACCGATACTGTAGAATTGTGGTGCGAGGATAGGTCTTCAAACGAGTCAACGCGCTGAAGCTTCGTTCGGCTGTAGCTGACGATGTTG
This sequence comes from Eulimnadia texana, assembly GCA_002872375.1. Classification (NCBI taxonomy): domain Eukaryota; kingdom Metazoa; phylum Arthropoda; class Branchiopoda; order Diplostraca; family Limnadiidae; genus Eulimnadia; species Eulimnadia texana. Next base: position 9,909,383 of record NKDA01000002.1, on the reverse strand, counting down.
ACACCGTTGAACATAGTTTCACTAGCTTCGAAATCTGCGGGAAAAGGTCACGCAGAGCAGATGGCTGATTAGCTAGGCGACAAGCGACATCGGTTACCGTAGTCACAGCAAATGTTTTACCCATGACTGGGTCGTCTAACTTTAAATTCAAACCGCAGGAAATGGATAATTCTATCGTCAAAAGCCGCACGTCGAAATCCCCGACCAGCTTGCCCAAAGAGCTTCCGATCTCTTCTGTTGTGAAATCCTTCTTATGATCACGAGGTTTTCAAGTGCTACAAGGATGTCCAGCCCGTCCTGCTTAAAGCGCTCCCCTACAACTTTCATGAGTCGGTCAACAGTGCTGTAGAACTTCTGTCGAAATGTTGCTTCAACGTCGAGAGGATTTGAACATCGGGAACCTTTAGAATATCTCAACGGCGTTTAAACAGCCCTCGCCGTCTTGGGTTCCTTTAAATGGAGCTTCTTTTTTGAGTCGTGTACTTATACCCAAATAAAATGAAACTCATCCCCAAGCTTTTGCAGCTTTGTCCTAAGAAGTTCTGCAGCCATTTTGGCCCTAGCAGCTGTAGTCTTTCGATTTTACAGTACGCTGGCAAGTACCTCGCAAGGCCCAACAAGCTTTTCACTAACAACTAAACCAAAGCAGAATTCAAATTTCGCCATGCTCGACATATATTCTTTTACTTTTAATTTGGTATCGGACGTGGTGTTTTTGTCAGCAGCAATTGCTTCAAGCGTTATCTGGATCCTTTTGTAATTATCCAAGAAGCGACTTGAGGCTTTGCTTCTTACTGTCCAGCGGGTAGGACATAACGCAAGGAGCTGCGTGGGGGCGTCTGCTATGCAAAAAACTCCCAATAGATGTCCACGGATCCAAGTGTTAAAATATTTTTTATAATTGTAAATCACTGCAATTTTGGTTGTTTCTTCGTGGTTCCTGGAAGGTCAGTAGTATAGGAATTTAGAATAAAAATCAGAAACGAGAAATTCGATAACAGACCCGAGAAACTGGCCCACACGATGAACACTCTGAGTTGTCTAAAAAAATTTCTCGACCAACATATACTCAGAGAAACCGACATCATAAGATTACTTATCATGTGAAGGACTTAATGGTTGCAGAAAGAATTCCATTCGACCACTGGTTGATATAGTAAAAGCCGCAAATGTGTGAATAGTTTACACGTATTCATGAGAAGTATGTTCACTCTGGACTCGTTTCACAGCAAGCAGGCCAAATTTCACAGCACAATTCCACAACTCGGTGGTTCACTAGATAATGTAGTTTCTGAAAATGTATCCATATCAGCAAATCCACTCGTAAATTATCCAATATAATGGAAAAAGTTCAGAACTCACTGCAGATCACAGCTGACAAGTTCTGTCAAGACCAGCCATGCACACTCGTCTGCAATTTGTCCGAGACGGAAACGCTGCTTTGAACTTTCTCTTTCATTCATGCGACAAACCTGAACTGGGAAGTTTAACGTGCAGACTGAAGTACTCATTAAAAAGTGCGATAGAAAACGGAGATGGTATGTGGTTTCTATATTTTTTAAGGCGAGACTGCAGAAATCCATAGCGTTCCCACAATATAAAAATAACTGAAATATTCTTTCTTCGTATGGGTTTTTCTAATTAATGATGTAACCAAAAATAACGGTAAGCTTTATTTAAGTTAATAACAAGGATTGTTACCAATTGTAATCATATGAACGTTATACGTTATACATTATACTGCTGTATGAAATGGAGTAATCTTTAAATACCCATATCCTGTTTTCAAAGTAAAAGTAAATAGCGTGTAATGTATGCAGTGATAGGCGGTTTAATCGTTTTTTTCTGAGCCGAGCCGTAAGCCGGATCAAAAAAGGATTAATCCTCGATCCGATCCCATCCGAGCCGTTAATATTTTTCCATGAGCAGAATATAATCCGAAAACGGCTCATTATTCGGCTCATGCAAAAAATTAAATGCCAGAAACAGATATTTCGCAGGCTTTAGGGAAACGGATTTCCAACCCGATTTCCAAATACTGTTTAGTGTTTCGCGATGTACATTTCACCTCGTACTTCTCCTTGACCGGGAAGGCACGTCAAGAAGATTCTAATGAAGCTTTCTGTGAAATCAACGTTTATAGGAAGCCAAGAAAGCTCATCCTTGCCAGGCAAGTAAGTATAAAAGGATGCAACTGCTCTAGTACTTAGTTTGTAAGTCTAGCTGGAACACAAACTGTTGAAAATTAGTTTTCAGGTCTATAAATGAACAAAGCAAAACCAAGCATGTGAGCTGAGCTAGAGGTCATTCCTGTGGAATCCGAGTAAGTCGAAACTCAATTAATTGTTGAGATTGGAAGCGCAGAACAAATGTTATAGTTTTAACTGTATATCGAATTATGATTACTACATATAGGATCGAACCGCAGGTGATTGAAGATACGGTGATGGAGTCAGCCGCCCTGTAAGCATAAGGTTCCAGTGCAGAGGAGGATAAACGAGTTCCTAAAAACCTCAGTGGTTTTTTTGGATTCTACGGAACGACGAAAGCAAAGGGGGCAAGGCAGCAAGTGAGCAAAATTTTACGTTGTCTCACATGCAAAAGCAAAAGAACTGCGAGTGGATCTTCAACAGGCAATTACGTAGCCCATTTAAATGTAAATCAACTTTTCATTTCACTCTCCAAGAGATAGCTAATTGTGGATTTTGTAAATGTAGACACATCCCGAGGTGTACAAGAGATTCCTGCAGGAGACGGAAAAACAGACATCACCCAAACCAAAACTAGATGCTACATCCGCAACTATGAAGCAGGGAACTGTTCCAAATCTGTTAGGAGTCGAGGTGAAAGAGGCAGCCCAGACATACGATCCAACGTCCCTATGGAGTAAGCAAATTACCCATTGTTTCCTGAAAACCGTGGTCAACGACATGCTGCCATTTAACATCGTGGAACGCGAAAAATTCCGTAAGTTTGTCAGCGCTTTAGACGATCGGTACGAGCTGCCCTCCAGGAAAACACTAGTTCGTCTTTTTGGTTCCAAGGTGGATGCTCATACAGGTAACACACTACACGGGTGAAGTGAAGCTTCGTAGAAACTAACTTATTATGCATTTTCATAGGATCAATGGCTGCCCTGCTTCCTGAAATTGCATCAGCCATGAACTGCACCTGAGCTGTGACATCTGGAGCAGCATAGCTAAACAAAGTGCTATGGGAGTTCGGATACACTTCATAGATGGTCACAGGGCGTTACGTAGACAAACTTTGGCGATAGGACATTTTAATGTTGACCACACAGGAGTAAATGTACGGAGCTACCTCCGCCATCTCTTGTCAGGGTACGGACTGAGCGTTCGCAACATAGGATCATGCTCCACCGACAACGCTACCAATATGATCAAGGCTTTTTCTGCTTTTCCGGACAAATATGAAGATGGATCCCTGGGAGCTGAAGAGGAGGAATATGAAGATGATTCTGTTAGTGGTCCTGGAGCTGAAGAAGAGAGGTAATGAAATTGTATAACGTTTCTTTATCTCTTGAATGACACTATTCGCTTACATTTCTAAGAGACGCGAATTACGAATACATTTCAGAACTACTGGAACAGAGTGAAACTACAAGCCATCCACCCACAGTATGGAGCAGCATCGGCACAGGCAGGTGCGAGGACGACGACGAGCTGAACGAAGCTTTCCTCGGGATTGAACGGCTACCGTGCGCTGCCCACACCCTTCAGTTAGCATTGAAGGATGCGTTGAAGGATTCGTCTCCACAGAAGACCTCGCTGAATGCCGTCCGAAAGGTGTTAGTCTTCCTCCAGCGTTTCGTAAAGTATTCAGAGCGCCTGCAAGAGGCTGCTTCCCTTCGGCTTATTGCTCCGGTGGCTACTAGATGGATTTCGAATTATTACATGCTGGAAAGGTTCCTTAAGGTTAGTATTTGAGCAATTAGCGACTTTGAATAAACACCTCCCTAAAACTAAGCTTTCTACTGCAGATCCACTCTCGCCTTGCCAAGGTACTGGACGAGGCACGGAAGGAGAGGGCGAGAAACGTCCCCAATATGCCGTCATGGGGGGGGGGGCACTATTTTCCTAAATTATTGTTCGCTCTTTACAGCTTCGTGAAGGCTACCAGTCTCTTATAGGGAGACAAGGTCACCTGCTCATTGTTTGTACCGACAATCGTCAGTGCGAGTAGCTGTAAATGTGTCTTTATTCATTACCCTTATTGCATGCAAATCTCAGTACGTTCGGTTTCAGTTCTCCTAGAGCAAGCAGGCCAATGCATTATTTTGGAAAATAGAAGGTTTACAATGCAACTCCATCAGAACCTGGTAGCACGATCTGGAACCATCGTTATAAAAAAACTTGGGTGATCTGTACTGTGCTAGACCCTCGCTTCAAACTGGATGTATGTATTTTTCGGATTAATATTAATTTTTTCGCTAACCAAGTTTACGTAGTTATTCTGTGATGCTGAAAGGGAGCGGTATAAAAATAAAGAGTTAATTCTTACGCGTAGCTCTTTTTTGGCGGAGAACTTCGTGAGTTACTCGGGCGGTTAATTTCAAATCCATTGATAGCTCAGCAACCACCGAGAAGGCGTCGACTTTGGCAGGCCATCAGAAAGAGGCTGAAGGGGAGGGTCTAATATCATCGTTCCTTAGAAAAAGTCGTGCCGGTGCCGGTAAAGAGGCTACGCTCGGAGATACGGACGAACTTGACACGTATTTTGAGCAGCCACTAACTGACGAGTACTCGGACGTACTCCTGGAAGACGAACTCGACGCTGTTTCTGAACTTAAGCCACCTCGCCCACTCATATCTTTAGATCCCAACTACAAGGTCGGACGTTGAAAGACTGTTTTCTGTGGCTGGGGCTCTTATTTGGGCTCGTAGAGCCCGATTAACTCTGAAAAACACTGAGAACGTTGTTATTTTTCGGGAACTCATCCAATTTACATAGGGTAGCTGCATTTCTCGCTCAAATTTTTTTTGTAGTAATCCTTTTTTTTTTGCAGGTTGCTCGGGATAGTGGGCGAAGCCTTCTGATCAGATTATAGGCATATCTGGATGTTTTGAATTTACATGACATGCTGCGATATACTTTAAAAATATAGTGAAAATATAACAAATGTTGAAATGGAAAACAATCTTTTGTAACTTACTTATTTTAAACAAAAATCGACTATTGAAGGTTTGTCTGTGCAGTAATTTAATTAATTCCGGTATAAAAAATTGAGCCGAACTGTGAGCCGAAATTGAGCTGTTATATAATAGTCCGAGCCGAGGCGAGCCGTGCTAATTTTACAGTGATCTGAGCCATAAGCCGAACCGCCGGCAAACGGAACGATCCGAACCGTATTAATCCGGTTCAGTTTTTTTCCATGAGCCGCCCACAACTGATCTGTTTTATTTTTTAATTTATGGTTTAACATTCGACATACTTTTCAGCGCTGTCCAGGAGGAAATTAATTCATGACTCCTTTCCTGACTAAATCAAACCATATTTTTATGTGTGCTAGGGAGTAACACGTCCTGCGTGCAAGCGTATAGCCGGAGAGAAGACCAGTAACAAGGGTAAAAAACCGAGGAAAAGGCTTCATGCAGAAGGTCAATTCGACCCTGAAGAGCTGCGAAAGGCTTCCGCAAGGCGACGAGCTCGGAAATACAGAGAGAACAAGCGTAGACTGTAAGAGAAGAAACGGCTGAAAGAAGAGCGTTGCCGTGAAAAGAGAAGACTTTTGGCGCAGCGTCGCCGCGCTGAAAAGAAGCGCGAGCACGAAACCTCTGAGACCCCGATGACCGCACCTCATGATTCAATGCCTAATCCAGTGACTAACCTTACTTCACCATGCTCCAGGGAGTCTAGATCAGCATCCTCCAGTAGCAGCTACTCGACATGCAGTTCCTCCACGTTGTTCCCAACATTATGGAGCGCATAGAATGCTTGAAGGTTGCAAGGAGGCCTAAGAAGAATACCCGCCAGGCTCGCCACACATTGGTCACCATGGCTGTACAGGGCTCCGAGAATGTATCAGCAGGTAGTGATCTGAAACTATGTTTCACATTTGTCACAAATGTAATGTTACTTATTGCTAGGAGAGATTTCGAAGACCCTGCACGTGTCCAGGAAGTACGCGGCGCGAGCTTTACGCTGCCGGGATGTGAACGTTGACCCATGCGAACCACCGAAAACAAAGAAGCGTACCGATTCCCTTGCAGAGGAAACGAAGGAATTGGTTAGGAACTTTTGGATTAGCTCATCGTATGGTACAGCAGGGAAAAAGGACGTCAAGAAACTGAAGAAGGGTGAGAAAATCTAGCGACTTGTGGCATCTGATACGTACAAGCAATTGTACAGTATGTTAACAATGATGTCGGATACAGTAAAGGTAGGTTTTTCTACATTTAAATAATTGATACCTCCGCATGTCAGATCACCAAGAAAGCCAGATGCTATGACATGCATGTGCAAGAAGCACGTCAAGGTACAGTATCTGTGGCAGCCACTGCAGAAGTACCTGAAGTCGGAGATGACAGTAAGTGAAGTTTCTGCTTCAATGGTGTGTGAGAACGAAGATCGTCTCTTCCCCAAATTGTCTTGTTTAAATGGCAACTGTGCCACCTGCGGGATATCTGAGATAAAGCGGGGGACAGTTTAAAAATAATATGCGTTTTTATTATGTTGCGATCCAGGAGATTCCCACAACGAGGTGGTTCACGGCGGTAGGCCTTGGTAAAGGAGAACACGATGGAGCCAGTGCCCACGTTAAGAGGAGATTGACAGCAGACATCAAATATCGTGACGCTCTGAGGCTGCACAACGCGTATGAAGTTTATCGTTACTGTGTTTCTACGATAGAATCTGAGGAGCTTCCGCAGAAAAAGAACGGAAATGGGGCACAACTCCTCTAGCGAAAATTCTTCTTCCTATCAGAGGGAGGTATGAAACTGAACTTAACTGACTTTGACACAATTGATGCAACGAGCACTTTCCACGAATGGAAAAATTTATCACTCGAGGAACGTACTGCTTAACAATCTGCAGGCTCTGCAGCGCAAGCGTTGCCAGATGCCCACATCAAGTGTCACCAGGTATCATGTCTTTGTCGTGCATGTCTTGCAAATGAGGAATGCCCGTGTCCGTGGGTGTCGGACTTCCAAGTGAAGCCAGTTCGGGAGCCCTTTAAACAGCTATTTGCCTCTCACGTCTTCATCCGCAACAGGGACTCTCTTAAACAAGTCCCCACAATCTTTTGCATCATGTCGAAGAGGCAGGCCACCGACTACATCGCGGTTTTCCACCATCTCTTAGAGGTATTTCCGAGAACTCCCCGCGTAGGGGAAGTAGTGCTCGACTTCGAAAAAGCGCTTTGGAACGCCTTCGATGAAGTCTTCCCTGCAGTCCAGAAAAAGGGGTGTGCCTTTCACTGGGCCCAAGCTGTCTGGCGAAAGATCCAGGGACTAGGACTCCGAGGGTCATTCTCCACAGACGGACCGATAAAAAAATTTTGTCGGTACATTTTTGCCCTCCCTCTGGTTCCTCACGAGAGAATTTCAATAGCTCTGGACCTGATAGAGAGCAACGCCAAAGAAGAGAAGATTGAGACTCTGGAGCCACGCTTCGCCGATCTTGTAGCTTACGTTCGGGATAATTGGGTGAACAGCACTACCTGGCCTCCTTCAGCATGGTGCGTATTTGTGCAACACGTTCGGACCAATAATGATGCTAAATGCTGGCAGAACAGATTTCACCACCGGACCCCGTCAACTAATCTCCACTTTTACATCCTCTTGGCTGCTCTCCACCAGGAAGCTTCTTTCGTCAGCATTCAAATGGACCTTATTGAGCAAGACAAAATTCGGCGTCACATAACACTCGGCTAAAAATGTGCAGTCGCAGCTGGAAACTCTTTGGGAGGAATACAACGCGGAAGAATTTTCGACGTGGTCGCTTGTAAAGCGCTGCAGCTTCATCTACTGCCTCGAACAGAAAGGACATGATTAGGTATTTTATACCCGATCATTAATAAGCTCGTGTCTCTTTTTCTTCCATAAAAAACACCAAACGCAAATGTTCCGGATGATTCCGGGAATTCGAAACCCCGAACTGACTTTACGCAAATTATAATAATTTAAGTTTATTTGTCGATAGGGGCAAATCCAAGGTGATAAAAGGGCACCCTTCTGACCTTCGACGAACACTCGCTTTCGAACCGGCTCACGGCTATTGAGTTCGAGTCGTCGATCAGGTCGGGGTGTTCTATCGCCTCGGGTTTGTCGATTCATTTACTATTTCTCGGTTTATTCGAAATTTGAGGTTATTGTTTGATGTTACTTGTTTAGAAATTCATTTATGGTTGTTCTCAGTTAAATTGAATTGGAAATATACGATTTTAAGTTTGACAAAATTCTACCACTTAACAGCAAACTTAACTTACTGTTTATCGTTTTTCTAGCTCTAATCTTGACGACAGTTTAATAAACTCGAGTTACCTAGTCGTTCAAATGCTTTTATTTTGATTCTTTCAATCGCTTCTCCTTATCTGTCTACTGTTTTATGTAATTATGGAAAATACATTTGTTTCTTTCAAACTTGATTGATTTTAATGACATCTGAAAACTTCTCATTATGTCTAACTTCCTATTTTCAATTTGATATCGATTTATTTCTCTTTATTAGTTAAACGTGGTGAGATTCACTTAAAAACTTGATCATATAAGGTATAATGTTTTAGGACTGAGAGTGATTACTGAAAATCAAGTTTCTCACTTATTTTCGAGTTAACTGAATAAGTAACAATCTATTGTATTAGCAAAAGCTATTATCCCTTTGAAAAAAATTATCCATTATTTATCTTAGATAATATCTAGACTACAGATAGATGTTGTCTGGAGAATAGCTTGCTAACAACTTGCTGTTGTCTAGAGAACGGATGGTATAATTTTGCTGTTTTCCCATAGCTGTTCCCTAGATGTCTTCTAGAAGTTCTCCATCTTTCTTCCATCAAGCATCTATCCGTTTTCTAGATACTCCCCATCTTTTCTCCACAAAAATACCCTCATACAACTAAGAAAAAAACGACCGTGCGTGAAATCGAACCTGTAATCTGATGATCCGCAGGCGATACTGATAGCTACTGATAGCGCTGCATTTCCCATAATTTTAAGTACTGAATAAGACTAAAAAGCTGTATCATAAGCAGGCTTTTGTCAAGAGAATAGCTACATAACGGATGGTGATCATCTGGATAACAACCAGCGATTCTCTAGTTAGCATCTAGATAATCTCTATCAGTTGTCTGGATTTATCTAGAAAACATCAGGTTGCTAGTGTCTAGATAAAGTCTTAACAAAATCTAGTTGTCTGGAGAAAAACTATATTTTCTCTAGTTAACAGGTAGGTTACTTCTATCTATCTTTTAAACTGGTTGTTACAGGGTTGTTATCTGGGGAAACAATGGATAATTTTTTCAAACGGGTAATTCCTTTGAAAACGTGAACTTGAGAATTCGTGAATTAGAGTGACTATCTGAAGATTCTCGTTTTTCTTAATTTGGTTAGGTAACTAACTTGATTTACTTTAATAACTCGGAAATTGTAAAATTCATTTATAAACTTGGACATAACTTATATGACTGACACTAATTACTGAAGAATCCTTTAGCATCAGATACATAGTTTCGGATATATAAATTTCATGCGCTGGTATTTAAAGCGAATCTTCGTCAAAACTAAGCACGCCTACAATTTCAAAATAGAAACTGAAAATCTCCTGCTTCTTTTTCACAAAGAAATAGTTTTGCGAGGGTTCGAAACTATGACGAAAAATTTGGATAGATTATTTGATAGCATGCGATGACACGCAGATAACACGGAGGTAACGGGTGATAATGGTGATGACATAGGTGTACAAAGACTAGTGGAAGTTTCGAGCCCCTTGAATATTCATATTATTTAACTGGAAATAAAATTCTAGGACGGATTATTGAAATTTCCCTGTTAATATAGTTGGCTTTTCGACGCATAAGGATTAATTAACTTCTCGGAAGCATAGCTAGATGACCTACCGCTCGGTATAAAGACCCGCTCAAGTCCGTTTGTTTTCTCATTTCATTTGTAGCTGCCCTGGCTGCTGGTTCTTCGCATTCGTGTTGGAACTATTTTACAGTTTCTTACGCTTGCGAATTCAGTTTTCAAATGGCCACACCCAGGGTCCTTTTAATCTATGCCGAGGGTCCTTTCTGTGGAGCCCCGGGTCCCTTATTTCTTTGCCTGGGTTCGTTTCCTGGGGGCCATTTTTGGAAGGGTCCTTTTTTGTGAGGGTCCTAAACCGCCAGCATTCTCAGTGCCAATACGGACGGCATTTCATTGTTCAATTCTTCGACAAAGTCCATGTGGCCGCTCTATTCCACGATAAACGAGCTTCCTCCACTTGTGCGGAAACAACATCTGATACTGCACTCCTTATGATGCGGCGATTCGAAACATACTTTCCATTCCTTCATGTCGTACTTTACCAAAGAAATGAACGTGCTCTTCATCAAAGGATTTAGTTGGTACCGACGAGGTCAGAAAATCGTTTCGCAAGTCTATCTCCTTACTTTTAGCTGTGACGGCCCTGCAAGAGCAGGTTTGCAAAACATCAAGCGGTTCAACGGGCTTTGCGGCTATTCCCGGTGTACTTGCCGTGGAATAATCATAGGTTCACTTAAACACTTGTTTCCGTTTCCCTTGCAGTTGAAGCTGCGTGATAATCAAGAAATCAGGAGCGACGGCGAAAATGCCCGAAAGAATGGATTAATAATCCAAGGAGTGAAAGGATCTTCATGCCTACCCTCCGTGGAACACTTCGATGTTGTAAAGGGTCTCGTTGTGGACGCCATGCATTGCGTTGACCTTGGAGTGGTCCATAAGCTATTTAATAAATTATGGTTCAACCCTGCCTGTCACGACAAACCATATTACATCGGGACTCAAACAACCGTCTCCAAGCTCAATGTAGCTCTGCGTGGTGTAAAAGTACCAAAGAATATTCCCCGAGCTGCACGGTCACTTGATGACAGAACTTACGGGAAAGCTGCTGAGTTCTGCTCCTTCCTCTTTTGCTATTTCCCTATTTTGAAAGGGGTTCTACCTAAACCTTATTTTGAACATTTTGCCCTTCTCTCAGAGGCCATATACCTAGTCTCTCGACCGGTGTCGCAAATGGATCTCTATATAGCCTGTAAGTTGTTGCAGAAATTTGTGGAGGATTTCCAAAAACTGTACGGGTTAGAAGGATGTCCTTTAACGTATATCAGCTAATTCACATCCATGAATGCGTCATCTACTGGGGCCCTCTCTGGGTTTATGACAATTATGTCTTCGAAGCGGCTAACGGAACTTTGCTGAACTTGTTTAACGGGGCCCGGAGTGTTACCGAACAGATTTTCGAGCGCATTGGAACTACCCAGTAATTACGTATGTTAGTTCCCAGTACCGAGAAACAACAGCCAAAAGATTTTTCGTTGTTACAAGAAATTGTTTCGAAGAAACTTATAACCCAAAAAAAAAGACGGGCATAGATGGATGTTCACTACTAGAGAAATCAGTTCACAGAAATTTGACTGAGCTATATGTCAACGCTGTGTTGGGTAATATCACCAGTACTCCTCCAGCACCTTCCGCCTGGTTCTACGAGCGAATGGTGATGAACAACAGTGTGTTCACCACCAAGAGGTACAACAGAGGCTCGAGACGGGTCGATTACATAGTTTGTTTGGTTGATGGAACGTCCTATGCAATACTGGACATAACAGCTGTCGAGAGTAGCGAAGATAACACACAGACTTTAGTGCTTTTTAAAGGAGAAGCTCGAGTGTACTAATCCAACTTTCTTGCGGGAATCATCTTATATACGGAATTTGATATTAACTGATAAAGTGGAAATTCGAGCCGTAATCCCTTCCGAAATATCCACGAAATCTTGCCTTTTTCAGGATGATAGTTCCACAAGCTTCCTAGCACATCTTCCTCATTTACATAGCTTTGGTTAATTGATGATTCCCTATATGGCAATGATGGATTTTGTTAGTAATAAAATATAACTTTTCGCTATACCGAATTTTGCGTTGTGTTATTGTTCCATGAGGACCTCTTAGGTATGTCATTTTGTGCACTGCTCAGTAGGTTGGCCAGTAAGGATACTAAGCAAACTTCTAAGCAGGTTGGCAAATTCAGTACAGGAAGACTTTTTAATCAAATGAATGAGGACATCTATTACAATGAGCACACCAAGATTGCATCAGCGTGTTATGTTAGACATTCTCGAGCATGTCCTTCAGTACATCACGCAGCACCAGAGACCACTAGAACACCTTAAGCACACTTCCAAGCAAGTAAGCAAATTCAGTACAGTAAGACGTCTTAATCAAAGAAATGAGCATATCTGTTACAATGAGCACACCAAGATTGCTTCAGCGTGTTATGTTAGACATTCTCGAGCATGCCCTTCAGTACATCACGCAGCACCAGAGACCACTAGAACACCTTAAGCACACTTCCAAGCAAGTAAGCAAATTCAGTACAGTAAGACGTCTTAATCAAAGAAATGAGCATATCTGTTACAATGAGCACACCAAGATTGCTTCAGCGTGTTAAGCTAGACATTCTCGAGCATGTCATTTAGTACATTACTCAGCACCAGAGTCTTCTATAATACCTTAAGCATAGTTAGGAGTGAGCTCGGGAATTAAGTACAGTAAGACTCTGTTAACATACTGTTCAGCATCTAAGCACCCCAAGACTGCTTTAGTATGTTCAGAAGCGTAGCTAAAAACTGTCATTTTCCCGACTATTTTAGGAAAAAACTTGAATGTTTTGTCCAAGACGTAGTTCGCATGTAATCCAGCAGGGTAGCTTTTATGACGTGAGACGTGTTCAGCATGCTACGTAGGGAGTTCAGTCATTCCAAGTACGTCATTCAACATGTATTGGACGTGCTAAATTTCACATTCGGATCACCTTTACTGATAATGAAGCTTCAGAAATGGAAGAAATAACGGTATATAATTCAACACGCAAAAGTATTTGGGAATCTAACTTCTCTATTACAAGTTATAGCACCCGAGTCGCGGCTCATCATTAAAATCTGGACCACAGCCCGCTCAAAAACGAACTCACACGATTTCAAAGGTATAGTGGTAATAAATAATTACGAATAATTCTTCTCTAAATATATATAATATCTTTTTTTTTAGAGAAATGAGCTTGAAAAAATTCGGCAGAAAGTAGTGCGTTCAGAAAAATCGAACGAGGAGCTGATGGAGCAACTGGAGACCCTGTCGGGGTACATACGCACAGGTATGTCATTATTAATCGTTTTAAGCAAGAAAAATCATACGCATGATTTTTGCTTTCCTTCAGAGGGTCCGCAGGATATTGCGCACTACATATAAGAAAAAGTGGCACTAAGCAACAACCCGTACGAAAAAGAAGCTAGTTCTGAGCTAGCTCCGATCTTCCACAAGAGCTAGATAAAATACGCGATTTGTCATTGGTGATCACTTGACTTAGGGTAGTTGAATCTATCAAATTGGAACGCTTTATCCTACTAGTGAGAGCCTCTTAACAGGGCGTAAATCGTCGCTCAAAGGTAGATAGGCCGGTCGTTGGAACTAGTTGAGAGCTAAGTTCACAACTAGCTGGACCTGTCGATCGAGCTAGATTAGCCTGTAGTCTGGCTAGTTACAACGACGACTGAATTAACTCCAACCTCTAGCTCTAAAGTAGCTGGTTTTGTCGTTCAAGCTAGTGCAGAGCTCAAATATTAAGTAGTTTCGACACCTGATGCAGCTAGTTCAGCATTTAACAATAAAGCAGACGGATCGGCCGTTCGAACTAGTTTGAACTATACAACTGGCCTGGTTTGAATGTACGGTTGAACTAGTCCAACCTACAGTTCTGCACCAGTTGGATCAGCCGTTCGGGCCAGACCAAATTGTACATATGACGTTGTTAGAATGTACGGTTGAACTAGTTCAACCTACAGTTCTGGACCAGGTGGTTCGGCCGTTCGGGCCAGACCAAACTGTACATCTGACCTTGTTAGAATGCCCGGTTGTAGCTCAATCGTCTGTTTGAAACTAGCTGAATCGGTCGTTCGAATTAGTTCTACCACGATGTTCGAATTAGGTGGAACGTACGTTCAACCTCGTAATCAACGCTCGATTACCAATATGCGTATCGTGCTCCTGAATAGCTATCTACCGTCCTATGTATTGCTCATTGAGAGCCAATAAAATCGGGTTTAGGTCACGAGATTGCAATACATTTCTTCTTCTGTATTTTTTCTTATTGAAACTTATTTTGTGTTATTAAAGCAATAAATGAAACAGAAGACAATGGAAAATTAAACTGAAGACTACAAGAATTTATTCAGGACTGAAAACGGGCGAAGACTCTACTCCAACTCGTTGGCATCAGCGACATTTTGTGGCTCCGGAAGACTTTTCCGCCGACTGTTTCGCAGTTTTGCTGATGCTGTTTTCGTTAGGTCCGTTAGCTTTGTCATCGGGAACCTTGCCCGGACGTAATCTAAGTATATAACGATTAATCATTATTATGACAAGGAAACCCCAAATTACACGACAATTGGTTTTACCACAAATATTGCGGAACTTTTGGGCATTAAGTGGAGACCGTGTACTTTGTTTGCCAGTAAGGCTGCAGGACGATAACTCCTCGATAGTGAAAACGTTTTCCATTAGTTTGAGCAACAGTGATGGGGCCTCCACCTGATCTCGCACAATAAGCACCAGTGCTCCTGTCCCACTCCGCAAAGATGTTTGCAACTTCGTCTGCAAAAACAGCCAGTGAGTTAGAAATTTCATGAATAGTTAAAAAGGATATTCAAACTACGGTTAGCTCCCTTGGCACAGGCTGTGGTGTTTGCGTTTTGTTACTTAGTGCCACTTCTTCCAAAACATAATGGGCAATGTCCTGCGGGAGCTCTGAACGAACAAAAAAATTATACGCATGATTTTTAATGCTAAATAAGATTAATAATGACATACCTGTGCGTATGTACCCCGACAAGGTCTCCAGTTGTTGGCTCAGCCGCTCGTTAGATTTTTCCAAAAGCACTACCTTCTGCCGAATTTCTTCCAGCTCGTTCTCTGAAAAAAAAGTACATATATATTTAAAGAAGACTTATTCCTAATTATTTACACCACCATACCTATGCAATCGTGCGAATTCATTTTTGACCGGGCTGTGGTTCAGGTTGTGTTGATGAGCCGCGACTCAGCTGCTATAGTTTGTAATGCAAGTTCAAGATTCAGAAATACTTTTGCGTTTGGAATTGTATAGCGTTACTTCTTCCATTTCTGAAACTTCATCATTGGTACAGGTGATGGAGCTGCGGGTTGAAGTACGATCTGCTGGTTGATTGGCTCCCACATACTTTCTTGATGAGTTCATCAACTTTGCTTTCCAAGAAAGCCTTCTTCCAATAATCTTCGCACACTTAGGTCGTGTTATCTCTGTTGTTGAACTCTTATAGCCATGTTATGTACATGTTATGTACGTGTTATCGCACGTTGTGTGATGTTATCGAACAATTTTCGTACACTTTTATCGGGAGTTTCGGACCCCTCGGGTTGAGTTTAACCTGTCGACCACCAGCAATGCTCTGAATGATTTGTATGCAAATAATAAATATCAGCTGGCTGACAAAAGACACTCAAAACTGAGGGAAAAATAAACCGGCAGAGTTAAACGTGTGATAACATTAATTAATGAATTATTTAGTGTATGAAATTGTATTATAAAATACTTACATCATGTTCTAGTTATTGCATAGTTCAATAAATTGTTATCATACCTCCCCAAGGCTACAGCCCCCCTCCCCCCCCCCAGTATTCCCTGAACGCCTACTTTCCATAGTATGCAAATGATTCTGGTCTTAAAAAGTTTTGTTTCTCGAGCCACTGATTAGTTCGTTTCAAGACTCGGTCAACCCGCACAAAAGATTCCAAAGTGGCTCAGTATAGTTCATTTCGCGTGTTCCGACCTTCTTCCGATTACCCATTAAGTGTCTCCCAAAAACCCTGTCCTCTTTTTCCAAATCAAACTTGTTCCGAGCTATGGATAGGCCACAAAAGAGGCCCGTACAAACAATACGAAGATAACGCGCATCTTAAGAGACCTCGAACGACACGGTTTAATCACAAAAAAAAGCAGGAGAAAGGAATTCTTGGTGAAAGCAGGCCTCGTACGTCACCGCAGTTAAGCTCAGGATGGTCCATGATGGAGCTGTCAGTAATTCTTCCACAGTCACGAGTTGTCCGCTACCCTGGTAATACAGGAAAACTTTACATTCTCATCTATAGCTTACTCACTTTTTATAATCCTAGAATACCCTTGGAACTGACGGTACACACGGCCAAGATATGTCGGCTTCTTCTTCCTCGGTAGCCGGTTCAAATGTGACCAGCTGTGCAGAGAATTCATTTGATGAAGAACATGATGTGGACAACATGGAAATACCTGATGCTGATACAATCTCTGAAAGTGCTAATGCTGTCTGTAACTACGCAGTGCTTAGTGTTCCACGTACTTACATAATTAAAATCGGTTGTTTCAATTCTTTCTGTAGGAATCGAAGTTTGATCTGTCACGGAAGGAACCTCTTTTCAACGGTAGCAAAGTAACTGTTGCAGAAGCAGTACTGGCAATAATTTCCTTCATCTCTGTGGCATTGTTGACGAATGATCAGGCATCGTTTCCGCTAAAACTTCTGAGTTTTTTGCTACCCGAAGGATCACTTCTTCCGAGGACCAAATATCAGTTTGACAAGTACGTCAGTTTCGAGACCTTCAAAAAGGTATTTTATAGCCCTGTGACCAGTTGTCAGGAATTTCTCTCACCCCGTAGTCCACGTACATTCGAATGTTCCAAGTATCAACAACCATACACTGAAGACTTATTGAACAATGGACGGCACTATTTCCTGCGTATGCCACTTGAAGACCAGCTTTGAAGGCTGCTTCCCGATAATGTACTGGGAAGATTCATCCGTCAGTACTCCGCCACATCAGAAAATATTTCCGGGATGTCCGATGGACACTTCTACAGACATTTTAATGGAGGGGTCCTTGTAAATGACCATAACACCATTTCGCTCACCACGTCGTCTGATGGGACCCCGGTGTTCGAGTCCTCCTCGTCTCTATCTGGCCGTTCATGGTGATGATCAACGAGCTGCCTACGAGAATAAGAAGGAGCACCGTCTAACTCTTGGTTTGTTCGGAAAAACGAAACCCAACTTTAATCTTACATCGGTCCTGTCCTTGACGAAATTCGGGTATTGGGAGAAAACGGTTTGCAGATAGTAAAGAACGCCACGGAAACAGTGGTCATGAAAGTCTTTTTGATAGGATGTACGTGTGACAGTCCAGCCAGAGCGTGTCTCCAGAACACAAAGAAGTATAACGGAACCCATGGCTGCAGCTGATGTTTGATCTATGGAGTACGACTGAGAGACCCAGAGGAAGAAGGCAATGGTATTCAGACCTATCCTTTTCAGCAAACATATGAACCTCGCACTAGTGATGCTACGCGCGTTCATGGAATCGACGCTGAAATACGCGATAACGAGATCTCTGGAGTGAAAGGCCCCTGTATATTAAAGGATCTACCTAGATTTGACGTAGTTCAAAGTTTTCACGTGGACTCCATGCACGCTGTTGACTTAGGGGTGATGCGTCAGTTGGCCGGATATTGGCTATCATCTTGCAAGTCAAACAAACCCTGGTATATCGGCTCCACAACCGTTCTGTCTCAGTTAAACTCCACACTGTTTTAGACTAAACCCCCCGAGTGTGTAACGAGAGTACCGAGGGATTTAGTTTCTAGAGCCAACTGGGAAGCGTCGGAGTGGAGAAATTTTTTATTATTCTACGGACCCTTGATTCTGGAAGGGATACTCCCCCAAAGATATTATAAAACACTTCCTGTTACTGACCCAAGCCATCTTCACTCTCAACCGTGGTACCTTATCCCACGAAGACATATGACGCTTCAATCCAACTGTCGCGTATCGTCGAGTCGTTCGGGCAGCTGTACGGTGACCGCTCCATGTCATTTAATGTCCATCAGCTTGAGCACTTGAGTGACCACGTGCGTTTATGGGTCCATTGTGGGAATACTCCATGTACGGACCTGAAGCACACAACGGAGTACTCAAGACTTTAATTAATGCGATACAATACGTAGGGAACAGATTGCAAGAAGGTAAACCGATTTTCTGTTTGTTTCATTTTGTTTGCGCGAGTTAATGGGGTCGTGAAGTTTATATTTTTCTTTTTATTGCTAACAGATATCTAGCGAACCAGTGTATCCAGGCCACTGGTTGCCCAGCTCTCTCTCCCCGACCGAAGTCCTTTCACTGAACTACTACGCCGGAATACCTGTTTTCTTCCGCACCTGTTTACAGGAGTAGCTGTCATTCCTGTTGGGAAAGGGACGCCAAGACTACTTCCCGCTTCTGAACGTTATTGTCTGGGGGAATTTGTTGGGCCGTTGCTAAAACCATGCGTTTTAGAATATAATCGAGTGACTGTCGGCGGAACTACTTATTCCGTTTCGTCTTATCGCGCTGGAAAGTTAAGAAGGCAAAACTACACAATAGAGACTAAAAGTGGTGAGCCATTTTTGGTGGATCGTATTATTTGTGCCCAAAAGCTCAGTTCTGACGATGCGGTTGTTCTTGCCGGCCATCACCTTCAAGAAGTTGAAGATGCAAAAAAGAGTTCTTTAAAGCTTCCCTATATCAAATTCTGCAAAAAGCTTCAAACTTTGTCACTGATTCCCATTTCTGAGGTGAATTCATCTTGTATCCTGCTGCATGAACCTTCACCCGGTACATTTGTAGTTACCATGTTACAAAATCGCCACATGGAATCATGATCCCTGTATCCCGTTGCTTTCTATACTTTCATTGAAGTGTAAACTTATCTTCACTTAACAATTGGAAATCTTCAGTTAAGATATATCAACTTTACTTTGATTAACCTTAACAATATATACTGGTTCGGAAGTAGTTCCTTACTAGATGTGAACTGGTATTCTTGGTATGAATTATTTTACAATTCGGTCAGATATAGTTACGAGCTGATTCCTACCTAGCTAGAATCTACTTTCTGTTTCGTAAGGAATGTGATTCGCTTATATTTCATAGAGACGCAGAAGATTACGAATACATTTTCAGAACTACTGGAACAGAGTAAAACTACAAGCTACTCACCCCAATATGGAGCAGCCTCGGCACAGGCAGGTGCGAGGACGACGATGAGCTGAATGAAGCTTTCCTCGGGATTGAACGGCTAACGTGCGTTGCCCACACCCTTCAGTTAACACTGAAGTATGCGTTGAAGTCTTCGTCTTCACAGAGAACCTCGCTAAATGCCGTCCGAAGGTTGGTGATATTCTTCCAGTGGACCGTCAAGTATTACGAGCGCCTGCAAGAGGTTACGAACCTTAGGCTGATTACGCCGGTGGCTACCAGATGGAATTCGACTATTACATGCTGGAGAGGTTTCTCATGGTTAGTATTTGTACAGTTAATGACCTTGAATGTACCCTTCTCTAAAACTGCGTTTTTCTACTGCAGATCCACTCTCACGTTGCCAAGATGCTGGACGACGCACGGACGGAGAGGGCGAGAAATGTTCACCGTCTTGGGGAGACGACTATTGTTCCAAATTAATGTTCCTTCCTTGGAGTTTTGTGGAGGCCACCAATCTCTTACAGGGAGATAAGGTCACCTGCCCATGCTTATACCGACAGTCGTCAGCACGAGTAGGTGTAAGTTTATTTTCATTGCCCTTTTGGCACCCAAATCTCAGTAAATTCGGTTTTAGTTCTGCTAGAACACCCAGGTCAATGCAAGTTTTTGGATTATAAAAGATCTACTATGCGACTGCACCAAAACTCCGTGGCATGATTTGAAACTGCCTTTATAAATAAAATTTTGGTTATCTGTACTGTGCTAGACCCACGCTCCAAAGTGTATGTAAGTACTGTTATGTGCAAAAATGTCGTATCAAATTATCGTGTCAGTGTCCAAACGTCCGTTTGCACCCCCCCCCCCCGCCCATCTTTCCGTGACGGAAAAGTAGGAGAACGCCGCCAGATTACTGCTGACGAGACCTTCAGGGAGCATCATTAACTCGGCCCATCAATACCCAGCTTCACTCCCTTATAATCACTTCAGTTAGTGAGACCATCTAGCAGCCGGCGTTTCCTAGCGTATTATAGTCTGTTTTTGCATTCACCATAATACACGGTCTTAACCCTACTAGGATGGTGGACGACCCAGATATTCTCACATCCCAGTTTTACACTATACAGTATTGTATTTTTCAGTTTTATGTTTATTCTTTCACCAATAAAGTTTACGAAGTTTTCCCGTTACGCCTAGAGGGAGAGGGGTAAAAATAAATAATTAACAGCTACATATAGCCCTTTCTGGCGGAGAACTTCGTTCGTGTGTTACTTAAGCAGTCAACTCTAAATCTATCGGGTAGTTCACCAGCAACCGAGAAGGCGTAAACCTCGGCGGGCGAGCAGAAAGAGGGAAAGGGAAGAGTCCGATATCATCATTCCTCAAAAGAAAGTCGTGCACGGTGCCGGTAAAGAGACTACGCTCGGAGATAAAGACGAACCTGACGCACATTTTAAGCAGCCACTTATTGAAGACCAACACCCGGACGTACTCCTGTACTGGAAGACGAGCTCCACGCCGTTCCCTAGCTTACGCCACTCGCTCGCTCATATCTTTCGATCCCAACTACAACGTCGGACGTCGAAAAATTGTTTTCCGTGGCTGGGGCTCTTACTCGGGCTCGTGGAGCTCGTTTAACTCTGAGAAATACCGAGAACATCGTTGTTTTGTGAACCCAACCAGTTCACATAGGGTAAATGTATTACTGGCTCAAGTATTAATTTTTTGTAGCACTTCAATGTTGTTCCTTTTGGAGGTTGTTAGTTGAAAAATAGTGGACCGGGCCTTTTATTCAGATCATAGGCGTATCAGAGTGTTTTAAATTTGCGAGGCATGCTGCGAATTACTTAGGAAATGTAGTTGAAATGGAAACGAAGGTTTTGTGAGTTACTTCTTTTAAACCAGAATCGACTGTTCATGGTATAATTTATTAATATGAATGACAACTAATGAAATTAATTGATTAAAATTAAGTAATTTAAATTTTTTATGTTGATATCTAAATTTGAGCCAAGCCGTGGGCCGAAACTGAGCCGTTCATATGGTAATCCGAGCCGTGCTGATTTTATAGTGATCCAAGCCGTGAGCTGAACCACGGGCAAATTAAATAGTCCGAACCGTACTAATCGGACTTAATTTTTTTTAATGACCCGCCCACTGTTGGGAGATAGAACACGTTGTTCTTGTGTCGGATCCCGAAACCTCAAGGGGACGACGGCTTGTCGGAAGCGTCATCGAGACTTGTCCAAGGAAGGACGGGATAATAAGGACTGCGAGGGTTCAAACGAAGGCCAGGGAGTATGTTCGCCCGGTGACCAGGATTTATCTACTGAAAAGTGACTAGGAGGACTCGGAGGTTCCAGCTACCGACTGGACCTGGGGGCGGGAATGTTCCGTGCGGAACAATACAGCTCATATTAAGTTTAAGTTGAAAATAATGTTCACATGTTTTCCTGACTTTCTTGATTTTCAAAGTTTAGGAGAAATGTTCGTATTTTGTTTGCCTCTTGCTTCGTTCTAATTTATAAATATGACCCCGTGACTTCCTCCTCCTGCGCAGGGCAAGACACCGTACAGTAAAGTTGTTTTAGAGTAACAATGGATAATAGAAGAGTTAAGGCAACTGAAAGTCATTAGTCAATTCAAGTTTATGTGAGCTAGGAGCACTAACGAAGACCAGAAGGCATAAGCCGAAGCATGGTTAGACAAGTTAGATGCCAAATCGAAGGAGTGTTACCACATGATCGATGATTACCTGGCGACTCGGAAAAATAAAACTTTCGTCAGTCACTTCGACGGAGTCTGAAACACCTGGTTACGAGAACTCGAAAAACAAAAGAAAGACCTAGAAGTCACGCTCGAACAAACGCAACGACAAGCACAAGAAGAGTCTGAGTAAGCCCAACTACTGAAGGAACACAAACCAGCTCTGGAAGAAGAAAAGCAGAGTGCAGAGTTTACAAGGGAACGATTGGTGGGCAAAAACTATAAGAACAAAGCCTTCAAAGCGAGATCTAAGAAGAGGGCCTGGAATGGACTATAGGAGGTGAAGGGATAGACGAATATCGAAGGTCGGAGGTTACAGGTTGTGATTCGGGAGGTGGCACCGCTTCCGGTACCTCCGCCCCATGAAACCGTGATTAATAAATACGAAAATCCCCTCATCTGGACAAATGAACTCCCCGCACCTCGGTTCCGCGTTTGGGAAACCTCTCTGCCGATATCTATGGACCCAGCGAAGGAGAGCTTCCCCTGGAAAAACCTAAAACCATGACTTTGTTCCTTTTAACTGCAGTTGACATCACCTCGAAATTCACGACAACCGCATTCCCAGAAACAAAAGGAGTCGGGCGATTATTACCTTTTCAGTTACGAACGATTCCTAGGAGGCTACGATCCGCCGACGATATCGAACGAAAGGGGGCTAGTTTTATTATTTTCCTCATTTTCTTTTCACTCCATTCTTTAAGAAACGATACGACGCGAAGTTATATAAAGCACCGCTCTCGGCCGCCACGCGTCATTCCACTTTGCGCCGGTGAAGTTTTGCCGTCCACTAGTGAAGCGCATATTCAAAGTGAATTTTACTAGGGGCTAGGAGTTTCTTTCTTCATATCGGTATTTATTAGTCAAACTTTCTTGCGTTTTTATGATTTTAAATCCGCAATTATTACGGAAATTAATCCTGGCCCCCATATTTTTCTCAATTTTAACTATTCCCCACAATTTTAATATTGTCGACAAAAGGTGAATACAAGGTATTTGACTCTTTTATATACACTTTAAATGGTTTTACTGAGGTTCTAAAGGCAGATAAATAATCCCTTTGGTGTTTTAAAGGTGCACGTGTCGAGGTTCAATGCCTCTGTTGCATGGGTCTACCCCAGCACGAGGCGATTTTTTCCAGTTTTACAGGTATTCGGTATATTCCCAGGGATGTCTGTTCAATATAACAGAACTATTTTATTACACGGGGAAGTTTAAGGTATTGTTGGGGCGTTCTGACCCAAATTGACCCCCGGCCCCTCTGGTAGGCCCTACAGGGGTTTCAGGTCACGACCTTTCCCTATACCAAATTTGGTTCGAATCGGCCGAGGTTGACTCGTCATGACGTTTTCACATTGAATTATCCTATATGAACATTTTGTCTGATCGTTTACAATGTCCCTTCCGTTCACATTGTAGTAGACAGCCGCCTTTCTATACTTTGTATTCCGATTTCTCCTGATTCGGTGATCACTTATGTCTGTATTAAGATATTACTGATGACTGTTTTCAATCAATATTATTCCTTATTTACTAAGTCTTAACTTTCTTGAGTGATTTTTCTATTTTTCCCTAACTTCATTATACCTCATATGCTTCATAATGCGATCTGTACGTTAACATTCATGTTTCAGTAAGTTTACAATTCCTGCTCTATGGTTTCCACACGCTTGATTTCCCAATGTTCAATTATTTTTACGTTGCATTTGTTTTATGTGTGTCAGAAGACAAAAAGGACTACTATTCTAATCGCCAATTGGTCCATTACACAAAAGATCAAAAAACGGATATCTCTTAGCTGCTGCGAAAGAGAGTGGAGGACGTGCTGAACTTGGAGCGCCAGCTACTGGAGGCGTCAATGAAACGCCACGAGGCGCTGGCGAAGTACTATGAATAGGACAACCAATGGAATACAATGTTATCCAAACTCTCGTTGGCGCAACAGGCAGGCATCACCTTCAGCTGTGATAACCTCGCCAAATCCTGCTCCTGCTATTACTCAGAAGGATCCAGGGTTACTCCAGGTGGTGGAAAACCCTAGGGGACTGAGACTGCAGGCCCCTAAGACAGTGGTTGCGCCAAGCCCCGTCGCCGCTGCCGCCGGCGCAGCCGTAGTCCAGTTGGACGGTCCAATAATTAGCTGCTCTACATCGATTGGATTTTCCTGATTGATGAAGAAATAAACATTCTGAAATGCTTCAAACAAATGATGCTAAATGACATCCCAACTCGGTGGAACTCCACCCATGACGGGCTGGGAAAGTATTTGCAACGGGAAAATGCAATGAATAGGGCAACCATTGATCCAGAAGCGGATAAAAATGTGCCGACGCAGCAGATCATGCTGTTCCTAACAGTAAAACAGTGCTTTTAAAGCCAATAGGAGATGCCACCGTTTTGATGTTGACCCCCAGAACTGGGATTGGTTGAACCACGGTAAATGTCATTTTACACAACGCATGAAAGGTTAAGACCTTACCAGAGAAACTTGCTATGGATCTACCCAACCATGCTGCAAAATAATTTCATGCACGGGCTATTCGAAACACAATCAGAGTAGGGCACACAACCAACATTTTCTCCCTCTGAGAAAGGAGCTAGTGCAACCGAGAATCTGAATTCTCTGTGTTCTCAAAATTATGCTTGTACAAACTGCATGAAAAATTGGATCATACAGAACTTCAAAAGTTTAAGTAACGGTAAATGAAAAACAAATATCATATGTGCCTCTCAAAAAAAGGTCTTCCTTGCTGGGATACCTTACTTGACTGCAACACACAAGCCTAAGCATCGATCGTCATCTTTAGTGCTGTAATTATGAAATGTTCAAATGTCCCAGATATACTGGATTTAGGTCCCCGACAATACTTCTCACTGGTTGTTCTCTTGTTTGCAAGTGTACGAATAACTGAGTGAGATGAAGTACGTCCCTTGATATTCCAAGAATGATCTGAATCTTTTTCGATGTTGATATTTCAACGTTGACACTCGAATAGAAAAAGAACGTCAGGGTCGGAAACGAAAGGGAACGCCAGCATTCAAAAAGAAAAGGAATATAAACACGTGCGTTTTTTCAACAACGGAACTACGTTGCCATCCCAATTCCTGTGAGTCACGTTTAACTGACAAGTGTTAAATGTCAATTTTGACACGTTTTGTTACTTTGGACGCTAAATTGAAGTAGGCGTTGACCAAGTTATTTACCATGCCATGCCCGTATTTGTGCGTAGCATCAATGCGTAGCTGTGAAAGTGATGGGCGTCTTTTGTCACAAGAAAAAAAGGGTCCTGGTTAAGCAAATGGCTGGTGTTGGTGCGACTGCATCGTATCGGTGCAAATGGCACAAAGGGGAATACGTAGCTATTTAATGCAGCAAGCAGGAGGCAATACCGCTGCCGTGGTCCGTTTGGTGATCACTCATGGCGGAAAAACGCCGGGGGCAAATAACAAGTAAAAGGGTAGCTTAGAGATATTACGGAAAGTTTCGCAGAAAAGGTGCAATCCATGGATCCGCACCACAAAATGTAATCTCAAAATTTCACACCGACTTAATTTAAACACATAAATTCGTCATTTATGTTACTGTAAAGCCAGAGAGGAAATCCATATAGTGGCTTTGCCAACCCGGAGGCTATGTCAGCTGATCCGTGGCGAAACCTTACTGGCAGCCATCTTGTAATGACACTTATACTCAGCGCGATGTAAACAAGCAGCATTTTCACAGTCTTTCAGCCTTTTTTCTCAATATTAAGTTCTCGTCGACATAAAACTTTAGGGTCCGACTGTTTACATGTTCGTCTGGCAGCCAAGTCCTCAAAATAGACATTTGAGGAAATTTAAAACGAATAAACCGCGATTGTCCTTACATTGTCAGCAAGAAGTTATGGAAAAATGGACAGGATCTGTTAAACTGTACCAATCTTCTTCATTTGAACTCGAGATATTTCACAACTTTGTAAAAAAGGACCTCTGAGCTTGGTCGAGATGCCCATAGCCTTCAAAGCACCTGAAGCCCGTCCGTAGAAGTCGAAGAACGTCTTCGTAAAAGCCGCAAACTTGGATCAAGGCTTTTGTTTTGTGTCAGTCATTCACAATAAAAGCCAGGGTAAAATATAATATTATTCATTTCATTATATAAAACATACACAGGGCTTAATTTCTCTAGGTCTAATAAAATCGAGCGTCTTCTCAGTCAGCATAGGAACAACATCAGAGAAGCTTCGCTTTGAACGATACAGAAACTGATCTGTTTCGAAGAGCGATCTTGCTGGGGGAAAGATGCTTCACCCAAAAGACAAGACGCGAAAAGCGGGCTTCGTGAAAAGAATTCAGAAATACTGGCATGCTACAGCTGCACGGAGAAAGATCCCAACATGTCAACTATAGCCCGCTCCTTGAGCACTTGTCTCGTCAAACATCTCCATATCCCCCGTCTTGGCCTTAAAGTCACTGCGAAGGACTTCAGCCGTCATGACTACAGAACAGTCTGCTAGACAACGAAAACGTAATAAAACAGATTCTACTGAATAATTCAGAATAATTTTCGTCCGTTTCTTTCTTCATCTTCGCTTCGTTGCGCCCGAAATGTGCAAACTGGCTGGGCCAAAGGTTGCGTTATCAGTTTGCATCTGCGTATACCATTACAACGACAAACTCGTGGTATCGGAGATCTCGAAACTCTGTGCTTGGGAGACGGTCAAAGGCGCTAATCTGCGACAATTTGTTCTAGTAACCTTAACTCTCAAGCCTGCATGATGCACAGGTGTTCCTAATACCCCGGGGAAAAAAAAGGGACACTCGGGAATCAGGAGCAGCCTTTTGCGGCTTCCCTCACCGAATAGTGATCTAAATATCTCATACGTGAAAATCATGTGGTCCCTTTCTGCCTTTTTAAAACCGTTTCCTAACAGACATGGACCCCTACTTCTGACAGATCTGAGCTGGTGAATGACTTTTCGGAGTCTAATGATGATATTATCTACGAACTAACCCTGTAACGTGTTCATAACTTGATACCGAACAAATACGGACCATCAATAATTTTTTTGCAGTTATCTCTTCACTGCCTAGGCCCAGGCCAGTTTCATCAAGAACATGAAGAAGGTGGTAGATTCGACAGCGTAGTAATGCGTAATGTATTGTGACTACGCTGTGAATTACTCCACTGTCATTCAGGGCGCAGTTCAAGGTAGAGAATGCTTGATATTTCTCGGATTCAGTACAAGCGTTATTTGTCATGAGGAACCGCACACTGGAAGAACACCAAAGCTACTGTCCATCCTTCTGGCGTGTGTGACGTGTGTGTGTTGCTTCCTTGAACTATTGCACTATCAGCAAGACCAGAAAACACTCTTCAGAGACCGTCCATACATGTGCTCATCGCGGAATTAGCGACGCACATCTCCAATCTACAGCGAGTATTTTTCGTTTCTGACGAATGCACAACGCAATAGGACAGGTTTAGTGAATCAAATATCACAAGTGTCAGTCTTGTAAATTTTTATGGCGTCAGGTTCCATTTTACCAATTTTGCAGCTGCGAAGACCTCTCTGACGTAGACGTTGAGTGGCATCTCTTCACCACATCCCACGGGAAAGGCCCTTGCAACGGCAGGGGGGGGGAGGGGCTACTCCAAAGGCTAGCTTGGGGTGAACGACCGAGCAGCACATCATGAATGCAGAAGCCCTGTACCACGATTGGAGTGCATATCGGCTCCATCCCTTTCTTCTACGTTACGGAGGAAAAGATCTTGAACGCGACGAAGATTTCTGAAACTTTCCAACATCTTACCCGCACTGTCAAGAGAAACCAGAAGTACCACTGCTTCATCCCTGTCGACAACCATATTTGGAAGTTTCGTACCATTCGGCCGACCCAGCGAAACATCGTGTTCCAGTGCTTCCACAGTTGGGGGAACCTCAGTTTCAGTTTGGGTAGATCGCATACTAAATGAGTTCATCAAAGGGGGGGAGCCCTAAATTACGCTGCACCCTACTCGAACTTTTCCAAAACATCTGGAATCCATATACTTATCACGCTGCTTGGGTCGAAAGTACAATTGTCTGAATACCCAAGTCAGGACCCAACGCTGATCCCAGTAATTACAGAGACATAAGCTTGATGTCGAATCTAGGGAAGCCATTTAACACCATCCTACTGGAGCGACTCCAGACTTTTTGTAAAAATCATAAGTGAACAGTTCGGGAACAAACAGGCTTTAGAAAAAAAAAAGCGTCCACAGTGGACAACATCTTCGTCCTCCATACCGCAATAGAAGGCGCTCTAAGCAACCACGCCAAATCCAAAAATGTCCACCTTGCCTTTGTCGACTTTAGAAAGGCTTTCGACACCGTATGGAAAGGTCCGCTATGGTACAGGATTAAATCCCACTACAAGATCGATGGAAGCATCCTCCCCCTGACCCAGAGCATGTACCATAATGACATAGCTTGCGTCAGGTGTAGCTTCACGAAGACCACAGAATTTTTCCCGGGGTCAAGCGGCGTTCGGCGTCGCATCTTGTCTCCCGTAATCTTCAACCTGTTCACAAATTACTTTGGGGAACCATCTGAAAGCACCAAATGATACACACGGTTTATTATGTGTGCCCAAGAGCTCACCTCTACTTTTTTGCAGATGACTTGGGCCTAATTTCTACTACCCCTATTGGGCTGCAAAGAGCACTCGACAAACTAGGGTCGTACTGTTAAAAAAAATGGAGACTGGAGGTAAATACTATGAAGACTGAAGTGCTAGTAGCGAAAAAAGAGCTGAGAAAAAGAAAAGCGATAGGTGGTATTTGGACGGCAGAGAACTATAGAAAACAAAATCCTTTCCCTATTTATGAACAATTTTCAGTATCTCGGGGGGGGGGGGGGGGAACGAAAGCAAATGTTGAGCCCAGGTTGGCCCAGTGTAACACTGCATTCTTGCAGACTATCAAAAACCCACTTCTTAATTTCCTGAAAATAACTAAATTGCTTACAGTCTTGAGAGCACCAAAGTCCAGAGCGCTCTATTGTACGGTACCGAAGTTTAGGGTAAATACCCACATCCCAAAGTGGATGCAAAACAGAGGAACTGGCTGCGGGTTGTATCGGGGGTACCCAGAAGGACAGCGTCACCGTGCTTATACCATGAAACTGGTGAGCTCCTCCTGTAAACTGTTAGTCAGCCTAAGACTCCAAATTACTATTGCAGGTTGTCGGAAAAATCAGACGACACGCGAGCAGGCACTGCTTTCCAATATCAAAAAGAAATGAACAAACCTCATCCATTTATGTTGCAAACTCAAGCATGTCTTTTTTGAAGTTTTTTGTAAGGTTAACATGGGAAAATTTTGACATTTTTTTAATGAAATACCTACGTTAAAACAATATCCAACAAAGTTCGTCCACAGAAACGTATTCTGGCTACATATGATAATAACTAACAAATTAGGACTACTTTTACTATTTTAATTAATTTTTTTCTGAAACACATTTTTTGCAACACCATCAGGCGAGTTTGCAATGGAGTTTTCAAAACGAAGTTGTCAGAGAGCTCGCCAGGGCTTCTGACATCCATCCGCTTCCTCGCCCTTGATTCGACAAATAAAGTCAACTTAATTTGTATACCGGGACATTCTGAAATTACGGGTAACGAAGTAGCTGACCGACTTGTCCGACAAGCCTCCTTAAAGCCGTACCTGTGTTCCCTGAACACTGACATGGGCTATCCCCTACCGGAATTTAAAAAACCACATTAAGAGGAAATTTACCAATATATGGATAGCAAATTGGTGTCAAGATCCCAAAAGTCTCAGACTCCGCGACCTTAAAATTTCCCCAACTTCGGAGCTCACTATCAGCAGGCTCGACATTCCAAGGAACACGTCGAAAATGGTAGTGAGACTCCGATCGACCCATTTCCCAACAAAGGAATACTTATTCAGATTCGGTCTGGCGACGTCCAACATATGGGACTGTCCCCTCAAACAAAAGCAGACAGTGGCACATATCTTTGTGTGCCCGCGTCTTAACAGAGAACGCGCGCAGTTAATACGACAGTGTACAATAAATAAATGTAATTTTAACCCCCAAACCATACTAACTAATTCCAACCTTTTCCTATCCGTAAAAAATCTTGTGAATAAGTTCACTGAACTCGATCGAACTACTCATAAAAGATGTCATAGTTAATTAACAACTTTTGACCTTGTTACTTAATTGCTCATGTGCTGAACAAATCAAATATTTGGAATATTAACCGATTACAATATTTGGAATGTTAACCTTCTCTCTTAGTCAATACTTTCTAATATTCAGTTACTGTCACATAATGTTTATTTTGAAACTTATAATTCGTATGTTTTGAAAGCGTCTTGTACCGCTGTACTATGCAATGTATTGTTTTCTTTTTCTTTTTCGGTTCTTCCATTTATATTTTGAACACGATTATTTTGGCGACATATATTTAGAATTTAATTACTTTGAAAATTTCAATTATTTCGTACAATTTAGTCAGAAAGTGCTGTCACCTTTAAATGCCTTCTTTCCCAATTGCTACTTATTCATGTCACTCAAATTTTCTTTTCTTACGTTAGATCAATGTAACCCTTAGTTCCATAACAAAATTTTTTTACAGCCATAGGCCTTTGTCCTCGTGATTTGTTGGAAATACAGAAAAAAAAATCGCAATGATTATAGAGTCTATAATGGTGCTTACTAACCAAGGGTAATGTAGCAGCCATAATGGGTGCCAAGAACATTATTTCTTATTTCTTTCTTATCGTTTATTATCTAAGAACAAACAGAAACCTACGTTCGCTGCATTACCAAATTCAACTCCTTCCAGACTTCGACGTTTTCTCGAAAGTTGAATGTGGCGGTCTTCGCTGTGGTAAATGTAGGCGACAAACTTTGCAACCTAGAACAAAAAAAAATTAGTTTTCAATGTAAATAAAGTACTTGAGCTTTACCTGCTAATTGGTTAAACTTTTGATAAACTCAAGTTTATAAAAAATACAAGCTGAAAGAAAGATTGCTGCTAAGGTATCTCAGCTGTATCATGTAACGTTTCCGTATTAGCTATCAAGTTTTTATCAAATCAATCAGAATTTTCACGTACCTGTAACCAATTGTGGAAAAATATTTGACGTGAACAGGTAATTTATACGGGATTTCTTTTCCAGAGAGAAGAGACGAGCTAACAGTCCGTGTTCCGTGACCGCGTGGTGAGCTCACAGTAGATTATCCTTTTAGTTTTCCCTCCTTGCTTAAAGAGGGCACAGTTTTCCCTCTTTTCCCTTCCCTTATAGATACCTTCAAGCATCTTTTTCCCCTTCACAAGCTACTCTTCTAAGTTTTTATCCCTTAGTTTTCTCTTTGGAGAGCAGGTTTTCCCTTTAAGGGAATTTCCCTGCAAAGTGGACAGCACTGAAGCTCACAGTATGGAAATAAACAGTATCACAAGGCTCCCTATCTCCCCATGTTAAAGCTGCAAGGTTGGAAATCAGCGCTCTGACGGAGGAATGTGGTACTAAGGACATCCTTAAAGCCACTGGAGCCATAGGCACGTACAGCTTACAGCGACCAACCTTATAAAATAACCATGAATCATTCTAGGTCACCCAAAAGTCAAGGTATGCAATTTAAAGCAGGTGATCGTCAATCAGTACTTAATATTATGACGTCTTACGTACTTGTAGTACCATTACTTTTGTCCGGGCGCTAATTTCCAACCTAACTGCTTTAAAGTGGATAGATAGGGAGCCTCGTGCGCACAGTATAGAGAACATGCAGTAATACGGCAAGTCCCATCTCCCCATGTTAATGCCGCGAGCGCGAAACTAGCGCCAAGTTTTCTGCGGATGGCTGCTTTTGGTACTAAGGCTGCATTTAGAAAACTAAGGCTGGGCGGCTGAGGCTTTGAGCCCTCGTAGTACCGACAATATTCGTCCGCAGAAATCTAGCGCTAGTTTCGCGCTTAGAGATAAGACTTAACGTGTTACTGAATGTTCTCTATACTGTGCTTGTGCGGTACTGTTTGTTTCTACACTGTGGTCAGTAAGCCATCGCACAATGCCCATTGCGCAGGCCTAACGACAAAGCCACCTAGTGGTAGAATCGAATACTAGTTACTGTATTACCTACCTATTTCAAAAATGGCTTATTTTTTCAGAATATTTAATTATTTTATTGACATTACAGTTTTGTTTTACTAAATTCTTTACCATTGTAATTCAATTATTAAATTCCGTTGTTTTTTTTGCGGAGCAAAGTAAAATATCATACACCGCATGTTTAACGATCTTAATAATTCAGTTTAATTATTGGTTATTGATATTGTTATTCATTCATAAGATCAGTTAGGAGCTATTTGATTATAATAATAATATCAACCTGCTTAATTATGATTACATATATGACGTGACAATCGGTGTAATTAACTGGTATCATGAAAATTAGCTGCAAATGATAATTTTGATAGAAGTAGATTTGCCACAGTGTATTACTTTCTGAAAATATTGCAGTCAACTGTAAATACATATTATATATAAAATAACATGAAAATTGGATTTATCAAAGTCCATCCTGCTACACGCAAATGCATTGGTGCTATATGACTTCATTCACTTTAAATTTTAGGTTTCCTGTTGTATTTCTTAAGGTAAATGGAAAATAGTTCAAACTCTAGACAAGCATCTGACTGAGTAAGAATAAACTAAATTTCAAAGAGTTTCCTAATGTGAAATCGTTATTCAAATCAGCTGATTCATTAATTTTAATGCCCTCCCACTTTCCAAGACTTTTGATCAATCTGATAATACATTTTTTCGTTTTAAGTTACTTATAATTCTACAACAAAAACTTTTTGACTATTATATTTAAATTATTAATATTTTTAATAATTTACATAGGTAATTGCTTAAAATATTTAAAGGGCAACTCTGGAAAACTTGGGGGGGGGGGGAATTTGTCTTATAGAACTTTTTACGCTGATTCCGAATATATATAGTGTCCCTATCTCAATTTTCTACCGTTTGGCCGCTACAATTATTTAAAAGTTTGAAAATGCACGTGGCAACGCTGGAAATTAAGCACACAGCAGCAGACGATTTCGTAATACTGTTTGCTCCCTACAACATGCTACATGTCTGCTACTATGAGGCAACAACCTTTCTCATTGGCTGTCTTGATCACGTGGCCGGTGCCAACCAATTAGATCGTGTGCTTAATTCCCAGCGTTGCCACGTGCATTTTCAGACCTTTAAATAATTTTGGCGGCCAAACGGTAGAGAATTGAGATAGGGACACTATATATATTCGGAATCAACGTAAAGAGTTCTATAACATACTTTTTTCCCAGTAGTTGTTCAGAGTTGCCCTTTAAAGTCTATGGTTTCAATTAGAGAATTCGACCTAATTTACTGACCGTTGGTTTTTTATGACTTACGTGTTTATTGTTATACATCCAACTGACAGGTGACTCACAGACGTTGTAATTGGATGTTAATTATACAATAAAAAACATGCTGCATGAGTTGACCAACCGTATGACTAGAACCGCAAATGTGGGATGATCAATGGTAACCCGCGTAACAAAGAAGGTACCTTTCGTGGTGCCTTTTTGTTGAGCTTTAACTATAGGTACTTAAAGTTAAGGCACATGTAGGGTAATGCAGGCTGCTTAGAAAAGGCACTTCACTACTTAATTTATAATAATTAACTACTTTGTTAATAATTTACTTTTGATAAAAATTAATGTAAGTTATGATTGTAATAATTATATCAGTAGCAAATTCTTAATAAATTGATTAATTTTTGTGATTATTTGAATTAATTTTCGTAAGATTTTTTTTAATTATTTTCTATTGCGGTATGTAACATTAGCACTTGGCATTGCATTAACTTTGGTATTAACGCTTGTCTGGTTTCATTTATTTTTTTTTATTCCCAGTTACTTTTTATTACTGTTATTCAATTCTCTTATGAAATTCACGATTATACCTGAAATAGTTACACGCTTACTAATTATAGTGTCTTTTCTCATTTACTTGGAAAATGAAGTCTGATGTGGGATCAGATTAAAATTCCGAATAAACTCAATTGCTGATCCAAACGGTCATTTCAGTTTACATCGGAAATGTAACCGCCGTCGAGCAGCCAGCAGCTGCAAATGCCATTTAGTGTTTATGTTATTCTAGCAATTTTCTTCCGGGTGTTGACGTCTTCGCAAAACAGTCGACATTTGTGCAGCCCACAGATTTTTTCCCATTCAACGTAACGCAATTCGATTAAATAGCCTTAACCCTTTTAAACGTATAAATGCAAATGTATACGTACTTGTCGGACCGCAGCTTTTTTGCTAAGGGAATATCCTTGTCAAATGTCAGGAATTTTTTTGGTTTTGTGCTTTCAGGATGGACACCCTCCGCTTGCAACGAGTAAAAAATTACCCAATTCAAATGATATAACACTTTAGTACCTTTTAGAATAAATCAAGTCTTATTAAAATACCACAGCTATAAGTTATAAGCGCAATAATTTATCAACAGTATTTTTTTAGAGTGATTTTTTTACAGTGTGCTTTCTAGGACTTGGGTCTTTTTTCTTGTGTGTGAACAAATTGCCAAGTTCCACGACGTCGTGTCGTGGGTGTGATCAAAATGGCGCGTGTGGGAAGAGGAACATGTTTATTTGAATATCAAAGTTTAATCGTATTATTGCTAGTTTGAGACAAGCCAACCTATTAAGGACTTTACCGATGAATATCTCGAGAAAAGAGCCAGAGAGAGAGAGAGAGAGGCTCTTCCCAAAGGTCAACGGTTATGTGAATTCAACTTTCTATTGTCTCTTCTTGAATACAAGGTGATTTTAATGTAATGAATGAAATTATCTTTAATTGAGATTTCTTGAAGATTCTCACAAGCCATATCTCGGGTGTCAATGGAGGCTTTAAAGAACAATAGATTGTCAGCAGGTAATTCATGGATGAATAAGACTGCTGAGTAAGCAGATTTTTTGTCGAAGATTCATTCATACAATTCTCGGATTCATAAATCTAGGTTTCTGACCAAGATTTTTCATAAGAAATAAATACGAGAAACTTATATGCATGTTATCGTCACATGTTATCGCCGCTTTTATCACAATGACCATCTTATATGGACTGTTGAAAATGGATAGGACTTATTGAAGCACACATAAAAGCCCTATAGAAATATATAGGTTCCATGTTTCTTATGGAACAAAAAAAGAATGACGGGAAAAGCCTTGAGGGTGTTCTATCATCTGAGAACCGTGGTGCTGTTTGATATGTATCATCTATGGGAAATAATGGTCTCAGATAGAAGCATACAAGAAGAAGTGCTTCTCTTGGTAAAGAGCTCAGTTAGCTTTGGTCTCACGTAGCGGACGGACGCCGCCCTGTTTCCCCATTTATTTATCTCTGGTTTTGTTTGGCCGCTACCTTTTTTTCTTCTTCAGCTGAAATATTTCAAAGGAAAGAAAAAACCCTTTATGCGTTCGGCTAACTTGTTTCAAAGTTCACGGGAAACTGGTTCCGACAATGGTGCGTTAGACGCTTATTTGAGTCTTTTTCGTTCCGCGCGCTTTTTTTCACGTGCGTACTTTGCATAACAATGCGATTTGCCGCACTCGTACTGAATTTTAGCCTCCTCAGGTAATAGTAATAAATCTGCTACCAACGTCTATCTGGTTCATGTATACGGATTTATTAATAGTCTGTATTTATTTTTCAATATTTTAATTGCAACGTCTAGGCTAAGCACTATTTTTAGAGACCGCTACAGCGAGTAGGTGATGAATCAGAAAAATTTCAGTAATTTTACGCTTCGTTTAAAACTTTTGTAGCACTAGTTAATAATCAAAAGTTAGTTCATAAAATCTCAGTTGCGTGTTGTACAGCAGAAGAGGAATTTTCCAGCTGTTATAGCTTTTTTAGAAAGCACTGGAAAAGAATCTTTTGTATTTGTAGTATACATAAGCGGTCGCAGCAGGGCTTATTGATAAAGATCAGCTGGAAATTTATGGACGAGGACACGTAATTAAATAACTGATTTTTCTTGAAAATTTATTTCAATAGGCTGGCCTTTGCTTCCATACATGGGGATGTCTTCGGTAAGTGTGCAATTAATTTGACATAACATACGATTTATTGTCTAATTAATTAATACCAGTATGCACAGATCCATAAAGTATCTTTTGACTATTTTAGACATTTTCCTTGTGATGTCAGGCATTGTGTAAAAAGTGGGGATTTCTTACAAATTAGAGAGAAGCCAGAAATGGCGTCACAGCAATAAATTATCTAAATTGTCATTTGATACTGCTGGTCGGATACTCTTAACGAACTTCTGGACTGTGGGGTTTTCTTTCTTTTCCCCCGTAACAATTTTAATTAACCACATTTTCTTTTTTTGTGGGTTTACGCTGGTTTCCCAAAGTTCACGCGATTTTTTCCCCAGCCAGACTTTCTTTTGCTGCTTTGAAGATTAAATATCTCCGCCATACGTCTTCCAGAAAGTAAACAAGATGAAAAATCTGAAAGGGAAGAAATCTGTAAATTCATGACAACCATAACGTTCAAGAATGTATTTAAAATATTATATTTATATGAATATGTGGCGACTAATCTTCTTCCAGTGTGAGGTTTCACGGTTCGCTGGGGATTCAATTTCATTTTCCCTTTTTTTGGACAAATGACACGTTCTCCAGTTACAGTCGAAGAAACATTACAAAAAATACACACGAAACTTCCGTAGATAAGAATACACGCCCTTATTTCAGGCTTTTAAAGGGAATTTAAGTTTTGGTTCTGAAAATTTAGTTTAAAAACCAAGTCTGGCAATGCTGTACGTAGGAAATTGCTTGAAAAAAAGGGAAAATTGGGTCTGAAAAGGGGAAAACAAGGGAAGAGGGAAAAGGAGAGAGTACAGCTTTGAATTCTAACCCAGAGGGAAAAATAAGGGAAGGGGAGAAATGGGGGGAAAATTCAGCGCCGAGGGGAAGAAAAGGTAAAACAGTTCCCTCTTGAGGGAAAACTGAAAGTGGAAACACTGGCGCAGTCGGAGGAATGTTTTGATTAAATCGGAACATGTGTTTGATCAGTTCTGCGGGTGCATGGCGAACACGAAAAAATCTCTAGTCGAACGTAAACAAATGGCCTCAAAGGTGAAGACACACGATCTGGAGAAACATTCTCATTTATCTTAAGCAAAAGAGAAGCGATCGATTGACCGTGAGTTATCGTTCTGGTTTCAAAACATTTGTTTTCCCTCTCGCCAGACGCCACCTGGTTGCAAACTTGTTTGCAGTTGTGCAAGCCTAAACATAAAAGACTCGATCTATACTAACTTTCATTATCTATAATAATTCTATAATCTATTTCTCAGGTGTTCCTGTTGAACATAACTTGCTGGACACTATCACCGTCCCGTTCGAGGATCCCCAGAGCTTGTATTTCGAGAACGGTCTCGATATCTTCCCAGCCTTCGGTCTGCGCAGCGGGCATCAGGTCACTGTCAGGGCCAGTGACTACCTTCCGAAAATACTCTATGATGAATTTTCCTTGATGATCACCATAAGACCGGAAAGCCACAAAGGTTTACGACATACATTCAGGCATTTAGTTTAAAAATTTAACACTAGATGGCGTTGTAGGCGGCTTCATTTTCGCTGTAGTCAACCCAGCGGCCACTCAAGTACAGTTTGGGGTGAAGCTGGAAGAGGATGGACCGAACCGAAGCCAGTTATCACTCTGTTTTTCACCCCCTGGCTCTCAGGTTACATCTCAGGTATAATATTTATTCGTCGGCGCCGTGGTCTTCTCGTTCTCGTATGAATAATTCACCAATTATTTAGGTGGTGTCCACTTTTATTGTTCCAGCGTTTACCAAGAGATGGACAAGGTTCGCTTTCCGCGTGCTGAGACCCTCCCAAGGTCACGAGGGTCCCAACGTGACCTTGTATTACAACTGCCAAGAATATGGAGAACTTGTCAGCAAAGTTCACTGGGAAGCTTTGATTTTCCAGCCGTCATCAACTCTGTTTATCGGACAAGCCGGACCTCTTCTTGGCGGTGAATTCATTGTAAGTGAACTTAAGCGATGATTTAGAGGAAAAAAATGAAATCATTAGTAAATTCAGATATGATCAAAGTGGCGGATATGAGTAGCAGCAAACCGGTTAGGACGCCCACACGTTGCCGCCTACAGTAATCACACGTTCTAGCGAATCGAGTCGAGGAAAAAAGATTAAATGGTCTTCGTGTCAAGACTTTAATCTTGAGAGGAAATTTGAAATCTAATTAGTGAGGCGCTTTTTAATCTTCATCACCAGGGAAAAAGGGGTGTCCCAGCTTTAATAGATTGGTATACCCGAACTCAAATGAAGAAATTCTTTTTACAACAAGTCTTGTCCCAAAAATTCTTATCAACAAACTATTCATACGAAAAATTTGATTGATTTTTTTCGATTAAAAATACGAGGTGAGGTTTTGTTCGGTTGATTAGATTTTTCTATATGGAAGTTTAATTAAAAAAGAAAGTCACCTTGGTTGTTGTAACCTGGAGACATTGGTTTGTACTGAATTGCGGTAAAAATGTTCTCTGCCTGGGAAACAGACGACGAGGAAGTGGCGCGTACAAGTTTTCGGCGGCGCACTAAAAAGTCGGGCGCTTACCGACTCGACGGTCAGTGGCCGATCGGCGGGCCTGGCGTACAGTCTGTCATGTCCTCGCCTCCGTAAGAGAGATTGTCTCGTCTCGCTGCAAAAATCACCAAGTGCCTTACTGAATTCCTCAAGTGTCCTTTATGCGAGTTCTATCCTAGTGAACTGACTGATTGCCTTTTAAATTTGACGTTTATTTTTCGCATGCTGTTTTAATGGACCTTATTACTCTCTGAGAAATGCAGCACTATAGGCCTAAGTTATTAGCAACTCTACTTTGGTATTTTCTCTGGCAGGGCGCCATTCAGGAACTGAAACTGAGCAATTCGCCTCATTTGGCAGCCGTGCAATGCGAGGACTCCCTACCTGTAAGTACACACCTTTTACAATTCAACTAATTTCTTATCAGTTTGTCTCGTTAAGTTAATTCACAAAGTAGTTGTTAACTTATTTTGATAAGATGCCGTCCTTGCTTTTGTAGTGTTCAGTCCATATAATCAAGGGATCGTATCCTGACAAGTCTCTTGCTCACAAAGTTGCGTGTCATACGTTTTCTCCTCTGTGGTGTGTTTTTAAAAATGGCCTCTTAATAGCGTTTTCTACTTTTTTGGGAGGAAAATTTGTTGAATTTTTATCTTTGCTGCGTCTTTTCGTGACTTGCCTTTCCAAGCCTCTCGGCAAAATTTTCGAAAAATTTCAAAATTTGGTAGAAATGTTCATTTTTATACCTGCAGTTGGGGAAAAAGAGAGAGAGAGAGAGAAACCCCATGGAAGTTGAAGCTATAGGTGTTATAGTCAGGCTACACGATTTCTGTTGCCCTGGAATCGTTAATTACGTTTGGGAATCCTCGCTTCTTCCAATAGGTTTTTTGGTGGGTATCTTTTCGGGGCTTTTTGGCCTGCGGATTTTCCCCAGCGCCGCCTGTCAAAGTGCCAGCGCAAGATGAATGAAGCAGCGCGAGCCGATCCTCGCGCTCGGCGGCTGGGCCGTGTGAAGCAGCCCCCTACATTGATCCTACCCTTCGATATGCAAAAATGTCTCAGCTTTAAATATCTCTCAAACAGTGTCGTTAAGTGTCCTTCACAGCCTCTCCCCTTATGGAGGAACTCGCTGTAGTGTCAGTAGTTACTATTTAAAGTGTTAACTTGGGTTAATAACATGTTATCGTAGGTTACGAGCGTTATCATAGGTTCTCTCCCCTTATGGAGGAACTCGCTATAGTGTCAGTAGTTACTATTTAAAGTGTTAACTTGGGTTAATAACATGTTATCGTAGGTTACGAGCGTTATCATAGGTTCTCTCCCCTTATGGAGGAACTCGCTATAGTGTCAGTAGTTACTATTTAAAGTGTTAACTTGGGTTAATAACATGTTATCGTAGGTTACGAGCGTTATCATAGGTTCTCTCCCCTTATGGAGGAACTCGCTATAGTGTCAGTAGTTACTATTTAAGGTGTTAACTTGTGTTAATAACATGTTATCGTAGGTTATGAGCGTTATCATAGCTTCTCTCCCCTTGTGGAGGAACTCGCTATAGTGTCAGTAGTTACTATTTAAGGTGTTAACTTGTGTTAATAACATGTTATCGTAGGTTATGAGCGTTATCATAGGTTCTCTCCCCTTGTGGAAGAACTAGCTATAATGTCAGTAGTTACTATTTAAAGTGTTAACTTGGGTTAATAACGTGATATCGTAGGTTATCAGCGTTATCATAGGTTCTCTCCCCTTATGGAGGAACTCGCTTTAATATCAGTAGTTACTATTTAAGGTGTTAACTTGGGTTAATAACGTGATATCGTAGGTTATCAGCGTTATCATGGGTTATAAGCTATATTCTAGTTATCAGCTGTTGTGGTCTTAGTTTCCCGGTTGCTTGTATACATAACCTCCGGGTTTCGCAGTTGTTTGATAACCTTTTCCCCTCCGCACTCAACCACGTGTTATCAGGGGTTATCAGTAACTATCATCATAAGTTATCACTATGTTGTCAATTTCCTCAACGCCTTCTCTCTTTATCATTTCATCCAACTTCTGTGATCTCCTATACTATAAGTCGCTACACCCGAAGCCTGTTATCATATGCTTATCAGTTTGTTATCAGCTGTTATCAACTGTTATCATCATGTTATCAGTCGTCGGCACCTTTTGTAGGATTATTCAGGTGATTGGTCGGTGCGGTTTCATCCCGATTTAGTTTACTTAGAGCCTCAAGGTTTTTCTCTCTTGTACTTCGTGTCCACAATGACTATGAAAAACCCCAAAGGGGGGTCCGAAACTCTAGTAGAAAGGATGCATGGTTGATAACAAGTGATAACACATTGATAGAAGTAATAATCCATCCACACTGGAGAATCGTGAAACCAGAGTCTAGAAATCTACGAAGAAGTTTGCGGATAATCGTTTGATAACATACGATAACATGACGATAACAGTGATAACACGTTGATAACAGTGATAAAACCATGCAAGTTCTTAAAGATTGCCACAAATTTTGGATTTTTTTCTTTGACTTTTACGATTATGATTCTGTAGTGGTATAGTAACATATGATAACAAGTTTATAACTCGTTAGTAACACGCGATAACAGTTCTTTAGACCTCTTGTGGAAAACATTTTCATGTGCTGAGCTGGAGGCCATCAAAGAAGTGTGGTTTTCTACCATAAGCCTGCGGCTGATTGAAAACAAACTAGCTTCAAGTGTTAACAGTTATTACGGTTATTATCACATGTTATCATATGTTAATAAGAGCTGTAATGTGTTATTATGTGTTATCGTTAATCCTGCGTATAGTGAGGATTTCTGTGCTTTTATAATCAGGATCTAATTTTAGACAACGCGAGTCCTGTGTCCTGGGAGATCCTTGAAAAAGAACATGCAATCGTCTGCTTGCTAATAGGGTCGTCTCTGAACTTAATCCCGAAGGGGTTCGCAACCACCAACACTGAACACTGAGATGATAATAAGGTGATAACACATTGATAAGTTGATAACAAGTCCCAGGACGAAATGTAGATTATCCGTAATCTCACGGGCGATGTTATGTTTCTGTAAGAAGTTTGAAGGTAGTGTTATCATCCTGTTATCACTTTGTTGTCACCTGAAGTTGTAAAGTTGTTAGTTTGGGTGTTGCGAACCCCCTGCGTTGACTCATTGGACGGCGCGATTCAAAATTAGATTTCCACGGCCAATCAGAAAACGAACCGAGAATCTCTAACTAAAATGGTGATAACATTGATAACTTGTGATAAAATTTGATAACAGGGGGTGAGATTATTAATAGTTGCAAACCCCCTCGTGAAGCATTTTGCATTCCAACGGGCCAGGCCCTTTGGAGTTATGTGATCTTACTACAACATGTATTCAAAAAGGGGGTCTGTAGCTTTCATAAGTTTTCTTAGGCTTATGATGGTGTTATCACTTGTTATCCAATAATCTTCGTGTATGGGACTACCCAAGTCTTGATATATTCGGCCATTCAACGATATTATACTCGTAAGATGGTCTACACAATGTTAGCCTCGAGTGTAGAAACCGGACCGTTTTGGTCATTACAACTTTATTCATAGATCTTTATGTCCCATTTGGTCCCAGCTGGTGTCCCACGTTATCCTTCAAAGGCATCCAGAGCTGTTATCTTTGGTATCATCTTGTTTACCGTCTATCCCGACGTCTTTCTATACGCCCTCGACTTCAGAAAAAGTCTCCCGCATAAATCCTTCATCGCCCTTATGCATATTCCCAAACCCCACTACGGCCCAGTGCAGTCCTTTTCCAAATCGCTAGAAAAGTAAAAATACAGACTGTGCACTGGGCCGTAGTGGGGTTTGGAAAGGGTCGCACTGGGGCGTAGTGGGATTTCAAAATATGCTACGCTCGTTTTCTCACAGCTGGCGGTCCGTATTAATTCCATCCCCCAACACACACAAACCCCCAAACATGGCGAGACTTTGCCATCTTTTCTCATGTTTGCTTCCAAACGGGTTAGAAAACTATTTTTGGCAACGAGGTGTGAAGACTGGAGTGTACATATACGACGTGGCTTATATTTGCATTCGTATTTGTATGACTAGATTTCAGCCAAAGCCTTTCACTCGTTCTGCTAAAAATAGCAAAAACAAGCTATAAATCTTGCTAATTAAGATATTAAGGTACAGTCATGTTCATTAAAAAAGGGTACAGTATGGGAAGGTTTGAAAGTCCTTTTTGCAGTATACAAAATCATTTATGCCTAAAATTTAGTTAAGATAGATTCAAGTAACTGTACTTAAACTAAATTAATGCATGTTATGAAGAAATACTCTAATATTCCTGCAAAAATTAAGGAAAAGTGGCTAGAAAAAGTCTAGCTTTCCCATGCTGTAGCCTTTTTTAATGAACAAGTCTATACTAATATCTTAATTAGCAAGATTTATAGCTTGTTTTTGCTAATTAAGCTATTAAGATACAAGTACAATATATAAAAATTGTATTTTTTTGCTTGAATCTCATGAATCTTTTGACATTTGCATAAAACCTCGATTTTGACATTAGTTTTCTGGTGCTGTCTAGTGCTTGTCATGCTAAGCTTGTTCTTGTGTCATAATGGTATTTTAATTCTTCCACAAGGGTCTTGCTCACAAGTTTTTACGAGATTCTTATCCTGATTCCTGTGAGTGATTAGCCCGTCAAAACTATTCAAAATGACAAGAAATCTTTCAAAAGTTTCCAAAAAGTTCTACGAATCTCTCATACTGAAAATAGTATCTGAAAAATCCGGGGATCTTCCTACTAGCAGTACTACTACTTTTACTATTTTTCCTACTAGTGCTACTCCTCTTACTATTTTTCCTACAAGCACTACTAATCTTACTACTCTTCCTACTAGTACTACTCCTCTTACTATTTTTGCTACTAGTACTACTACTCTAACTACTCCTCCTACTAGTACTACTACTCTTACTACTCTTCCTACTAGTACTACTACTCTTACTACTCTTACTACTCTTCCTACTAGTACTATTACTCTTACTATTATTCCTACTAGTGCTACTATTCTTACTACTCTTCCTACTTGTACTACTATTCTTACTACTCTTCCTACTAGAGCGTTAGTTGAACAAGTCAGCACCCAAGTCTTTATTGACTTAGCTCGCGGCTCTTGTCCGCTTAAAACGCCAGCAAAAAAAGCGGACAAGCATTCAAGAAAGAGTCAGAAGTCTTAAAAAAAAACCTGAAAAACCCACGACGAAAGAAATAATCGCAGACTTAAAAACAAACAAATTTCCTCA
Organism: Eulimnadia texana; assembly: GCA_002872375.1. Classification (NCBI taxonomy): domain Eukaryota; kingdom Metazoa; phylum Arthropoda; class Branchiopoda; order Diplostraca; family Limnadiidae; genus Eulimnadia; species Eulimnadia texana. The sequence continues at coordinate 9,865,399 of NKDA01000002.1, read as the reverse complement.
ACTCTCCACACACAACTTACCAAGTCTAGACGAACCAAAACGGTTTACCCACTTCTCTTAAAAAGGACTCACCAACTTTCACTCAATAAGAAAACATGTCTATAAATTTAGCATTTATTTTTAGATAAATATACAACTGAAATGGATAGAATTCTAGACTTGTCAGTCGTCTACAGATACGAGCAAATGAATTAAACACTGAAATTCCAGACCGAAAAAAATTAGCAGAAAAAAAATCAAAGATATTTAAAATATAATAAAAATAATCTAGATATATAAAAATAAAATCTGGCAACGCTGGAATTGCAGACCGGGAAAACTTAGCAGAACAAAAAAAAATCAAAGATACTTAAAATGTAATAAAAATAATCTAGATATATAAAAATAAAATCTGGCAATGCTGGAATTGCAGACCAGGAAAACTTAGCAGAAAAAAAATCAAATATATTTAAAATATAATAAAAATAATCTAGATACATAAAAATAAAAGCTGGCAACGCTGGAGATGCAGACCAGGAAAACTTAGCAGAACAAAAAAAAAATCAAAGATACTTAAAATATAATAAAAATAATCTAGATATATAAAAATAAAATCTGGCAACGCTGGGGTCTTGAGTTCAAATTGGTATCTCGCCTCGTTCTGAAAGCAGATCCGATGGTTGAGGCAACTTGATATGAACATCTACCCACTTGAAAATCTGTTTCGTTTTATTTCCTACTATTCTTTTATTATTATTATTTTTATTTCTTGATATTATATATATTTAATTCCACTTTTTATTTTTTGCTATTTACTCTTATTAGATTTCCCTGGGCTTTTTGGCGAACTTGATCCGACTTGGGATTTGGTTTCGCTGGTACTGAATCAGACTTAATTAAATATTTTAATTAAAACAAATTCTTAGGTTTCAAATTATTTCTTCGTGTTAAAATTTTGCAGCCAGTGTTTCCTCTTTTCAGGGAAATTCCCTGAAAAAAGGGGAAAATGGGGTCCGAAAAGAGAAAAATAAAGGAAGAGGGACAAGGGAAAATATTGAAGCACAGCATTTTGTTCTAGTAAAGGAGGGGAAAAAGGGGAAAATAAGGGAAGAGGGAAGAATGGGGTCCGAAAAGAGGAAAATAAAGGAAGAGGCAAAAAGGGAAAATCTTGAAGCACAGCGTTTTGTTCTAGAACGAAGGGGGAAAAGGGGAAAATAAGGGAAGAGGCAAAACGGGAAAATCTTGAAGCACAGCGTTGTATTCTAGTACGAAGGGGGGGGGGGAAGGGGGAAATAAGGGAAGAGGGGAAAAAGGGGAAATTGAAAGTGGAAACATTGGTTGCAGCAGACAATCCTTTAGGTGTTTTTTTAAAGAGGGGGGTATCATAAAGTGAGGTTTTCCAACTTCACCATAGTCCTTAGCGTTACAATAAAACTTTACAATCCTTCAATCTCCACAGTCTTGTTTTGGTTAAAGTATTGAGGTTTTCCCACGGGGTTTTGTCAGAGATCCCTTGAGACTTTTTTATTTTCTGTTCCCAGGATCGGGATATTTGTTTCTATTTATAAAAGTCGAGACTTGTACACTTCGCCATTTGTCTTTGCTCGTTGAAATCCATCTGACAGCTTCTGGAAGAAGAAGAAGATCCCAGTGGGTGGACACACACAGTACGCCCACTTTTCGGGACTTGTTATACAACCCGACTGGAAATTCTCATCGAGTATGTAGTATTTGGAACAGAGACTCAGTGAGATCTCACAACACTTTTTACAGTTGCTCACTGAGATCTAACTGAGTCTCTGTTCCAAATTCCACATACTCTATGAGAATTTCCAGTCGGGAAGCTTTTGGAGAATCGTGGAATTTTTTTTTGGGAATTCGGTCCCGGGGTATAACTGCTGGGCGGTGGAATACTTAATAATATAATATAGAAATGTATAAAAATAATGCTGATATTAATAATAATAGCAAGGTCAGTATCGTTACAGTAATGATAGTAAATCGTAATACAAATGCGTATTGACAAGCTTACTAATTAAAATGAATTATGACAGTATTTTACCTTGGTAAGTTATTATTATTGTTATTATAAGTTGTAGTATTAGAAGTAGTAGTAGCATAGCAGAAGTACGAATCTATTCAATTTATTATTGCTACTATTTTACCCTAAAAATGCAATTATTCGTCATTTGTTATTAATTCTGTATTTATTATTATTATTATTATTATTATTATTATTATTATTATTATTATTATATTACATCATATCGTATCGTTATTTTTGTTATGACCAAGGGGTCCGGGACTCCGAGGAGAAGTGTACGAAGATTATTTGATAACACGTGATAACATGGAGATAACATATAGATAACAGGTTGATAACAATGATAACATCAACTCGGTGTAAGAAGATTACTGGAAGTTTCGCACCCCTTGGTTGTGACTAAACTTGGCTGGTATACGTAATATAATAATAATTATTATTATTACGGTTATAATTATTACTATACAAGGGACAGGGTTATGGAGATAACATATAGATAACAGGTTGATAACAGTGATAACATGACTTAGGTGTACGAAGATTATTGCAAGTTTCGCACCCCTTGCTTATGACTAAACTTGGCTATTACACGTAATATAATAATAATAATTATTATTACGGTTATAATTATTACTATGTAAGGGACAGGGTTATGGAGATAACATATAGATAACAGGTTGATAACAATGATAACATCAACTCGGTGTAAGAAGATTATTACAAGTTTCGGACTCCCTTGGTTATGACTAAACTTGGCTATTATACGTAATAGAATAATAATTAAATAATTATTTTCTATTGCCGTGTAATATTACTATGCGGTAATATAATATAATACGTATAATGTAATATAATAATATATATAATATAATATAAAACATACGTATAGTTTATAATATTACCGTATAATATTAATTATTTATTATAACCGTAATAATATTATTACCTGGAAGAAGGTAACAACCAATTACAGCGCTGGAAATTTTGGCGGTAAATTCGAAATTAATCAGGAAAAATTTAAATTCAAAATTTAGGAAATATAATTGAATAAATGTTGATAACTTTACTTGATAATACATTGATAACAAGTATAATACTGTGTGAAACTATCCTAATAATATTAGTACGGTTATAATTATTACTATGCAAGGGACAGGGATATGGAGATAACATATAGATAACAGGTTGATAACAATGATAACATCAACTCGGTGTGAGAAGATTATTGCAAGTTTCGCACCCCTTGGTTGTGACTAAACTTGGCTATTATACGTAATATAATAATAATTAAATAATTATTTTATATTGCCGTGTAATATTACTATGCGGTAATATAATTTAATACGTATAATACAATATATTAATATATAAAATATAATATGTACGTATAATATTAATTAATTATTATAACCGTAATAATATTAGTACGGTTAAAATTATTACTATGTAAGGGACAGGGTTATGGTTGTGTAATTCTCGCTCTTCGAATGAGAAGTTCTTGTTGCGGTGCATTTGCGTCTGCGTCTTTTTTTCCATTTCCCTCGTCTAATTCCAGACATGATAATTCTGAGTTATGTGAAGTGAAACGGCAACATGGGGGGTCGTCAACTCGACATAAATTTCAGAACTGAATGTACAGTGTTATCACTTGTTATCAACCTGTTATCGGTTGTTATCAAGTGTTAACAGAAAAGTTTTCCCCGACCTTCTGGAACAACGGAACTTTTGTTGCGGTTGCACGGAGTTCACCTTTTTGGTCAACCGAAATTTTCTTTACGTGAAAACAGTTTACTGGAAAATTGCCAATTTTTCTCGATTTTAATTGGGCAACTGTAAATTGGTAGGAAAATTGGATTGGACGGTTCGACAACCAATTACAGCGCTGGAAATTTTGGCGGCAAATTCGAAATTAATCAGGAAAAATTGGAATTTAAAATTTAGGAAATATAATTTAATAAAGTTTGATAACTTTACTTGATAACACACAAGGGGTCCGAAACTCCGAGGGAAAGTGTGCGAAGATTATTTGATAACACGTGATAACACGGAGATAACATGGAGATACCGGGTTGATAACAGCGATAACATGACCTAGGTGTACGAAGATTATTGCTAGTTACGGACCCCTTGATAATACATTGATAACAAGTGGAATCCTGTGTGAAACTATCCTAAGACAGACAAGTCACACGGTTGAGTACCGAATGACTAGGTAGCTGAACACTGTCTTCCCTCTGAATCACTAGCTGAATAGTAGCTGAACTTACTTTAGTTGCTATAAGTTAAACCCTCTGAATAAGGGGTTGAATACTGCATGACTTAGTTCTTTAAATATTCAAGCGTACGAACCGTTTGAAAGTGGAACAATTTCACACCATCATCTAGCTGAATCTGTGGTAATCATGCACCATTCAGAGGGTCATTCTGACGTTTGACTATAGCGCATCTTTCTCCATTGGGAACCTGTGCCACTAGCTGAATAGTAGCTGAACTTACTTTAGTTGCTAAGTTAAACCCTCGAATAAGGGTTGAATACTGCATGGCTTAGTTCTTTAAAAATTCAAGCGTACGAACCGTTTGAAAGTGGTACAATTTCACACCATCATCTAGCTGAATCCATGAATCATGCACCATTCAGAGGGTCCTTCTGACGTTTGACCATAGCGCATCTTTTTCCATCGGGAAGCTAAGCCGCCACTGAAAACTGCACAACAGAGATATCGTCTAGCTGAATCCATGAATCATGCACCATTCAAACGGTCATTCTGACGTTTGACCGTAGCGCATCTTTTTCCACTGGGAAGCTATGACCAGTGTTTCCACTTTGTAGGAAGATTCCCTGAAAAAAGGGGAAATGGAGTCTGGAAAGGGGAAAGTAAGAGAAGAGGGAAAAGGGAAAATCTAAACGTACGGTCTCTATTCTAGTACGTCGGGGAAAAAGGGAAAAATAAGGGAAGGGAAAGAAAGGGGAATTTGGAAGTGGAAACGCTGGCTATGCCGCCACTGAAAATTGCACAACAGAGATATCGTCTAGCTGAATCCATGAATCATGCACCATTCAGACGATCATTCTGACGTTTGACCATAGCGCATCTTTTTCCATCGGGAAGCTATGCCATTAGCTGAATAGTAGCTGAACTTAATTTAGTTGGTAAGTTAAACCCTTTGAATTGGATGGCTTGGTTCTTTAAAAATTCAACCATACGAATCGCGTGAGAATGGGCCAATTTCACACTATCGTCTAACTGAATCCATGAATCATGCACCATTCAGACGGTCATTCTGACGTTTGACCATAGCACATCTTTTTTCCATTGGGAATCTATGCCGCCATGGAAAATTGCACAACAGAGAGTATATGGGGAGGTTTAGTTTGCTGCTCTCTGGGTTGCAGGTAATCAGCAGATGACATCTTTATGACGTTCTCCAATCAAGCAGGTCATTGTAATGCAAGAAGCGAAGAAGCAGAATCTTCGAATGTTTAACTTAGAAAGCCTTTTCATGTCGACCAATATTGGGTTGCCGCCCTTGCACTTTCAGCAGGTCTCCATTGAACATTCTGCCGACATTTCTCTCGCTTCAAATTAACAAACTTGTCTGTCACACACACACCTTATGCAACCTGTTCATCGGCATTCTCACTACTAGGTCCAATCCAGTGCTTCCACTTTTTCCCCTTTTTTCCCCTCCGCAACCTGTGCTTATGCATTCTCACTATTAGGTCCGATCAAGTACTTCCACTTTTTTCCCCCTTTTTCCCCTCCGCAACCTGTGCATCTGCATTCTCACTATCTGGTCCAGTCCAGTGCTTCCACTTTTTCCCCCTTTTTTCCCCTCTGCAACCTGTGCATCTGCATTCTCACTATCTGGTCCAGTCCAGTACTTCCACTTTTTCCCCTTTTATCCCCTCCGCAACCTGTGCATCTGCATTCTCACTATCTGGTCCAGTCCAGTACTTCCACTTTTTCCCCTTTTATCCCCTCCGCAACCTGTGCATCTGCTTTCTCACTATTAGGTCCAATCCGGTGCTTCCACTTTTTCCCCTTTTTTCCCCTCCGCTTGAAAATATCAATTTCTCTTTTCCCCCTCTCCGTGCTACAGAGCAAAGCTACATTTGTAGATTCATTTCATCCTCCATTTTCCCTTTTCCCTTTTCCCCATTTTTCCTTATTTGAGGGAATTTCCCTGCAAAGTGGAAGCACTGGTCCAATCAATCAATCACTCTGATCCGTCAATGAAGATAAGCGATTAGGCGAGTTTCTATTTTTAGAAGCTTTTGGAATGTTAATTAAGATTTATTAATTATGATTATTATATGATGATTAATTAATGGATTGAAAATCTAAAATTAGATAAATATAGAAATTACAGAATAAAATTAAATATTGACAAAGAGTTGAAAACAAAGATAAGTTATGAACGAATTAAATATATTATCTGACATTTATGTATGAATTATAATTATATAATTAATATATAATAATTATTATAATTATACTATCTATTAATATATTTATTGATAATAAATATAAATTAGTTATCTATTTTATTTCTATTAATGATCTATTGATAATTAATTAATATTTAATCAATCATAATTAATCATAAATTGTTACACTAATTAATTGTGGAAATTAAATAACTTAGCCTGAATATTAACAATAAGGTGAAAATTAAGATGAATTATGTTTAGGTTAAAGATCTTATTAATAAATAACGAATAATCAATTAATGATCAATTTATAATAATTAACAGCAAACCACTGTGATGTGGTAATTGAATAGTAATATTGAATATCAATGATACCTTGAAAATTAAGATTAATTATAAACCAAGGGGTCCGAAACTTGTAATAATCTTCGTACACCTAGGCCGTGTTGTCACTGTTATCAACCTGTTATCTCCGTGTTATCATATGTTATCAAATAATCTTCCTACACTTTTCCTAGGAGTTTCGGACACCTTGGTCATGTTATCACTGTTATCACTGTTATCACTGTTATCAACCTGTTATCTCCATGTTATCTCCGTGTTATCACATGTTATCAAATAATCTTCCTACACTTTTCCTAGGAGTTTCGGACACCTTGGTCATGTTATCACTGTTATCACTGTTATCAACCTGTTATCTCCATGTTATCTCCGTGTTATCACATGTTATCAAATAATCTTCGTAAACTTTTCCTCGGAGTCTCGGACACCTTGGTCAAGTTATCACTGTTATCAACCTATTATCTCCGTGTTATCATATGTTATCAAATAATCTTCCTACACTTTTCTTCGGAGTTTCGGACCCCCTTGTTATAATCAGTTTTAAAAATATTCTAAAAATAGAAATTGTAGGATACCTTTGAGTTGAAATTATGATAGGTGGTAAATTTACACACATGCACGCGCCAGTGCATGATAAGTTATGCAGAAGGGCGTGGATGCAGTCAATGCAACCTGTCTATCCAGAACCGCCCTCTGATTGGTCGTAAAATTCAATTTGGAAGTAATATTATTGGCTGCTCGGCTTTGTTATATCTAAAAAGAGAGCCGCTTCTTGTAATGTGGTATATTACAGGGCTTCGTTCAAAAAAGAGTTATGACGATCAGTGTTTCCACTTTTGCAGGGAAATTCCCTGAAAAAGGGGGAAAATTGGGGTCTGAAAAGGGAACAAGAAGAGAAGAGGGGAAAGGGCAACTCTAGACATTGTATATTCTAGCACGGAGGGGGAAACAAGGAAAGATAAGGGAAGAGGGGAAAAAGGGAAAACTTAAAAGTGGAAACACTGATGACGATAGATGGAGGTCTTCACTGTGGGGAAAAAAGGACCTTTCACCGCAAATTCAAAGGGTGAAAAAAAAACTTTCACCACAAATTCAGGGGGTGAAAAAATTTCACCGCAAATTCAGGGGGTTGAAAAAAACTTTCACCACAAATCCAAGGGGTACAAAAAATTTTCACCACTGTTTTACCCGGTGAAAGTGTCATTTTTCGCCACAGTGTTGTCTGATGGTCTGTGTGGACTGTCTTTGTATTTTCTGAATATTTGTCGTATTTGTCCGTCCTATGTGACATTTTTCTTGTCGGATTGTCTGTCTCTGTCTGTCTGCCTGTCTGTCTGTTTGTCTCTCAAACTCATGTACATTATTGATATTAATAATATTGTTATTGTATTCTAAAAATATTTGATGGGCGTTTTTATGTGAAACGAGAGCCAAGTGTTTTCAATTGGTTCCGGCAGAACGGTTTTTCCTGCTAGACAGTGTTGCCACATCGACCGTAACACATAATAATAATAATAATAATAATAATAATAATAATAATAATAATAATAATAATAATAATAATAATAAAGTTTGAACTAGTAATAATACTTCTTTACAAATTGATATATTTTACATAAATGTGAATAATCCTACAAACTGTAAACGAATTCAAACAGCAGTTTACCCAGCAGAAAATTAAGGATAGTTTCAGGACCATGAAACTATCCTGAAAAGGACATTTTCAGGCTGCCAGTCAGAACTCTGGGTGCAGTGAAACTGGCCCACTTCCAGATTGTTCAGGACCCTGACATTGAAATGCCTGAATGATACATGTTCAGGGTACTTAACAGCGTCCTGAAAAAACGCTTTTCAGGATACTTAAATGGTGCCCTCAGTAAACAAGATTTCACAATTCTCAACACAATTTTTTTCACTCATCCACGATCGGACGTGGTTCAGGATATTGAAGATATGTTACGGATATCGTTCAGGATGTAGCCGACATCCTTAATTTTCCGCAGGGTAATTTAGTCTTTAGTATTAATATATAATATAGAATGAATTTCACAATGAATGTGAGTATTATAACAGTTAGTGTATTTGTTGAAACCTTAAAAAGACACTGAAAGTGTTAACTTAAAATAGCCAGATAATCAAGGGGTCCGAAACTCCAAGGTCAAGTGTACGAAAATTATTTGATAACATATGATAACACGGAGATAACATGGAGATAACGGGTTAATAACAGTGATAACATGACCAATGGAGGTCAGAAACTCCGAGGAAAAGTGTACGGGGATTCTTTGATAACATATGATAACACGGAGATAACATGGAGATAACGAGTTGTTAACAGTGATAACATGACCAATGGGGGTCCGAAACTCCGAGGGAAAGTGTACGAAGATTATTTGATAACATATGATACACGGAGATAACATGGGGATAACGGCTTGATAACAGTGATAACATGACCTTCGTGTACGGAGATTATTGGAAGTTTCGGACCCCTTGGGGTAGATACTTTTTCTTGCTCATCGTAGTACATTTATACTAAATTGACTTCATGTTTAATACCATATTCATATTCATATTTATGATATTTCATCATATAATAATTCTTCATATTTATATTTATATTTATATATTATATATATATTTATATATCAACAATAAATTTACAAAGAAAAAGTACATGTCTGGCATTTGTTTTTCACGACCTCCAATTTGTTGCGTAACTTAAAGGGAAAAAGTGCAAAGACGTGTCTTGGCTTACGTCCATTTTTATCAAAGAATTTTCTTTGATATTTTCACATGTTCGTAAAATGACTTTAATTTGTCTCTTTTCCACTTTTAGTACCAATTTACTACCAACTAGTTTGTATACTACCAATTTTACCAATACTACCAATTTGAGTACCAATTTACTACCAGTTAGTTTTGATACTACCCATTTTAAGTACCAATTTACTACCAGTTAGTTTTGAAACTACCAATTTAAGTACCAATTAGTACCATCTTAGTACCAATCTTGATCATTTTTCGATTAAGTACTTATACGAATTTAATCGAAAAATGATCAAAATTTGTCATCAATGGTTACCAATAACCCATCGCTTTTGTTATAGCAATAGTCTTAGCTTACGTCCATTTTTTCCAAACAATTTTCTCTTAACATTTTCACATGTTCTTAAAATGACTTTAATTTGTCTCTTTTCCCATTTTAGTACCAATTTACTACCAGTTAATTTTCTATACTACCAATTTTACCAATACTACCAATTTGAGTACCAATTTACTACCAGTTAATTTTGATACTACCCATTTAAGTACCAATTTACTACCAGTTAGTTTTGAAACTACCAATTTAAGTACCAATTTACTACCAGTTAGTTTTGATACTACCAATTTTACCAATACTACCAATTTTAGTACCAATTAGTACCATCTTAGTACCAATCTTGATCATTTTTCGATTAAGTAATTATACGAATTTAATCGAAAAATGATCAAAATTTGTCATCAATGGTTACCAATAACCGATTGCTTTTGTTATAGCAATAGTCTTAGCTTAAGTCCATTTTTGTCAAAGTATTTTCTCTTAACACTTTCACATGTTCGTAAAATGACTTTAATTTGTCTCTTTTCCCATTTTGGTGCCAATTTACCAAGGGGTCTGAAACCCCGAAGAAAAGAGTACGAAGATTATTTGATAACACGCTGATAACATATAGATAACAGCCTGATAACAGTGATAACATGACCTAGGTGTACGCAGATTATTGGAAGTTTTGGACTCCTTGCAATTTACTACCAATTAGTTTTTATGCTACCAGTTTTACCGATACTACCAATTTTAGTACCACTTAGCACCATCTCAGTACCAATTTGATAATTTTTTGATTCAATACTTATACGAATTTATTCTACTATTTGTCATCAATGGTTACCAATAGCCCATTGCATTTGTTACAGCAATAGTCAACTTACAGAGTTGAATAGTTTTTCTTAGTGATTTTAAAACTAATTGAACTGTAAATTATTATTACTTGAATTATTTTCTATAATAAATACATCAAGTGTAGCTAGAAATTAATACTAAATATTATAAGAAACACTGAATACGGGACAATAGAAATCGTGAAAGTAGTTATCTTTTTTATTGCTGCAATTAAAAGCAATTAAAAATGGCTCCGGGGGTCTGCGCAGATATTAAAATATAATTACAGTAATTAAAAATATAATTGTAATACAAGAGCAGTGTTAGTAGTAGTAGTAGTAGTAGTAGTAGTAGTAGTAGTAGTAGTAGTAGTAGTAGTAGTAGTAGTAGTAGTAGTAGTAATATTAGTAGAAGTAGTAGTAGTAGTAGTAGTAGTAGTAGTAGTAGTAACAGTAGTAGTAGTAATATTAGTAGAAGTAGTAGTAGTAGTAGTAGTAGTAGTAGTAGTAGTAGTAGTAACAGTAGTAGTAGTAATATTAGTAGAAGTAGAAGTAGTAGTAGTAGTAGTAGTAGTAGTAGTAGTAGTAGTAGTAGTAGTAGTAGTAGTAGTAGCGGTAGTAGTGGAGGTAGCAAATGAACTGGTAACGGTATAGTGCTCCTGGTAGTAGTAGTGGGAATAGTAGTAGTAATACCATCAGTAGTAATAGTAGTAGTAGTAAGTAAACGTAAGTAGTACTGGTATATTGTATTGTCCTTATCATTATAGCTTACGACGGATTGTATGGTAACATATGATGATACCGTGACAATGCGATTTGCTGTGCTAAGTTTTGCTAGATTATATTTTAATTGTAAATATATAATTATAATATTTAAACTTATAATTAATAATTTATTGTTTTTATTTTGCAGTTTTCTGGAGACGGTGCTCTGAGTGCCCACATCCATACCGACGATACTCTCGTAAGTATTTAGCTACTTTTAATGCTAATTTGTATAAATAGTAGCATTGAAATTCATGTAATAATTTACTAAAAATTTATATATTTTAACTAGTTAGCTAATTAGTCAACATAATAAAGAACATCTAGTTTAATTAGTCCAAATTATTAATAATTTAATTAATATAATTGTTAAAGTAAATTCTATTCAAATTTAAATTTTATAATTAACTGCAATGAATTGATTGCGTTTTTTTTAATCAAGATTGATCAAGAAAATGACGATGAATACGACGGAAGTGGTGACTTGGGATCTGGAATAAACCTGGATAATCTGGATAACATGGATAATGTGGATGTTACCCATACAGTTCATCCGGATAGTATCACCCAGTCGCCTCCAGTACCTCCGCCTCCTCCGCCTATCGCTCCTGGTTCCAGCATTAAAGGTATTGCTATTATCACTATGAGTAGTAGTAGTAGTAGTAGTAGTAGCAATAGTAGTTGTTATAGTAGGAGTAGTAGGAGTAGAAGTAGCAGTAGTAGTGAGAGTACTAGTAGTTGTAGTGACAATAGTAGTAGCAACAGTAGTTGTAGTAGTAGTAGTAGTAGTAGTAGTAACAGGAGCAGTGTTAGTGGTGGCAATAGAAGTAGTAGTAGTAGTAATAACAGTAGTAGTAGTAGTAATATTAGTAGAAGTAGTAGCAGTAGTAGTAGGAGTAGCAATTGAAATGGTAGCGGGATAGTGCTCCTAGTAGTAGTGGTGGGAATAGTAGTATTAATACCATCAGTAGTAATTGTAGTAGTAGTTGTGAGTACTAAAAGTAGCAGTAGTTGTAGTTGTAGTAGTACTGGTAAGGTAGTAGGAGGACTAATAGTAGTAGTACTACCTAGTAATCATTAGTACTAGTAATTATTACTTTATCTTGCAGTTTATTATTATTCTTATTATTATTACCTTTACCAATAAATTTACTTATTTTATTCATTTTTTATATGAGCCAGTACTTAAGTACTCACTACTTACTTACTTACCAAGGGGTCCGAAACTTCCAATAATCTTCGTACACCTAGGTCGTGTTATCACTGTTATCAGCCTGTTTTCTCCCTGTTATCTACATGTTATCGCATGTTATCAAGTAATCTTCGTACACTTGACCTCGAAGGTTTCGGACCCCCTTGTTACTTACCACTTAATTTCCTATTATTATAATTACTACTAAATTAAATAAGAATCAGAATAAACAGAAAGAGACTGGAGCTTTTCTTTTTAAGAGAGTTCGTTAAGTGGTTGGACTCCACCTTCTATTATTTACACTTTAGAAAAACTCTGAAAATTTATTTGAATATTTTTTTGTAAATTTTTTTATTCTTGTGGGTTGTCGAGGTTTTTGAGTGGCTCTTGATACTGGGCCTTTTGTTACAGCCATGAGTTAGTTGTGTGCTATATATGGACGCCGCGACTGTACCCTCAATGTGACCAACGCCCATTCAAGTCCTCTATTGGTCTGGCTACTTGAAAAAATACTCAAAAAATAGTTTAAAAAGATCTCTATTGTGTAAGTCCTTATTCCCTGTGTGAGGCGTATTGTTATAGTTATTCTTATTATTATTATTATTATTGCTATTATTATTATTAATGTTATTATTATTACTATTCTTTTATATTGACATACTCGAAAAAATTATTACTATTAATAGTAGTAGTAGTAGTAGTAGTAGCAGTAGCAGCGGTAGTAGCAGCAGTAGTAGTAGTAGTAGTAGTAGTAGTGGTAGTAGTGACAGTAGTAGTAGTATTAGTAGTAGTAGTTGTACCAGTAGTAGCACCAGCAGCAGTAACAGCAGCAGCAGTAGTAGTAGCAGCAGCAGCAACAACAGCAGTAGTAGTAGTGGTAGTGGTGGCAGTAGTAACAGCAGTGGTAGTAGTAGTAGTGGTAGTGGTGGCAGTAGTAGTGGTAGTAGCAGCAGCAGTAGTAGTATTATTATTATTAGTAGTAGTAGTAGTAAGTAGCAGCAGTAGAAGTTGTACCAGTAGCAGCACCACCAGCAGTAGCAGCAGTAGTAGTAGTAAGTAGTAGTATTAGTAATATTATTCAGTATTACTCAGTTTATTACTATATTATTTCTTTTTGAATTATTATTATTACTACTATTTTTAGCAACGTGCCATTGTCGTCTATGGGTCCGACTACTTCAAAAGAAAAGTAGTAAAATAGTTTAAGCAATTCCCATTGTTCCCATTATGTGTGGGACAATGACAACGACCCGTCAGGCCCTAAATTGAAAATTTACTATCACTTAATTAATTTAAATTGCATATAATAGTTTACTAGCACTTGATTACAATTAAAGTTTATTAAATTAAAATATTAAATTATTTAATCTTATTTAAATTTAAATTTTAATTTAATTATTTGAATATTAATTAATTATTAAATTAATTTTACGTTTTTGTGTTTGAATTTTATTATAACAAGTGCATTTATGTTATATTATTATATTTTATTTATTTTAAATTTTATATGTATACATACAATTTATTTTCACTATTATTTAAGTTTTATTTAATTAAATATTTAACACTTTCAAGGTTAAATTAAATTAGCAAGTCTCAGTTGCTTACTCAAACATTGACTCTTAGACCCGACACAAAAGTCAAGCGTTTGAGTACCGAATGACTAGGTAGCTGAACACTAGCTTCCCCTCTGAATCACTAGCTGAATGGTAGTTGAACTTATTTTTGTAGCTAAAACTGAACCCTCTGATTAATGGACTGAATACTCCTTGACTTGGCTCTTTAAAAAATTCAAGCGTTCGAACCGTGTGAAAGTGGCTCAGTTTCACACCATTTAGCTGAATCCATGGTAATCATACACTATTCAGAGGGTCATTCTGACGTTTTACTAGCGTTTATTTTTTCTCTACTGGGAATATAATACGTTTATAATAAATAAATAAATATATATATATATATATATATATATATATATATATACGTTATTGCTATGCACATATTTTGCCATGGGTCATATGGTTGAGTACCGAATGACTAGGTAGCTGAACACCAGCTTCCCTCTGATTAATGGACTGAATACTCCTTGACTAGGCTCTTTAAAAAAATTCAAGCGTTCGAACCGTGTGAAAGTGGGTCAGTTTCAAACCATTTAGCTGGATCCATGGTAATCATACACTATTCAGAGGGTCATTCTGACGTTTGACTAGCGTTTATTTTTTCTCTACTGGGAATATAATACGTTTATAATAAATAAATAAATAAATATATATATATATATATGTTATTGCTATTCACATATTTTGTCATGGGTCATTTTCCACTGGGTTTTCTGTCCATTTGGAGAGAGTAAATCTCAAGGCAAACAAAAGATTTGCACTGGAACCGAGGGTTTGATGAATGGCCCACGGTGTGCGGGTCAAACGAAACCCCCACGGTTTTCCCAAGTGGGGGGTTGGGAAGTTTTCCCACCACCAACAACAGAAAAATCGGGGGTCCTTGTGACAATCATTGGGGTAAACCCATGACAAATGAGCCCAGAAAACTACTCCCATTATACCCCCATTGTCTTCCCATTAACCGTAAGCGCGACCCCACCAGTGCTTCCACTTTGCAGGGAAATTCCCTCAAATAAGGAAAATCGGGAAGAGGGAATGGGGAAAATGGAAGGAAAAGTGAATTTACAAATGTAACTTTACTCAATATCACGGAGGGGGGAAAAGGGAAACTGATATTTTCAAGCGGAGGGGAAAAAAGGGGGAAAAAAGTGGAAGCACTGGAGTCCACACTCAGCTGAGTTATCACTTGTTATCTCGTGTTATCACAGATGTCTCAATAGAAGAAAGACGCGCCAGTCAAACGTCAGAATGACCGTCTGAGTGGTGCATGATTACTATAGATTCAGCTAGACGAGAGTGTGAAACTGGCCCACTTTCACACGGTTCTTACGCTGGAATTTTTGAAAGAACTAATTCATGCAGTATTCAACTCCTTATTCAGAGGGTTCACTTTTAACAACTGAAATAAGCTCAGCTATCATTCAGCTAGTGATTCAGAGGGAAGCTAGTGCTCAGCTACCTAGTCATTCGGTACTCAACCGTATGACTTTTCTGTTCGGGTTGTTTCGCAAGGTAGTCGTTTCATTTACACGTTGAGATTGAGAAGCAGCATTATGCAGAGTCACGATTAGAGTCATTTGTTATCAGCTGTTATCAAGGTGTTATCAGTGTTATCACCGTATAACTGGGCAGTTGTCGACCCCCTCTGAAGACATGTTTTATGTGTGGCCACGATTTATATTCCAGTTTGCTATTAAGAATGCATAGAAGAAGAAAAAGCCAAAATCCACTGGCATGTTCTCGATTTAATTCTATCATAAATCCAACCCTTTTACGGTTTACACGTTTGATACTATTCAAGAATAGCTGCTGCAGATACATAAATTTACTATGGCGTAGCAGAAAACTACTTTATATTTATGTTATAGTATATAATAATTAGATAGTCCAAGTGGGTTTCGGCGATAAAGATCCTGGAATCTCCCATTCATCATAGCAGCGAACCTTTTACACGCAGGCAGGGATAACAAAATAGTAATTAGTTAGCAAGGGCCCATGGCTTACAGCTATCATTAGCACGTTGTCTAGTGAAGCAGTTAAACGTCTTGAGGCCATCCACGTTCTCCTGCTTACAAACAACATCTCAATTATAATGGCGTTTTTGTATAATCACTTACTTTGCCGATAGAAAAAGTCATACGGTTGAGGACCGAATGACCAGCTAGCTGAACACTAGCTTCCCTTTGAATAACTAGCTGAACGGTACCTGAACTTACTTTAGTTGATAAAAGTGAACCCTCTGATAAGGGGGGTGAATACTGCATGAATTAGTTCTTTCAAAAATTCAAGCGTACGAACAGTCATACGGTTGACGACCGAATGACCAGCTAGCTGAACACTAGCTTCCCTCTGAATAACTAGCTGAACGGTAGCTGAACTTACTTTAGTTGATAAAAGTGAACCCTCTGAATAAGGGGTTGAATACTGCATGACTTAGTTCTTTCAAAAATTCAAGCGAACGAACAGTGTGAAAGTGAGCCAATTTCACACTATCATCTAGCTGAATCCACGGTAATCATGCACCATTCAGAGGGTCATTCTGACGTTTGACTAGCGCGTCTTTTTCCTAGTTAGGTTATTGCAGATTATTTCTTGTATCATTTATATTATTATTATCATTATTATTATTATTAATATTATTATCATTGTTAAAGCAGATTGTCTGTCTTGTTCGGACATTGCGATACTAGCCAAAGATCTTCACGAGAACCACGTTGACATCAAGGGCGACAAAGGAGACAAAGGCGAGCCGGGCGTTAAAGGAGAACCTGGAATTCCTGGAACGTCGTTACCTACTGTCGAAGAGTCGGACAAACCATCTGCTTGCGCCTGCAATGAAACTTCTATTCTTCTCCAGCTGACGCGGCTGGTCGAAAACCAAAGGGGCCCTCCCGGAGAAAAAGGAGACCGCGGCGATATGGGACCCCAAGGCGTTCACGGACCCGCCGGACCTAAAGGTGAACCCGGCCTGTATGGACTACCCGGATTCGAGGGACGTCCAGGTCTGCCCGGACTCCAGGGACCTCCAGGTCTGCCCGGAATCCAGGGACCTCCAGGTCTGCCCGGACCTCCTGGACCCTCTAGCAGTCCCAGTCTGATTTTTGATGTAATAATTTACTAATTTTATTTGTAATTTTATATTTATATTTATATTTTATTTATTTAATAATTCTATTTTCATGTAATTTTATATTTATATTTATATTTATATTTTTATTTATTTAATAATGTTATTTTTATGTAATTTTAAATTTATAGTTATTTAAATTAATAATTGCCCATTGATGTTTTATAGCAGGATCTTATAGGAGGCTCGGGTTTCGGTCCGCTTGGACCCGGATCAAAAGGAGAGCAGGGACCTAAAGGTGACGCTGGACCTAAAGGTGAAAAGGGACCTCATGGAGAAAAGGGAGAACCGGGAGAAAGTGGACCTAAAGGAGAAAAAGGAGAAAAAGTAATTTTATTATATTTAATTTTAATTTAATATATTTATACCAATATTTATATTAAATACAATAAATTAATCGCAATTCTTCGTTTCATTATTTTTAGGGTCTACAGGGAGAAGTAGGACTTCCAGGTAAATTTAAAATTTTCTCTGTTATTAATTAAGACTTATTAATATTAATTATTATTATTTATAGTATTGATAGTTAGTTTTGGATGTATATTTTGTATCAGTGTTTCCACCTTACAGGGAAATTTCCTAAAAAAAAGGGGGAAAAGGCAGTCTGAAAAGGGAAAAACAAGGGTAAAAGGGAAAAGGGAAAATCTGAAAGTACAGCCCTGTATTCTAGTACGGAGGGCAAAAAGGGGGGAAATATGAGAAGAGGGAAAAAGGGAAAATGTAGAAGCACAGCCTTGTATTCTAGTACGGAGCAGTGTTGCCACTTTTCAATCTTCCATTTTTCCCCTGTCTTCCCTTATCTTTCCCCTTTTCCCCCCTCCGTGCAAGAATGTACAGGGTCTAGATTTCCTCTTTACTCTCTTCTCTTCGTCTTCCCTTTTCAGACTCCATTTCCCCCCCTTTTTCGGGGAACTTCCCTGCAAAAGTGGAAACACTGGTACTGAGGGCAAAACGGGGGGAAATATGAGAAGAGGGAAAAAGGGAAAATCTGGAGGTACACCCTTGTATTCTAGTACGGAGGGGAAAAGGGGGAAAATAAGGGAAGAGGGGAAAAGGGGACATCGAAAGTGGAAACACTGTGTTGTATTGTATTGATATTTATTAAATAATATTTGATACTTATTTATTGTCTGTTTTTGTTGTATAGGCCTGAAAGGCGATACTGGAGCCCGGGGCTGGAAGGATTCCCTGGATTCCCTGGATTACCTGGACAAAAAGGAACCCCCGGTGAAAAAGGAGACAGAGGTTTGCTTATTGCTTATTTGCCTTTTCACAAAAACTTTTCAGAAAATCTCTCTGTACCACCTGTTATTTAACTACCACTAACTCTGTTGATTTTCTGTATTATGACGGATCGAATTACTGTGATGTTCTTTCGTAATAGTTTAAGGTAGTAGTAATAGTAGTAGTAGTACTAGCAGGAGTAGTAGTAATAATAGTAGTAGTAGTAGTAGTAGTAGTAGTAGTAGTAGTAGTAGTAGTAGTAGCTGTGCTAGAAGGAGGAGAAGGAGGGTGTGAGGAAATAATAATAGTAGTGCTAGTAGTAGCAGTAGTATTAGTACTAGTAGTAGCAGCAGTAATAGTAGTAGTAGCTGTGCTAGAAGGATGATGAGAGGGAATAATATTAGTAGTTGTAGTAGTAGAAGTAGTCGTAATGATAGGAGAAGCAGTAGTAGTAATTGTTGTTGTTATTGTGTTGTTGTTATAATAGTAGTAATGATAGCTGAAGTAGTAGCGGTATTAGCAATAGTAGTAATAGTTAAAGTAGTTATAGTAGTGATAGTAGTGGTAGCATTAGTAGTAGTACTAGTAATAGTAGTAGCAGTAGTAGCAGTAATAGTAGTATTAGTACCGATAGGAATAGTAGTAGTAGTAGTAGTAGTATAAATAGTGATTGTTGTCGCTGTCTTATTACCATTATTATTATTATTATTATTATTTTCTCCAATACAATTGCTTTTGTTAAATAATTCATTAGTGTCATTAATTTTTATTAATTATTGTATGAATATTATTCCCTCCACAGGAGAGGATGGATTACCCGGACCCCCTGGACCGGCAGGTAAACCTTTCCACCATCTTCCACACATAAATATATTATATTCACATAAAATTTTACTAACTTATTTTATTATATATAAATTAGATTACTATAATCTTAAAAAAAAAATTTACTCATACGATTTATAATATAATTATTCTATTCATCTATAATGTTAAAAATCTAATTTTTATACTAATTAATTAACTAATTTTAAATTTAATATTTGACAGTTGAAGATTAATTTATTTAAATATTACATGCATATAAATTAATTATATTTAATTAATTATTAAATTATAAATTATTAACTATTATTATTAATTAATTAACTAATTATAAGTTAATTAACTAATTAATTATCTTACTTTTTTACAGCTGAAGTAGATCTTGAGCTTCTGAAGGGAGCCAAAGGCGACAAAGGCGATTCTGGAATTCCTGGAGAAAAGGGCGAAAAAGGCGATCATGGAGAACGAGGCCCTGAAGGAAAAACAGGACCCGTGGGCCCTAAAGTATTTTCCATAATAATAATATTAACAATAAATAAGTAGAAATAACAGAAAACAATAAATAAAATTTAAAAAAATATACAAAAAAATAAATAAAGTATAAGAAATAAAATAAAATATTTTACTATTATTATTAATACAAACTAATTATTATGAATTTTATGAATAGGGAGATTTGGGTCCTCCAGGTCTTCCAGGAATAGACGGACTTGCGGGCCTTCCTGGAGAAGCAGGTCTTCAGGGTCCTGCTGGACCTAAAGGTGATCAAGGAGAACCTGGACCGATGGGACCGCCTGGAATTCCTGGAACAAGTAGTACTGCAGGTTCAGAAGTTATTAAAGGAGATAAAGGAGATCGTGGAGAACCTGGAACTCGTGGAAAAAGGGGCCCACAGGGCCCTCCAGGCCCTGCTGGAACACCTGGAAAAACTGGAGAAATCGGAGTACCCGGTTGGCCGGTGCGGAATTATATTTAATCGATTTTTAAAATTTTTAAACAAAATGTGTTGAAATCAAAATTATTTATTATTAATTATTTAATTATATTAATTTATTTATTTGTTTATTTATTTTGAATTGTGAATATCAGTGAATATTAATTAATTTGATTTTAAAAAATTATGCAAAAATTGAAAATTAGGGTCGTGCTGGACGACCTGGACCTCCAGGACCCGAAGGTTCTCCAGGAATTGGTTATCCAGGACCTAAAGGCGATAAAGGCGATTGCAGTTGTACTGCAACTAACATCGTAAGATCCCATTTTACTGTTTACTATAAATCTTATTTACATATTATTTTGAATAAATATATGAATTATCATTTATTATATTATATTATATTATATTATTTCCGTAACTATTTATTTATTTTATATTATTATTTTGACTAATTATTTAAAATATATATATATATTTATATATATGTACATTATTATTTTTATTAATTTTCAGGGTGTGAAAGGCGATAAAGGCGATTCTGGAACTCCTGGAATTCCAGGAATACCCGGATTGGATGGCAGACCTGGAACCCAAGGACCCCCAGGTCCTCCAGGACCCGTTTCTTCGTCCGGTATTCAGTACGTCCCAGGCCCACCAGGGCCCCCTGGACCTCCAGGTCCCTCAGGACCCTATGGGTCTGGACGAACAGGTACTCAAAACTGAAATCAAGCAAAGTTAAATATAAACTATTGTTATAAATGTTGAAAAACTTAGTTAAAATACTTAATAGTTTTGGTATAATCATTAGAATGTATTACGGTTTAAATATATATTTATATCATAATAATTCATTTATTATAAATAATTTTTTTTTCTCTGCAGGATCAGATGCTGGTGACAGTACGAAAGTTGTTCCCGGTGCAATGGTACTGTCGAATATTGAGGCCTTACTTAAAGTAAATACATTTTCTGTATTATAAGATATTTTAACATCCCATAATTTATGAAAAACCAGAAGGTGAATATAAATAATCTGTTGAGACTGAACTACAAGTGGTATCCCTAATTAAAGTGAATAGTACGAATTAAATACGTTATTATATTACAGTTCAGTAGTTCATTGTTGTGTAAGGTATATCTGGATAGAGAAAATGGATCCTTCGGCCGAAAATGGACCCTGAGAAAAAAAAAAAAAAAATATCACTGGGGGATGTAAAAAGTAGGCTAGACCCTGCCAGTCGAGTAGGCCTATGGAAGATCCATTGTAGGGCTGAGGTGGGGATGGTAGGGCTCGGACTGAGGGCAAAATCAAGTTAGGTTAGAATGGACCCTGAGAAAATATCACTGGGATGTAAAAAGTAGGCTAGACCCTGCCAGTCGAGTAGGCCTATGGAAGATCCATTGTAGGCTGAGTGGGGATGGTAGGGCTCAGACTGAGGCGAAATCAAGTTAGGTTAGAATGGCCTGAGAAAAATATCACTGGGGGATGTAAAAAGTAGGCTAGACCCTGCCAATCGAGTAGGCCTATGGAAGATCCATTGTAGGGCTGAAGGTAGGGGATGGTAGGGCTCTGGACTGAGGGCAAAATCAAGTTAGGTTAGGTAAGGTAAGGTATATAGTAACTGTTGCTACAGCAGAACGGAGAAGGGTCCATTCCGCCCAGGATTCTTGTAGAAGTACTGAACTAATATGATAATGAATAGAATTCAGGACATGTGTGCAAATAATTTTTTTAAAACTGAATTATAAGTTGAATATTCTATTAAAATGAGCTACCTAAAACGAAAATAAGATACTCTATTCATAACTCTGTAGTTTATTATGATATAAAAAATTAACTATTTATAATCTTTTTTTAAATTTAGATATCGGATTTCAGCCCTGTTGGTACTATGGTCTTCGTTACGGATGAGGAAAGTCTTCTAGTCCGCGTTTCCAAGGGCTGGCAATACGTGCAGGTATTTTTTAATAATGACATATATTATATGTATATTTATATGTATATATATATATATATGTATGTATATATGTATATACAGTCGTGAGCAAAAAAAAAAAAAAAAAATTACTCCACCTGGAATAGAGGAAAAGCTCTTTTACCTAAACTGCTCTACTACTGTAGCAGTCAGATGGTTAACCACGGTGTTTCCACTTTAGAGGGAAATTTCCTGGAAAAGGGAAAAATAAGTGAAGAGGCAAAAGGGAAAATCTAAGTACAGCCTTACATTATAGCACGGGAGGGGAAGAAGGGGAAAAGGGGAAACCGTGCCCTCTTTAAGGGAAAACAGAAAACTGAAAATGGAACCACTGTAATACTGATAATCAGTACTGATGGGAAGTAGAATTATATACGTACTGTGTATAAATTCGCTGTTTTATATTTTATAAATCAGGAATTAGGTGAAATAATACTTATACTTTGTTTCAGTTGGGATCTTTCGTGCCTCTACCTGTGGCTACTACTGTTGCACCAACTACAGCACATTCCGGACCGATAACACCCGAGGTAGATAACATCACTACTCCAGTTGGACCCACGGTAATTTATTATCATTATGATTATTGTTATAAGTAGTAGTAGTAGTAGTGGCAGTAGTAATAGTAGCAGCAGCAGTAGTAGTAATAGTAGATAAGTATTAGTAGTAGTAGTAGCAGTTGCAGTAGAAATAGCAATAATAGTACAAGCAGAAGAAGTAACAGTAGTAGTAGTATTAGTATTCGTAGTAGTAGTAGTATTAGTAGTAGCAGTAGTAATAGTAGCAGCAGCAATAGTAGTAATAGTAGATAAGTATTAGTAGTAGTGGTAGCAGTTGCAGTAGAAATAGCAATAGTAGTTCAAGTAAAAGAAGTAATAGTAGTAGTAGTATTT
This sequence comes from Eulimnadia texana, assembly GCA_002872375.1. Taxonomy (NCBI): domain Eukaryota; kingdom Metazoa; phylum Arthropoda; class Branchiopoda; order Diplostraca; family Limnadiidae; genus Eulimnadia; species Eulimnadia texana. Next base: position 9,842,126 of record NKDA01000002.1, on the reverse strand, counting down.
GTAGTAGCAGTAGTAATAGTAGCAGCAGCAGTAGTAATAGTAGCAGCAGCAGTAGTAGTAATAGTAGATAAGTTAGTAGTAGTATTAGGTAGTAGGATTAGTAGGATTAGTAGTAGTAGCAGTTGCTGTAGAAATAGCAAAAATAGTACAAGTAGAAGAGTAGTAGTAGCAGTAATAGTAGTAGTAGTAATAGCAGTAGTAGTATTAGCAGCAGCAGCAACATCAGCAGCAACATCAGCAGCGATAGCAGCAGTAGTTGGAAGTAGTAGCAGTAATAGCAGTACTAGTAGTAGCAGCAGCAGTAACATCAGCAGCGATAGCAGCAGTAGTTAGAAGTAGTAGCAGTATTAATAGCAGCAGTATAGCAGTAGTAGTAGTAGTAGCAGCAGCAATAGTAGTATTAGTAGTAGTAGTTCGTTTAATAATACTTGGGCATTAATTATTAGAAATAACTAATTTTCAATTTCTTTTCTGAAGCTGCGTCTGATTGCCTTGAACGAGCCGTTCACTGGAAACATGGGAGAAATTAAAGCTGCAGATTTCGCTTGTTACAGACAAGCACGTCATGCTAAAATCAAGGTAACTAGGAATCTCCATTCATTACTATTGTTAGTAGTAGTAGTAGTAGTGCTAGTACTAGTAGTGGTAGTAGTAGTAGTAGTAGTAACATTACCAGTAGTAACAGTAACAGTAGTAGAAAAGTCAAGGTAACTAGGAATCTCTATTCATTAATATTGTTAGTAGTAGTAGTAGTAGTAGTAGTAGTAAAAGCAATAAAAGTAGTACCAGTGGTACTAGTTATTGTAGAAGTCGTAGCTGTAGAAATAGCTCTGATAGTAGTAGTAGTAGTAGTAGTAGTAGTAGTAGTAGTAGTAGTAGTAGTAGTAGTAGTAGCAGCAGCAGCAGCAGTAGCAGCAGCAGTAACAATAGCAGTAGTAACAGTAACAGTAGTAGAAGAAGCAGTAACAATAGTAGTCAGTAGTAGAAGTAGTACTAGCAGTAGTAACAGTAGCGGTAGTAGTTGTAACAGTAGTAGTAGCAGCAGCAGTAGTAATGTTAGTAATAGTAGTGGTATTAGTATTATTATTTATTATTATCAATTACTATTAATATTATTTCAGGGAACCTTCCGAGCTTTCTTGGGTTCCCGCTTGCAGAACTTGGACTCGATCGTTCGCTTCTCGGACAGAAACTACTCAGTGGTCAACCTAAAGGTAATGTACTAATATATATTATATATTGTATATTATATTATATATTATATATTACATTAGTGTATTGTATGTATATTGTATATAATGTACTAATATCTTTGGCTATCTTGTCTATTATTATCTATTATTCTTATTGTCTATTATCTATTATATCTATATCTATGTTGTCTTATTATCTATTATATGTATTATTGTATTATTATCTACATATATATATTATATATATATATTCTGTATTGTCTATTATCTATACTATATAATATTATCTATATCTATTCTATATCTATTATCTATTCAATATTATCTATGTCTATTATCTATATTCTCTTATTATCTATTATATGTATTATTGTATTATTATCTATATATATCTATATCTATATTGTCTTATTATCTATTATTATTATCTATATGTATTATATCTATTTTGTCTTATTATCTATTACATGTATTATTTGTATTATTATCTATATATATTATTATCTATATTGTCTTATTATCTATTATATAATACCTTTGGCTATCTCTCCTTAACAAACCACCCGGTCCCACCAACTTTTGAAAGAAGTCCTGAGGTTCTACGCTCTGATTGGCTACTGCACAAGAAACAGTGTTGCCACTTTTCAATCTTCCATTTTCCCCTCTTCCCTTATCTTTCCCCTTTCCCCCCCCCCCCCCCCCCCCCCCCCCGTGCAAGAATGTACAGGGTCTAGATTTCCTCTTTACTCTCTTCTCTTCGTCTTCCCTTTTCAGACTCCATTTCTCCCCCTTTTTCGGGGAACTTCCCTGCAAAAGTGGAAACACTGGAAACAAAAATACTGTCGCTTAATGTAAACAGAAAAGCAGACGAAGCCAGAGACAAAGTGAAAGCGTGGCCTTATGGGCAAATCAAATATTTGTTGCGGACTGCGTTCGTCATTTGTTTCTTCTGTTCTAAGCCCCTACTACAAAGTGGGTAGTTGAGGGAGGAATGCGCCCCTGCTGAGGGCCTCTCTAGTCTTATTCATACTCGAAGATACTAACAATATTGTTGTTACATTATACTATAATTCGTTATTAATTTAATTAAGTTATATTTAGTATAATTCTTCTGTTGTTAATGCATTTTCCAATTTGCCGTATAGCACAGCCGAAATACAAAACTTATAATTAAAACAATATTTAAGATTTAGTCAATTATTTCTAATTATTTCAGTTCACTCTAAGTGTAACACTGTTTCTAAATAATTATCTTTAATTTTTTGACATTAATACAGAATATTTAGTAGATTTTTACGTAATTGAAATTACAGTAATCAATGAAATTAATAATTAGTATTGTCAAATATTTTAGGGTGAATTATTGTTCCGTACCTGGAACGATATCTTCAGCGGCAAAGGAGGCGTTTTCGCTTCACGACAACACGACATCTACAGCTTCAACGGCAGAAATGTCCTCACTGATTTGAATTGGTATACTTACAACTATTAATTAATGTAAATTCGATTTAGGACCCCAGTGTTCAGTTTAGGGCCCCTCGGTCTAAGTTTTAAGACTCTGAATTACAATTTCGGACCACAGGAAAAAATTTTGAGACCCCAATTTTCATTTTAGGACCCCGGGATCTAGCAGTAGAACCCTTGATTTATAATTTACGACCCCAAGAACTAGCTTCCAGACCCCAATTTTCAATTCAGGACCCCACAGCTTAGTTTTAAGACCCTGATTTATAATTTGGGATTCCAGAAATAGTTTCGAGACCCCAATTTTCATTTTAGGACCCCGGGATCTAGCAGTAGAACCCTGATTTATAATTTACGACCCCAAGAACTAGCTTCCAGACCCCAATTTTCAATTCAGGACCCCACGGCTTAATTCTAAGACCCTGATTCATAATATGGGATTCTAGAAATAGTTTCGAGACCCCAATTTTCATTTTAGGACCCCGGGACCTAGCAGTAAAACCCTGATTTATAATTCACGACCCCAAGAACTGGCTTCCAGACCCCAATTTTTAATTCAGGACCCCACAGCTTAGTTCTAAGACCCTGATTTATAATTTGGGATTCCAGAAATAGTTTCGAGACCCCAATTTTCATTTTAGGACCCCGGGATCTAGCAGTAGAACCCTGATTTATAATTTACGACCCCAAGAATTCAATTCCAGACCCCAATTTTTAATTCAGGACCCCACGGCTTAATTCTAAGACCCTGATTCATAATATGGGATTCTAGAAATAGTTTCGAGACCCCAATTTTCATTTTAGGACCCCGGGATCTAGCAGTAGAACCCTGATTTGTAATTTACGACCCCAAGAATTCAATTCCAGACCCCAATTTTTAATTCAGGACCCCACGGCTTAATTCTAAGACCCTGATTCATAATATGGGATTCTATAAATAGTTTCGAGACCCCAATTTTCATTTTAGGACCCCGGGACCTAGCAGTAAAACCCTGATTTATAATTTACGACCCCAAGAACTGGCTTCCAGACCCCAATTTTTAATTCAGGACCCCACAGCTTAGTTCTAAGACCCTGATTCATAATTTGGGATTCCAGAAATAGTTTCGAGACCCCAATTTTCATTTTAGGACCCCGGGATCTAGCAGTAGAACCCTGATTTATAATTTACGACCCCAAGAATTCAATTCCAGACCCCAATTTTTAATTCAGGACCCCACGGCTTAATTCTAAGACCCTGATTCATAATATGGGATTCTAGAAATAGTTTCGAGACCCCAATTTTCATTTTAGGACCCCGGGATCTAGCAGTAGAACCCTGATTTGTAATTTACGACCCCAAGAATTCAATTCCAGACCCCAATTTTTAATTCAGGACCCCACGGCTTAATTCTAAGACCCTGATTCATAATATGGGATTCTATAAATAGTTTCGAGACCCCAATTTTCATTTTAGGACCCGGGACCTAGCAGTAAAACCCTGATTTATAATTTACGACCCCAAGAACTGGCTTCCAGACCCCAATTTTTAATTCAGGACCCCACAGCTTAGTTCTAAGACCCTGATTTATAATTTGGGATTCCAGAAATAGTTTCGAGACCCCAATTTTCATTTTAGGACCCCGGGATCTAGCAGTAGAACCCTGATTTATAATTTACGACCCCAAGAATTCAATTCCAGACCCCAATTTTTAATTCAGGACCCCACGGCTTAATTCTAAGACCCTGATTCATAATATGGGATTCTAGAAATAGTTTCGAGACCCCAATTTTCATTTTAGGACCCCGGGATCTAGCAGTAGAACCCTGATTTGTAATTTACGACCCCAAGAATTCAATTCCAGACCCCAATTTTTAATTCAGGACCCCACGGCTTAATTCTAAGACCCTGATTCATAATATGGGATTCTATAAATAGTTTCGAGACCCCAATTTTCATTTTAGGACCCCGGGACCTAGCAGTAAAACCCTGATTTATAATTTACGACCCCAAGAACTGGCTTCCAGACCCCAATTTTTAATTCAGGACCCCACAGCTTAGTTCTAAGACCCTGATTTATAATTTGGGATTCCAGAAATAGTTTCGAGACCCCAATTTTCATTTTAGGACCCCGGGATCTAGCAGTAGAACCCTGATTTATAATTTACGACCCCAAGAATTCAATTCCAGACCCCAATTTTTAATTCAGGACCCCACAGCTTAGTTCTAAGACCCTGATTTATAATTTGGGATTCCAGAAATAGTTTCGAGACCCCAATTTTCATTTTAGGACCCCGGGATCTAGCAGTAGAACCCTGATTTATAATTTACGACCCCAAGAATTCAATTCCAGACCCCAATTTTTAATTCAGGACCCCACGGCTTAATTCTAAGACCCTGATTCATAATATGGGATTCTAGAAATAGTTTCGAGACCCCAATTTTCATTTTAGGACCCCGGGATCTAGCAGTAGAACCCTGATTTGTAATTTACGACCCCAAGAATTCAATTCCAGACCCCAATTTTTAATTCAGGACCCCACGGCTTAATTCTAAGACCCTGATTCATAATATGGGATTCTATAAATAGTTTCGAGACCCCAATTTTCATTTTAGGACCCCGGGACCTAGCAGTAAAACCCTGATTTATAATTTACGACCCCAAGAACTGGCTTCCAGACCCCAATTTTTAATTCAGGACCCCACAGCTTAGTTCTAAGACCCTGATTTATAATTTGGGATTCCAGAAATAGTTTCGAGACCCCAATTTTCATTTTAGGACCCCGGGATCTAGCAGTAGAACCCTGATTTATAATTTACGACCCCAAGAACTAGCTTCCAGACCCCAATTTTCAATTCAGGACCCCACAGCTTAGTTCTAAGACCCTGATTCATAATTTGGGATTCCAGAAATAGTTTCAAGACCCCAATTTTCATTTTAGGACTCTTGCTGTTGTAGTTTCAGAACCCCGTAGGGTCTCAATTTAGGGTCCATGCTGAATTTTTAGGACCCAGTTTCTACTACCCTCGTTTCAACAGCTAATAGTTTAACCACTTCTCAACTAAAATACAACTTAACAAAAATTATTTTCTTGTATCGAAAACTAGGCCGCAGAAGATCATCTGGCACGGCTCGAACTCTAACGGCGAACGTAACGAAGACTTCAACTGCGACGCCTGGTCTTCTTCACAGCCCGCAGCTTTAGGACACGCCTCAACTCTGATGAACCACAAACTCCTGGGCCAAGAGAAATTCTCCTGTCAGAACCGATTCGTTGTCCTGTGCATCGAAGCTACCAGTCAGAACCAACGAACCAAGCGAAGTCCACTCTTTCTTCCGGACTTTTTTACCGAAGAACAGTACCAATCCTATTTGACTACACTAGCCGCCAACTAGGCCTATCTGGGCCTATCATGGAAAAATTTTTAATCTTTTTTTTCCCCCCTCCCAAGCTATGGTTTAAGAGTACTGTGATTGAGAAGGAATATGTCATCGGTTCTGAAGAATTAGTACGTCAAGTGCCAAAAGAAAATTAATGGATGCAGCACAACTAATGAATATATTCAGATTTTTTCAAGGCCTTAAATCTTTTTTTTTTCAAATGTAAAATTGGTTTTATTTTCTACACTGCCTTTCTATTACAAAAATTTTTGTCTGCTTTGGTTTTTTCTTATGTCCTATGCTGCTGCTGCTGCTGCTACTGTAATTACGTAGAATTAATTTTTCTTCGTGAATTAGCATCTACCCCAGTGTTCACATTTTTAAAAGAAATTTTCTTCCTTTTTTTGTGAACCTTAAGAAAATGCTTATTTTATTTGCAATTTATTTTGTTTGGATTATTTTGGCTACGTTTGTGTGGACGTTTATCAAAAAATGTTCCTCTGGCTTTGAAATAAATATAAACCCAATGCATGGAGCTTTTAAATCGTAATTTATATTAAATGTTAAAATATAATGTACTATTAATTTTTATATGAATAATCAATTATTAAAAATAGAACTGCTGAAATATTACGAGGCTAAAGAACAAAAACATTAACTAAAATTAAAAAGATCATTTTAAAAAGTGTACCGCTAGTCTTTTTTAGTAACTAGTCGCAATTTAGTACACCAAACCTCCGCTAGATGGCGTCGCTGTTCCAAATCAACAGTTCTTGCTAACTAGCGCTTAGTTTCTAATAAGAAGTTATCACAGTTTTATCAAAATATTATCTTTTTTTTACTGTGTTACTCTTTATATCGGTATTTATAACTCTCATGTAAAGCAAATATAACAATAGATACACCGACTATTCACAAAAGTGAAAGGGAAAAGTCTTGGAATCTAGAAAACCTTCTCCCAACATAAATTAATATTTTATATATTTAAATTTTACAAGAAGAGAACGGGATGAAGACTCAACCTTGAAGATGTAAACCCGTTACTGCCCAGCAGAAAATTAAGGATAGTTTCAGGACCCTGAAAATATCCTGAAAAAGGACATTTTCAGGATGCCCATCAGGACTCTGAGTGCAGTGAAATTGGTCTACTTCCAGGTTGTTCAGGACCCCGACATTGGAATGCCTGAATAATACATGTTCAGGATACTTAACAGGGTCCTGAAAATACGCTTTTCAGGATACTTAATGGTGCCTTCAGTGATCAAGATTCACAATTCCCAACACATTTTTTTACTCATCCACGATCGAACGTGGTTCAGGATATTCAGGATATGTTACGGATATAGTTCAGGATGTAGCCGACATCCTTAATTTTCCGCTGGGTGTTCAACTAAAACGATACTAAATAAATAAATAATAATACCTGATAACACTGATATAAAATCTGATAATACTGGATAGATAAACCTATCCAGTGTGAAAATGCAAAAGTCAGCATTGCCAAATCTCCGTTTGCTGAAAGCCGCGGGTCAATTGACGTGACCCAGGCTTCCGGCAATTTTCCGGTAATTAAACTGAAATTGTCTATAATTGGTGCTGATACAGTAATCGGAGACGATTAACCTTGGCAATTAATGTATCAAATCAATTTGATTCAAGTATCGAGTATCGAAGTCAAATCTGCTGGTGTTGGCAATGATGTTATCGCTAATCGAGTTTTATTGAGTAATTAATTCCATCATTTTCTGATAAAATTGTATTTAATGAATATTACTTTGATATAAATATTCAAATTTATTCTAATTTATTTTGTATTTTTTTTTCCACGTGATGTGAAACGTGCGGTCTTTGCTGTCTAGGAACAACGTGCTTGAAGACACACGTGCATTGGATCACGGTTTCTTCCAAGTCTGACATAAAGAATTACGAGATGTGTTTAGGGAAATAGCAGAGTGCACGTCCCCTTCAGGTGCAACAAAAACACTAGCACGTGGCCGGTAAACGTGATCACGTGGTACCTGCTCAACCTCACGAACCAAACGAATACTAATTTAAATAATACTTTTATGTTCTATTAATTTATTGATGTAAATAGAAGTAACTTTAATCAAATCTCGAGATATTACTGTAGTATAGTAGATCCTTGATTAAGAACGGGTTCTCGACAGGCTAAAAACTTATCGAAAAATCAAGGTTTTATCATTATATCTGACACTGGATAATTTGCAGCAGACGAGACCTTGAAACATGTGACGGATGCCCAGCACGCGATTCGCATTGCAGAAAAATTTGCGAAAAAAATCTTGATAGCAGATTATAATACTGATATACAAGTAATTGAACTGAATAAGTTGATTAAGTAGTATTAAAATTCTTGTCTTTTATTGATCAGGTATTGAAGCGAAAGCGCGAATTTTTCCAATCCAAATATATCGTATGTACAAAATTTGCCAAAAAACAAACAAACAAACAAACAAAAAGTTCAGCGCGAGTTTTGCTGAAAAACACAACAACAAATGTTTGCAAAAATATTTACAATTTTTTCTCAAAAACAAAAGTTTCCTGAGCAGGTAACGGACACTGGGGATACACAAGTTTCTGCCAAAAATTTGCCCCTGAAACTAAAAAACCAGTTTAAACAGGGGCACAAAATCTGTCTGCGACTTTTTAGAAATCATGAGATAGGACTTCTTCAATTTGGCGTGGTACAGCACGAAGCGGAAACTTATCAGGTGTAACGGTTACACCGGCGTTGCCCCTGAGACTTGGCATGGCGGAGCCCTCGGGCACTTCAAGGGTGAACACGTGCAACAGCGATGAAAGGAAGAGGAAAAGTTCAGCCCGGGCTAAAACATCACCCATGCAGCCTCTCCGTCCCACACCGAACGGCATGAAATACTCTGGCTTGTGCACTTTACCTTCCGGAGTGAGAAATCTCTCCGGAATGAACTGTTCAGGGTCCTTCCACAGGTCAGGGTTCATGTGAACCGCGTGGAGTAGCGGTACCACTTGAGCTCCCTTTGGTATGACGTGACCATTGAGGGTAGTGGTTCTTGTGGTAGCGTGCGTGGTACCCAGCGGTGCGACAGTTTCGCGGCGCATGACTTCGCAGATGAAGGCCTCAGTGTACGGGAGGTCAGGCATGTCGCTGAGGGACGGCAAGCGACGACGACCCACTACTTGATCCAGTTCAGCCTGGACCTTGCGCTGAGCCTCGGGGTGACGAACCGCAAAGACGGTGGCCCACTGAAGTGTGGTCTTGACCGTCTCGCTGCCGGCAGAAAACAAATCCCCGATGATCTGCTGCATTTGGCGGTCGCTGTCCTTACCGTTAAACAGGGACTCTTGCCGACCCTCTGCTTTGGCTTTGTTGATTTCCAGAAGGTACGAGTCGATGATATCGCGAACGTTGTTTGGGTCGAAACTTGACTTGTGCGAATCGACGATCTCCTGGTAGAAATGACCGATCTCGCAACGGTTCTCGACGATCTTATTGTAGGCGTAAGTGACACCAGGAAGGAACCGAAGGATCGGGATGAACACGGCGGCAGCGATGGCTGTGAATAAACGGAAACCTTCGTCCATAAGCGTCATGAAGCGGACGAAACGCGGGTCGTCGTAGTTGAACCGAACGCTCATCAGCATTGAACAAATGACGTTCGACACGGCACTGGAGAAATAGTTGCTCATATCAACTGGTGCTGATCTCTCCCTTGCGACATTGTGAAGAAAAGTCTCAACTTCAGTCTGTTTAATTAAAATTTATATCAATTAGTAATCAAATTAATTCAGATTTTATAGAAATTAGTTTACCATGATGCGAGCTTCCATCATTTCGCGACCGTTTCCCATCTGCTTGACTCCAAACTGACGAAGCCTTTCATGGATAAACTTTCTCTGGTCCTTCCACAGTTTTCCTTCGATATTGATCAGCCCTGAAGAATACGCAAATTTGCAAAGTTAGCTTTCAGTCAACATGTAAAAATTCGAGAAAATAGTTTACCGTATCCATCGAGGATCTTCATGAAGTGGTTGTCAGGTCTTCCGGTGAATTCCTCTCTGCGGAAAGCTTCTCTGATGACCTTGTGATCGCTGAGGACCACCATCAGCTCCGACCCGAGCCGGAGACTGAAGACGGAACCGTAGCGTCGAGAGAGGTCAGTCAGTTCCTCGTGGAAGTCCCGCTTGATGAAGGGCAGGTAACCGAGGATCGGGACGCCACGCGGTCCGGGCGGCAAGCTGCGCGTTTCGCGCCAGGCGATGTAGATCCTGCCGATGACGAAAGCGCCGAAGAAAATTGCCAGTGTTTGCACAAAGTTTTGACTGCACGATGTCTCCACCAGGTAGGAGAGAACCAGTGACACTAATCGGTAGATTGCCGATGAAAGCATGTTGCTTTATACTTTCTTTTGAATTTTTAGACTCTTCAAGATCTTGTCTCAGGGACTGCACGTTTGTGAATGAAGCGTAAACCCCAGCGCTGCTTCTTTTATACGCTTAGGGGCATTGGGGACCTGTGTTGTTACTACAGGCATCCTGGTTGGTTCAAACCGAAAAGTGGGCGTGGTTTTTGCCATAATCTCCTGGTTGGCTCTAGATTTCGCAACCTTTTTTTAAAACGAAAAAGTAATTCTGCGAAAGTTTCAATTTTCGGCGACGAAAGTGAGGCTTAAGTATTATTAATCGTTAAAAACGGAAAAGTCAACTGTAGCCTGGACGGGTCAACGGACGGGGTTTTTTGGGTAAAGTGGAAAGTTTTCAAGGTTCACGTTTCAACTTCAAGAGAGTTCAGATTCTCACTCTCAAAGGCTTTAAACGTCCATGAACGTTATTCATAATGACTAAACACCTTCCATCGTGTGTCTCTGACTCATACGACAGACTTCAACAACACGCTCCTAACTCAATGATGTAACTTTTTAAGTACATGTGTACTTGATACTAAAGCTAGAAGACATTTAAATGGCCCAAATGTTGATATATAGTGAAATATTTCTTAATAACGTTTTAATAAGTTAAAATTAAGTTAATTTTATGATTGTTAATTATTGAATTAATGAATATTTAGAAAAATTTAGTGATTTGTCTACGAAGTTGGACTACACAGGTGAGGTGTTGACCTACAGACCTATTGAAGAAAGTACACGTTTTTCTTAAAACTGACAAAAGTTTGAACAATTCTGATTTAAATGAACCTAAGATAACTGGGATTCTTGTTTCATGTGCAGAATGTAAGAACCTTAAGAATCTTCACGAATCTTAGTGACTGCTCAAGATTCTTGGTTACATCCAGTTTGTTCTAGTAGGATCTGAATTTTTCTAAGTTGCGCAACTTTGGTGAATCCTTGAGATACTTGAAGATTCCAGAATATTCTCCAAGATTCTTGAAGGTCCTGGGCTTTGCTAAAATGCGTGATTCTTGAGATTCTTACCTATGATTCTTGAAAGAATCTTCTGGTAGGTTCACAACTTGTGGTTTTAAAGTTTAGTATGACAGATAGGGTTTCCTGGGTTTAAGGATTTCTGTTTAACCAGTTCTGTTTACTACTTGTTTTAGAGCACAGCTATGGGATTTCGTCGGAACTAGTAGTCATTACAAAACGGAAGTACAACGACAGGTTTCGCAACAAACGTTAAATCATACTAGTAGTACTACTAGTAGTAGTAGTAGTAGTAGTAGAAGTAGCAGCAGCAGTAGTAGTAGTAGTGCGACTAAGGTCAAGGACTTATATGGTTGCTAGTTGTTTCTACTATTACTACTATAGTACTACTTCTTACTACTATTACTATTACTTACTATTTATACCTCCTACACAAACCGTTCAATCATCAGTTCACTCTAGCTGCATTAACTACTACTACTACTACTACTACTACTACTATTACAACTACATACTTTTAACCAAGACGCAACTAAACAGTATACGCATTCCTGCGCGTTACATACGCAGCATAGTTCATTCCACTACATACGAAGCTATTATGCATTCCTTAACCCTGAATCCCAACAATGAAAATTCTGGAAAGTGCTGACGGAACACAAACGACGTAACCTTGGGCGAGTATGGCGGACTCCCGCGCGCGCGCGCGCGCTCCCGAGTGTTTTCTCGTATACGATGAAGGGCGGCAGCGACCTTGCCGCTCGTCTGTTTGTTTAACAGACACGCAGGTAGAAAAAGAAATCGAGTTCGTTCCTCTCTTTTCCAACAAACTACGCAAGCCCTCGAACCTTCAGAAAAAAATCTGCTAGTCTCTATAGACCCTCCATGCCAAAAGAGTGGCCTCCTAGTGACGAAAGTTAGAAGTGTCGTCTGGTGCTGTTGACCTAAGTACTGCTGCTATATAAACCACGAGACCTTATCTGCTGGCCTCTGTACACCCTCTGTGCCAAAAGAGCAGCCTCCTGGCGGCCGTAGTTGGAAACTACAGTCTTGCCTGCTACTGTTGACCAAAGTACTGCTGCTGTGTAAACCACTAGACCTTTCAGATTGTGTAGAAAAATCTGCTGGCCTCTGTAGACCCTCTATGCCAAAAAACTAGCCTCCTAGCGACGAAAGTTGGAAGCTACATGGTCGTCTGCTGCTGTTGATCAAAGTACTGGTGCTGCGTAAACCACTCGACCTTTCAGAAACTGACGAAAAATCTGCTGGCCTGTACAGACTTTCTATGTAAAAAGAGCGGCCTCCTAGCGGAGATAGCTGGAAGCTACAGTCTTGTCTGCTGCTGTTGACCAAGGTATTGCTTCTGTCTGAGCCAATAGATCTCTCAGTAGGTGAGGATACATCTACTGGCCCCTGTCGACTCTCTTTGCCAGAAAAGAGTTGCCCCTAACGGCAGTAGTTAGAACCTCCAATGTCGTCTGCTAGTGTTGACCAAGCTACTGTTGAAACCGTTTCCATTACGAGACTTCACATTATGAAACTAGGCTTAAATATTAAAATAACTCTCTAGAGGCCTCTGTGGAATCTTATTTCGGAAGAGTGGCCCCTGAGCTGCGGTAGTTGGAAGTCCAGTGTCGTTTGCTTCTCCTGACCAAACTACCGACTCGGTTACAAGACTTTATGTTATGAAACTAGGCTTAAAATAAAAGTAAGTCTCTACAGGCCTCTATAGACCCTTATGCCAAACTGGCCCCAGATGGTGCTTGATCTGCAGTAGTCAGAAGCTCCAGTATCGTCTGCTAGGGTTAACTAAGCTACTGTTGATCAATCTACTGTCTCTGTGATAAGAATCCATCTTATGAATCTTGGATATTTAAGTAAAAATACGTTTCTATTGGCCTTTATAGGCTCTTATGCCAAAATAGCTTGACTATGTCGTCTGCTGCTGTTGGCCAAACTGCTGTTGACCAATCACTGTCTCTGTGATAAGAATCCATCTTATGAATCTTGGATATTTAAGTAAAAATACGTTTCTATTGGCCTTTATAGGCTCTTATTCCAAAATAGCTTAGCTATGTCGTCTGCTGCTGTTGACCAAACTGCTGTTGACCAATCTACCGTCTCTGCTGTATAAGACTCCACACTATAAAACTTAGCCATTAAAAACGCTTCTGTATGCCTCGCCAAACATTTACGGCAAAAACAAAAGTCCCAGTATCGTCTGCAAGTGTTGACCAAGTTACTGTTGACCATACGCTAATCATTTCTACCGACACATTATCCCACGAAAATTACAAATAATAATGATAATAACTCAAATGAAAATTATACCAAGTTTTATGGCAACTATGCTGTAAACCTTTATGGCCAACACTAGCAGACGACACTGAGCTCACAGATTTTGCCGCTAGGGGGCTACGCTTTTGGCAAAGGGTCTATAAATGAGCGGGAAATTCGTCTCTTAATATCTTTCACATTAATATACTTTATCAGTAACATTACTAATATGATTAATCTTAACACACCTTTAATAGCAGAATACTAAAATTTGGCCGCCATTTTTTTTTGAAAGTTTTTTAAGAATACGAGGGAGGCCATGGACATTGTATGAGTTTCGTCATATCACAGAAACGACGACCTTGATGCTGGAAACTTTTTTTTCTGTATTCTTTTTTGTAGAATTATCACCAAGGGGGTTCGTGACCATTCAAAATCGTGATTCCTGGATCTGGAAACTGATTCTTGAATCTATTTAATTACCTTTTATAATTATTGCTATGTTGAATATTGATATATAATATGCAAATTTAAATAGTGTTCTGCTTTATTTTATTAATTATTATTATTTTGACATTTATTTTGTCTGTTGGTTTGTTTATTTGAATAAAAAAAAGACTATTTTTAAACTACGTAGTTTACTTTATTGCTTTAATTTTACTATTTACTACTTAGACTAACATTATTATCACTTAGTACTTCATTACTTTGTTATTTATGTTATATAAACTGTACTGGTAGTTAATCTGTAGTCTGAAAGTGACGAACGTCGAACGAAGCCTTGTTCTGGAACACGATTCCTGGAACATAATGCAAACATCTGAAGTCAGCAACCTCTGTGCTATTGTTCCAGAACAAAACTGCGACTTAACCGACGTCAGTATAACACAAAAATAGTATAATTAGTTTAATTAAATTAACTTTGAAATGTAATTAATAATAATATCAACAATGATAAATAATACTGTATCTAGCGAAGATAATAAATTAAGATTAATAAAGAATTTAATTAGATAATTCATAGTTTTGTCTAGTATAATGAGTTTATATTTGTACACATTAAAGTAAACTACATGAATATTAATTAATTGGTTACAAAAATAACTAATATTTATCTTACATTATCAACTATCACATACTATCATCAGGTTATCATACTGTTATCACCCTGTTATCAAATTATCAGCACTTGACAATTATTTTGTCGAGTTGCCGACCACTTTGTTGATGACCTTGCTTGTCCTTTACCACGTGCAAGTTCACCAACCCAGTCAAACTTTCACCATTTATTTCCACCAAAACTTTATTATTTCCCAGAAATATCAATTATCGAGTACCTTCACCCCTTCCGATTACTTTTATCAGGTGTTATCAACCAGTTATCACCCGTTATCAACCTGTTATCACGTGTTATCGCCCATCAACTCTTGTCTACACTTTCCAACCATTCATTCGAAATCTCTTCTTTTAATCATTATTTATCAGTTTATTATTAAATTTATATTATAATAAAGTCAATTTATGTCTAATTTAGTTATTTTTGAATTAAGATATACTTATTAAAACATACTTAAATAGATTTATTAAGGATATTGTCGAGGATTCGCTTGAAGTTCCCTTTTTCTATAGAAAATATTGGGAAATCCAGTATTTTTGGGGAAAAATGACTTGTTTAAAACGAACTTTGGTCTTGTCTATTGCGCACGTAGACGAGGTCAACTCAGGTCAGGTCAAAGGTCAACTCAGGTCGTGGGCCAATGACCAGGGGATTGACTAACAGGTCGGTCAAAAGGAAAGCCGCTTATTTTGACCGAAAAAGGTACTTGAAAGAAAATTCTGCAGAAAAACTGATTTTCTAAATGTTTTCCCAACTTTTCAGAATTTCCCAAAACAGAAGATGCCGAATCCCAACATTTCCCACGTTTTTCCCACGCTTTTCCCATAAGGTGAGGACTAGGGCATAGGCCAAAAGAGCGCCTCTCTATAGCGGACACCGTTATTAAATCACCTTCATAGAATTTTAGAAATTTCTTTAGGCCGAACTGTTTCCCGAAATTTTTTCGTTATTTTTACAGGTAATTTCAAGGTATTTTTTTTGCAATAGGCCTATTTTATACAGCTGTCCAATAATAGAGCCTATTCAATGTTTCCACTCTTGCAGGGAAGTTCCCTGAAAAAAGGGGGGAAATGGAGTCTGAAAAGGGAAGACGAAGGGAAGAGAGTAAAGAGGAAATCTAGACCCTATACATTCTTGCACGGACGGGGGAAAAGGGGAAAGATAAGGGAAGAGGGGAAAAATGGAAGATTGAAAAGTGGCAACACTGTATGGAAACCAATACCTCTATAGACCGCATTCCAAACAGTGTTTCCACTTTTGCAGGGAAGTTCCCTGAAAAGGGGGGAAATGGAGTCTGAAAAGGGAAGACGAAGAGAAGAGAGTAAAGAGGAAATCTAGACCCTGTACATTCTTGCACGGAGGAGGGAAAAAGGGGAAAGATAAGGGAAGAGGGAAAAAATGGAAAACTGAAAAGTGGCAAAACTGGGCCTATTCCCAAAACGCGCACCTCACTATAGCGGACACCTATATTAAATCAGTTGATTAAAATTTTGAACTTTCTCGGGTATCAAAGTGTTTCTCATATTTTTTGGCGTTTTTTAGACATATTTTTCAAGTCGATTCATTGACAAAATTATTTTATACGAGTGTCCGTAGTAGTGAGGGTGGTCTACAGAAGGTCTTTTTAGAATTCAGTGTTGCTACTTTTCAATCTTCCATTTTTCCCCTCTTCCCTTATCTTTCCCCTTTTTCCCTCCTCCGTGCAAGAAATGTACAGGGTCTAGATTTCCTCTTTACTCCCTTCTCTTCGTCTTCCCTTTTCAGACTCCATTTCCCCCCCTTTTCAGGGAACTTCCCTGCAAAAGTGGAAACACTGTTTGGAATACACTTTTCAATCTTCCATTTTTCCCCTCTTCCCTTATCTTTCCCCTTTTTCCCCCTCCGTGCAAGAATGTACAGGGTCTAGATTTCCTCTTTACTCCCTTCTCTTCGTCTTCCCTTTTCAGACTCCATTTCCCCCCCTTTTCAGGGAACTTCCCTGCAAAAGTGGAAACACTGTTTGGAATACGGTCTATAGAGGTATTGGTTTCCATAGCGTCGTAGGGCATACGCGCCAAAAGAGCGCCTCTCTATAGCGGACACCATTATTAAATCAACTTCAAAGAATTTTACAACTTTCTTTACACCAAAATGTTTCACAAATTTTTTCCTGATTTTTAGAAGTATTTTCAAGTCGTAGATCACAGCAAATATATTTTATATACCCGTCCGTAGTAGAGGAGCTGGTCTTCTATGGTGTCTGAGATATAGGGCATATGCTAAACTCGTTCCTCTCTATAGCGGACACCATTATTGAATCAATTTCAAAGAATTTTACAACTTTCTTTACACCAAAATGTTTCAAAAATTTTTTCCTGATTTTTAGAAGTATTTCAAGGCAAATTTTGCAGTAAGTATATTTTATATACCCGTCCGTAGTAGAGGAGCTGGGTCAACGGTGGCCTTTTAAATATAGGCCCTATAGGGCCTATTCCAAACGTGCACCTCACTATAGCGGACACTTATATTAAATCAATTTTTTAGTATTTTTTAACTTTTTTGGTGTCAAATTGTTTCTCAGATTTTTTGGCGATTTTTAAACGTATTTTCAAGTCGATTAAGTGAAAAAGTGAATTTACACGAGTGTCCGTAGTAGAGGGGGTGGTCTACAGAGGTCTTTTTGGAATAAGGTCCTATAGATTAGAGAACTGTTAAGCTGCTGACATTCGTTCAGTGCTAAAGTGGAACTTTAATGTGTGAAGGTAGCGCCTTTTGTCAACAGTTGACTAGAATCACGTGACTTTTAGCCATTTGTTATGAAACCCCACTACGGCCCAGTGCAGCTCAGCTTTGACCTCGCTCAGTGGACATTTAAAACCCATCACGAAGAACAAAGAGACTGCACTGGACCGTAGTGGGGGTTTAAATTCCCTGTACCCCACTACGGCCCAGTGTATGTAAACCCTTGCGCGTGATTGAAGTTTTACAAAAAAAAAAGAAAATACAGGCGACAAAAGAGTTGCACTGGGACATAGTGGGGTGCATGACTAGCAGAAAAAACACTACGGCCCAGTGCAGTCCTTTAGTTGAAGTGTAGGCAACGAAAGGGATGAACTGGACTATAGTGGGATTTGAGGACCCCAGTGGATCATATCCCACTACGACCCAGTGCAGACCCATGAAATTTCACAAAAAAAGAAAATGAAGGGAATAAGAGAGTGGCACTGAGACGTAGTGGGTTGCACGACTTGCAGAAAGCTACCCCACTACGGCCAAGTGCAATCCCTTAACTGAAGTGTAGGCAACGAAAGGGATGAACTGGAGTGTAGTGGGTTTTGAGGACCCAGTGGATTATATCCCACTACGGTCCAGTGCAGACCTTTAGTTGAAGTTTGGGCAACAAATGGGGGGGGGGGTTGGGGGTGAACTGGACCGTATTGGGTTTTGAGGACCCAGTGGATTATATCCCACTACGGTCCAGTGCAGACTTTTAGTTGAAGTTTGGGCAACAAATTGGGGGGGTTGGGGGGTGAACTGGACCGTATTGGGTTTTGAGGACCCAATGGATTATATCCCACTACGGTCCAGTGCAGACCTTTAGTTGAAGTTTGGGCAACAAATTGGGGGGTTGGGGGGTGAACTGGACCGTATTGGGTTTTGAGGACCCAATGGATTATATCCCACTACGGTCCAGTGCAGACCTTTAGTTGAAGTTTGGGCAACAAATGGGGGGGTTCGGGGTGAACTGGACCGTATTGGGTTTTGAGGACCCAATGGATTATATCCCACTACGGTCCAGTGCAGACCTTTAGTTGAAGTTTGGGCAACAAATTGGGGGGGTTGGGGGGTGAACTGGACCGTAGTGGGGTCAGTAAACCGGTCAACAATCCCTGGTTATTATTGATATTCGGGGCGTGTGAATCCCTGGAAAATCCGTAGAAAGTACGAAATTAATCGGGGTTTAAGTCAAAACAAACGTTTTTCTCGGGAATTCTTCTTAAGTATCGATTTGTATCAACAATCGATTTGCCAACGTTGTCCAAAATTCCATTTACCCTCTTTAACTTTAAATCGAACTTTCGATGAACGCCATTAGAAGCGACTAGATCTAGAACCAACACAGAAGTTCAGATATTCATTATTCCGGCTAATTAAGTATTAACTGTTGTAGTATTCATAGTTCTACACAGTATTTAGTAGTTAGATAGAATTGTTGTAGTCAATTCATTATATTTTGATGAACGCCATTACAAGCGACTCTAATCTAATACTAATTTTAAAAAGCGACTAACTAAATACTAACTGTTGTAGTATTCACATTGCTGTACACATTACTTAGTAGTTAGATAGAACCTATTGTAGTCAATTTATTATATATTATTATATTTCGATGGACACAATTACAAGCGACTCGATCTAGAACCAACACAGAAATTCAGATACTCATTATTTCGGCTAATTAAATACTAACTGTTGTAGTATTCACATTGCTACACACAGTATTTAATAGTTAGATAGAACTGTTGTAGTCAATTTATTATATTTTGATGAACGCCATTACAAGCGACTCTAATTAAATAATAATTTAAAAAAGCGACTAACTAAACGCTAACTGTTGTAGTATTCACACTGCTATACACAGTATTTAATAGTTAAATGGAACTGTTGTAGTTAATTTACTATGTATTATTATATTTCCATGAACGCAATTACAAGCGACTCTAATTAAATACTAATTTAAAAAAGCGACTAACTAAATGCTAATTGTTGTAGTATTCACACTGCTATACACAGTATTTAGTAGTTAGATAGAACTGTTGTAGTCAATTTATTATATATTATTATATTTCCATGAATGCAAGTACAAGCGACTCGATCTAGAACCAACACAGAAATTCAGATATTCATTATTTTGACTAATTAAATATTAACTGTTGTACTATTCACATTGCTATACACAGTACTTAGTAGCTAGATACAACTACTGTAGTCAATTTATTACATATTATTATTTCGATATTATTATATTCAGATATTCATTCATGAAATTAAATATTGTAGTTAATTTCATGAATTAACTACAATAGTTAACAATCTTTACTCGGACTGTAAAATCGTTGGCATTAAAATGGCGAACCTTCGAAACGTATAATTCATGTACGTGTCAATGAGGGTATTACTGTAGAAAAGTTTCTTTGTTCAGAAATACCTTTTTCAACAAAGACTTCGTTGAAAAAGGACATCAGTGGATGAAATGAGGATAACGTATCCGCCAAAAGCTTCTTTTTGTATCAGGGAAACGTTTATGGTTTTCCGCGGAAGATCATTTCGAGTATAGTCGGTCTTTCTGAAAAATCCTGAATTAAAAACGTTGAAGGATTTACAGGTTTGAGGACTAATCCGCTTTCACGAAGACATTCTGCTGACCAAAAGTCTTAAGTCTTAAGCTGGATCGTGTTCAGGATTTGCAATAAAATTTTCATAATTTTATGTTTAATTCTGAAAGAAAAATCAAATTAACTATATTTTATGTGGAATAAGTTTAATTTTGTGTAAGGTTTTCTATGCAGATGTAGTAAATAGTGAAGCGAAGTATGAATTTTGAGTTGAATCTAGTAGCTTGAGCTTAACGTAGTTTTAGAATCTACCACTAGATGGCGTAAGAAAACGATGCAATTTAGAATGATGCAATTATTTCACAGTAAATAGTTTTGATAGTGAATTATTTAGAGAAAATGAAAAGTTTCGAAATATTTCTTAAATATTTATTGTAAATAAGTAATCGAGTATTACTGAAAGTTCGCGAGTAATCGGATTCCTTACGGAGCCGTTTCCGTTATTCACTAGTTACGTAAGAAGAAGTTGTTTCCACTTTGCAGGGAAATTCCCTGAAAAAGGGAAAAACTTAGGAATCAAAAGGTAAAATAAGGGAAAAGCAGAAAGGGAAATTTAGAAAAATACCTTCATCTTGAGGGGAAAAGGGGAAAATTGATTAATAGAAGCGATGAGGAAAAAGGGAAAACAGTTCCATCTTTTTAAAGAAAAAGGGAAAACTCAAAGTGGAAAACCAGTGTTTCCATTTTCCCTTTTCCCTTTCTTCCCTTATCCTTCCCTTTTTCCCCTCTGTGTCTAGAGTATACAGGGTCTTGATTTCCTCTTTCTCCTTCTTGTCTTAGTTTTCCCTTTTCAGACCCCATTTCCCCCTTTTTCCGGGAATTTCCCTGCAAAGTGGAAACACTGTGGAAAACATTGGGTTTAGTTACATCAGAATCGTAGAAAGTTGTGTTAAAATCCCTGAACTTTACAGTGTTTCATCAATTGTAAAGTAATAACAAGATAATTCATAAACGAAGTATTAATGCATATTACGCGTAAATCTGCAAACTTAATCTTCAGCAGGGCGGTTTTGAATTACGAGGCCAAGACCCTGCGTTTGCGTAGTACTGCCGGCTACATCAGCAGTTCGCCTTCAATCGATTTTCAAATAATTTCTAGAAACTTTCTCTTCACCAGACTCGCTTCCACGTGTCCCTCCGCTAAAATTCTTCATAAATTTTCTAAACCGTTTGGTCGAGAAATGTCGGAAACGAGCGAAAACATTCGAGAATACAATGTCCCCCTGCCTTGGGGAAATCTTGCGAGTACTTAATTTGCGTAATTTTTAAAAATCAATTTAACTAATTTGTTGAATAGTTAAGGAATGGGGAGCTGAAGACGGCGTTCCCGTTCTGGCACTTCACGGATGGCAAGATAACGCAGGAACGTTCGATAAACTCGCACCTTTACTGCCTGCCAGCGTTAGGTTGATCTGTCTCGATTTTGCAGGTATTACAACTTAAAACGGTTCAAAAAAACAAAAACGTTGATAAATAATGATTTTCAGGTCATGGTTTATCGTCTCATTACCCGCCTGGTATGCTCTATCATTACTGGGACTACATTCTGCATGTCAAACTGGTTATCGATCATCTGAAGCTCGAAAAAGTCTCGATTTTGGGTCACAGTCTGGGCGGGACGGTCTCGCTGATTTTCGCTTCAGTTTTTCCCGAACGAATCGAGCGAGTGGCCACGATAGATATCGTCAAGCCCATCTCCGTCCCCGCCAACGTCCAGCCCGACAAAACTGCGAACAGTATCGCAGCTTATCAGAAGATGATCGAGAAGCTGAACGGGAATGCTCCTGCTTATACTTACGAAGAAGCTAGAGAACGTTTAGTTAAGGGCAATGGTGGATCTATCGATAACGAAGCAGCTGACGTTTTAATGCGGAGGGGAGTTCGAGAAATCGAGAAAGGACGTTTCACTTATTCGCGCGATATCCGGCATGTTATCCCCGGTATCGCTTACTATACCAACGATCAGCATCAAGAGTACCTGGGAAGGCTACGGTGCCCCCTGATGATCATCAAAGCCAAGCAGGGACCTTATTACGAAGCGAAGGAAACCTACGATGAGTTTGTAGAAATGTACAGGAAAAATATTAAGGAATTTAAATACGTGGAAGTCGAGGGGACGCATCACGTTCATCTCGTGAACCCTCGGGAAGTCGCACCGCACGTTGCAGAGTTTTTGTGCGAACAATCTACTGCCTAAATTGCAGTTTAGAATAATTTTAGAAAAATTTCATTGCTGGCAAACTTATGATTTTTGCTAAATGTCGCATTTATCCAGAAAACAATGCAATTTTGTTTCTCGATTTGTTGTAATAGTGGAATACAATTTATTGTTTAAGCTTATTACATTTTTATTTATTATAACTTGCAAAATTTTTCGTACAAAATTCAAAAACAAGTAGCGCAGTCTACAGAATATTTGCTGTACAAAATAAAAAGTTTGAAGAAAAACCACCAGAAAACGAAATAATTAGTTTTTCGTAAAGACGAAGCGGGAAACAAAATAGAGAGATCTTTGCACAAAATTTTAGAGAAACTTGGAAAATAATTGCAGAAAAATGTAGAAAATATAAAAAAGGCAACAATTTTTCATTTTGCAGCGTTTTTATAATATTTTGTTTCAGTTTTACATAAACGAGAAATCGAAAAAAACATTCACGAGCAACCAGCGGGAACTTCTCGCTAACTTCCCGTATCACAAAAGCACCATTCAGTATTAAACTCATTAACAATAACTTGTCCAGTTATTTTTACATCCAGGGTCCCGTGCAGAGTTCCAGGACTTGGGCAGCATCGTTTCGTTCCATGACTCGCAAAGTGTTGAGCAGGTCGGTCAGAGCATTGGCTTCTCGATTGCGGGCTTCCCACAAATCGAGAATGTGGTCCGTGGGACTCGTCTTTGTCGCAAAGTAGTTTATGTACCTGAAAAATAATAATAAATATTATTTATAATAGTTTATGATGAAGAAGATTCTAAATATTAATAATTCAGTTTATACAACTTAAATATGTTGAATTAGATAAGTATTTACCGGTCAACGTCGAGTTTCTGCGCTAACATTCTCCAGTCGTTGAAACGGGCTGTCGGAGGGTCCATCAGTTGGCACAACTGTTTTCTAACACTCAACGGTAATCTACAAAGGGAAGAAGTATTAATGCAAAACACTATAATCTTCGTAAAATTAAGAGGAAAGTACCTGAATGGCGGTGCTTTTGGGTCGAGGGTCGTCGTCACGGAGTAGTGTCCCGAGCTTCCACTGCTGCTCACCGTCAACGAACGAAGGGCTCGCGGAAGTCCCGGGCTCGAAGGAACCTGGACCAAAAAAAAACATAATTATTTGATTATTACACAAAAAATTAAAAAAATAATGATAAATATGCAGTGTTCCCACTTTCCAGGGAAATTCCATGGAAAAGGGGGAAAATGGATCTGAAAAGGGAAAAACATAACATAAGAGAATAAGGAAAAGGGGAAAATCTAGAATTACAGCTTGGTGTTCTAGCACGGAAGGGGGAAAAGGGAAAAAAGGGTAAAAATAAGGCAAGAGGGGAAAAAAGGGAAATTGGAAGCGGGAAAATTGACATGGTATGTAAATGTACATACTTTTAAAATATTTTAGGAATAATTCTTACAGTGGTTCTAATATCGGTCAATGCTATTTTTAGCACTTGTTTCTGATTGGCTGTCCCCGGCTGGTGGGCGTGGATTCTACAGGCCAGCCAATGAGTGTTGCGATCTTCTCTTTCCAGGTTAAACAAACAACTAAGTTCCAGTTTCCTAGGATTCCAGACAGCGTCAAAGGGAATTTCAATCCTCTGCAAATCAGTCTTTAAGTTCCAGTCGTGATTTAAATCGTCCAGTTCCAGGCAAAGATCCTCTCCTCCGTCCTGGAACAGGAAAGATTTGCTTTTCTCCAGCAAACGATAGCCTCTTCGCTTCTCCATTGCGACTGCAGCCTGAATTATTAAAATATTATAAAATATAATTTAAAATAAAATAATTATTAAATTATTAAATTTTATAATAATTAATTTTAAAATTATTAAAATAATTATAAAATAATTTAAAAATAAAAATTATTAATTGAATAATTAGACATAATAAATAATTGTGAATAAATTAGAAATAATTACAAATTAATAAACATATAGTCAATTATTTTTTAAAATAAATTTTACAAATTTATATACAATATTTTATAAATTAATAATTATATTTATATATTAATAATATAATTTAAGAATTATATTTTATAAATTAAAATAAATTCAGTAATATTTTACATCCAGTCCGGAGACGTGGTCATCGACGATGTGGATTTTAACAGCAAATTCGTTGGGTGGACAAAAGTTTGGACCGAAAGCTGCTAATCTGAGTCTTTTGGAAGGTTTTCCAGGATTCCCGAGATTCTTAGGATTCTCAGATTCGCCGACGAGGACGTAGTGACCCAAGTTTTCCGTCACTAGATGGCACTCGTAGTTGTCCAGTTGCGAAAAGACTGGAGTGTTGATGGTCTCCTCACCCAGAGTTACTATTTTCTATTGTAATAAAAAAATAAATAAATTCGTTAATTAGCAATTAAAAAATACATTCAAAACTAATAAATTAACTCAGCTGATTATTGAATTAATTAAATTATATTTGGTTTACCTGCCATTTTGGAGAAGCTTCGTTTTGGACTTTGCCGTGAAGTACTGAGTATTTCCAGAAGCCCTGACTGACGCTTGCACTGTGGTGGAAGCTGATAATCAAGGGCTTTTTCAGGCTTATTCCAGGAGGTCCGCATAAAATCACTGGGCTCAGTGACGTTTGTCCTTCTGCAAAATAAAATAATTAGTAAGTATATAATAAAAATAAAAAAAAAATAAAATAAAATATAATAATAATATAATAAATAATATAAAATATAATTTAATAT
Source organism: Eulimnadia texana (assembly GCA_002872375.1). Classification (NCBI taxonomy): domain Eukaryota; kingdom Metazoa; phylum Arthropoda; class Branchiopoda; order Diplostraca; family Limnadiidae; genus Eulimnadia; species Eulimnadia texana. The sequence continues at coordinate 9,817,041 of NKDA01000002.1, read as the reverse complement.
AATAAGTATTAGTAGTATATTAGTAAATAATTAGCAAAATAATATAAGTTATGAAGTATTAACAATACGAAATATTAATATTCCAATATAATAATATTAAAAGATAAATAATAAGTTAATACGTTCAAAATAAATAATTAATAATAAATTATATTCACATTTTTTCAATAATAATCAAGCTTTAAGATCAGTGCTTCCACTGTTTTCCCTTTTTTCCCCTCCGCTTGAAAATATCAGTTTCCCTTTTTCCCCCTCCGTGATACTGAGTAAAGCTACATTTTTAAATTCACTTTTTCCACCATTTTCCCCTTTCCCCTCTTCCCCATTTTCCTTATTTGGGGGAATTTCCCTGCAAAGCGGGAAGCACTGTTTAAGATGGAATCTCTTTTCCCTTTTTCCCCCCTCCGTGGTACTGAGTAAAGCTAGATTTGTAAATTCACTTTTCCCTCCATTTTCCCTATTTGAGGGAATTTCCCCGCAAAGTGGGAAGCACTGTTAAAGATGGAATCTCTTTTCCCTTTTTCCCCCCTCCGTGATACTGAGTAAAGCTAGATTTGTAAATTCACTTTTCCCTCCATTTTCCCTATTTGAGGGAAATTCCCTGCAAAGCGGGAAGCACTGTTTAAGATGGAATCTCTTCTCCCTTTTTCCCCCTCCGTGATACTGAGTAAAGCTACATTTTTAAATTCACTTTTTCCACCATTTTCCCCTTTCCCCTCTTCCCCATTTTCCTTATTTAAGGGAATTTCCCTGCAAAGTGGGGAAGCACTGTTTAAGATAGAATCGAGATTCAAAAAAAAAAAAAGATGAAGTTCTACCGAGGAGATTGGGTCGGTATCGATCCTCTCTGAGGACGGCGATGTAGAACTCTTCGATCTGGCTGTTTTTCAGGGCGCCTTCCGGAACTGTGAGGCTGACTCCGGCTTCCGGTAAGACTAATCGAGCGCCCGCAGCCGTGACGGTTGCCACAGCGACGCATCCGCACTCGGTCGGCGACGCCGACGCCAAAGCGTCGCTCTCCAGGATACAGCTCTTCTTTGATGTACCTACAAAAGAACCCGGGGAACAAAAAAAAAATCCGCTTAATAAGATACGCGTTTCCTATTAGCTTTAATTAATCTAGATAAAAAAAAAAGACTCAAATTTTGATATAATAATAATAATTTAACTAATAAATTATTATTATCAGTTATTATTATGTTATTACTAAATTATTTATTAGTTAATAATAATTTATTAGAATAATCAAAGTCTATTAGCTAGCTAAATTTATTAGATAAATTATTATTATTAGTTATTAGTTATGATAAGTTATGATTAAAAATTAAAATTTTTGTTTAATAGTTAGTTAATAATATAGCTTAATAATAATTTAAAATAGTTTTGAATTATTATTATTAGTTATTATTTGCTATTAGTATTATTATTATTATACTATTATTAGTTAGTATTAATTAAATTTTTATTATTAAATTATTCATTAGTTAATAATAATTTATTTAATTAACGGGCTTTCATTACTCTAGATTAAAAAAAACTAATTTTTGATATAGTATATAATAATATGATGATAATATCTTCAATCTTTCCACTTTCAAGTTTCCCTTTCTCCCCCTTTTCCCTTATTTTCCCCTTTTTGCCCTCTGTATTAGTATGTAGAGCATACTTCCAGATTTTCCCTTTTCCCTATTTCTTTATATTTCCCTTCTCAGGCCCCATTTTCCCCTTTTTTCAAGAAATTTCCCTGCAAAGTGGAAACACTGAATATCATAATAATATAATAAAATTTCCACCCGATAGAAAAAGAGACGAGCTAGTCAAACGTCAGAGTGACCCTCTGAATGGTGGATGATTACCATGGATTCAGCTAGATGACAGTGTGAAAATTGGCCTACTTTCACGCGGTTCGTACGCTTGAATTTTTCAAGAACTAAGTCATGCAGTATTCAACCCTTTATTCATAGGGTTGACTTTTAGCAACTAAACTCAGTTCAGCTACTGTTCAGCTATGGGTTCAGAGAGGGAAGCTAGTGTTCAGCTACCTATTCATTCGGTAGTCAACCGTATGACTTCTCTATCGGGGATATAAACTTAACTGATATCGGTTATTATTTTATAATTTTATCAATTAATATTGTCGAATCTTAACTTTATAACAGTGTTGCCACTTTTTCAATCTTCCATTTTTCCCCTCTTCCCTTATCTTTCCCCTTTTCCCCCCTCCGCGCAAGAATGTACAGGGACTAGATTTCCTCTTTACTCTCTTCTCTTCGTCTTCCCTTTTCAGACTCCATTTCCCCCTCTTTTTCAGGGAAGTTCCCTGCAAAAGTTGGAAACACTGCTTCATAACAATGAATAAATATACAATATAATATATATATATACATATAATATATAACATATAATATATACAATATAATAAGAATTTTTAAAGTAGTTGAATAATATTACAAGAAGATATGGTGCTGCTGAAGCTTTGCTCCGAGGGGCTGCGTAGAATCTTATCGGGGATGGACGACGTGGACGTGCTGGCGTCGTTGCTGGAGCTGGTCAACAGGCTCGGCGGCTCGCACTCCGGGCTCGAGAAGCCGGACGTCGGCGGAAGCGGCGGAGGAGACGGGTTGACGAGGAGCGGGACGTCGTAGTGATGCTCACTCACCTTTAGTTGTTTAAAATAATCAAATTAATTATTAATGATTAATTAATATTAATATTTATTGTTTATAAATTATAGGAATTTTAATTAATTAATAATTAATTAATTAATTTTATGTGAGATAATTATTATATAAAATATAACAATACAATATAATAATAATAATAATAGTTCACGAATTAGTTAATAAATGACTAAAACTATAATCACTCATAGAAAACTTAAATTATTTAGAAATTAAGATTGTATTATATTAATTAATATTAATAGTTGATTAATAATCAAAAATAAATTAATTAAATAGTAAGTCAAAAATAGTTAGTAAATTAGTTGAAATTAGCCAAAACAGTGAAATAGATAGCTAACTAAAACTACATACAAGAAAAAAGTCATAAATTAGTTGAGTACTTAAATAAAGTTTAATCAATGAAAATAAATTAATTAAGTAAAGCTAAAAATAGTTCAATAATAATAATAATAATATATAATATAATATATAATAATACAATAATACATACAATATAAAAATAATAAATAAATAAATATAATATAATAAAGTATAATAAATACATAATAATATACAAATATAATATAATATAATAAATAAATATAACATTAAAAATAAAATAATACAATATAATAATAATAATAATAGTTCATGAATTAGTTAACAAATGACTAAAACTATAATCACTCGTAGAAAACTTAAAATTATTTAGAAATTAAGATTTTCTTCTAAAAAATCAGTCAATTAATTTAATTAATTTAATTAATTAAGTTGATTAATCATATTGGACAGTTTACCGGTGTTAGAGCTCCGCTTTTGGCCGAAGCACAGGTCGGTTCAGAGTAGGTATACTCGCAGTAGTAGGCAGGGGTACGAGGACCTGATACCCCTGTACCCGTCACAGCGTTCTGGGTCAAATCAGGCTGAATGCCGAGGTTCTTCTTCTCCTGGTCCTGGTAGTAGCTGGTAGCGTATTCTGCAATTATTGCAAATTCAGGATAAAATTCAGGATATTAGAGTTAGTGGAGGTTCTTCTTCTCCTAGTCTTGATAATAGCTCGTAGCGTACTTTGCAATTATTGCAAATTCAGGATAAAATTAAGGATATTAGAGTTAGTGGAGGTTTTTCTTCTCCTGGTCTTGGTAATAGCTCGTAGCGTACTCTACAATTATTGCAAATTCAGGATAAAATTCAGTATGTTAGAGTCAGTGGAGGTTGAATTCTCCTAGTCTTAGTAACAGCTGGTAGCGTACTTTGCAATGATTGCAAATTCAGGATAAAATTCAGTATGTTAGAGTTAGTGGAGGTTGAATTCTCCTAGTCTTGGTCATAGCTCGTAGCGTACTTTGCAATTATTACAAATTCAGGATAAAATTCAGTATGTTAGAGTCAGTGGAGGTTGAATTCTCCTGGTCTTGGTAGTAGCTGGTAGCGTACTCTACAATTATTGCAAATTCAGGATAAAATTCAGTATGTTAGAGTTAGTGGAGGTTGAATTCTCCTAGTCTTGGTCATAGCTCGTAGCGTACTTTGCAATTATTACAAATTCAGGATAACATTCAGTATGTTAGAGTAAGTGGAGGTTTTTCTTCTCCTGGTCTTGGTAATAGCTGCACTGTGGCGAAAAAGGTCCTTTCACCGCAAATTCAGGGGGTGAAAAAAACTTTCACCGCAAATTCAGGGGGTAAAAAAAATTTTCATCGCAAGCTCAAGGGGTGAAAAAAACTTTCACCACTGTTTTACCCGGTGAAAGTGTCTTTTTCGCCACAGTGTGGTAGCGCACTTTGCAATTATTGCAAATTCAGGATAAAATTCAGTATGTTAGAGTTAGTCTAGACTTGAGATAAGACCGTATGAGATAAGTCGATATGAAAATGGCTGTCGCGACGGCTTCCGTCTTTTTCCGTCTGCAGAAAAGTCAACAGAAGCGGGCCCGACAACAGGTTGCCAAAGATCAACAGTGGTCAACACACAAGCGCCAATATTGACTCGTCTACTCTCAAGAGTAAAAACAAACAAAAACTTTCGGCTCCTCAAAGATAACAAACTATTTTCGCTTTCGCTAAACGGTAGGGAAAGCTGGTAGGTAGATTCTAGTGTAAGATTTAGCGAGAGCTATGGCGGCCATCTTGGTAGGAAACCTGGTAGGCAGATCTACTACAACACTTCCCTACCAACAGTCTAACTGTCTGTTGTGACTTGTGAATGCAGTGCAATGCAGGAAAGCCAGCTAGACTATTCTGGAATAATGTACAAAACGTTTCGCCTGCTGTCCTCGTGGCGGCCATCTTGGTAGGAATCCTGGTAGGTAGATCTACTACAACACTTTCCTACCAACAGTCTAACTGTCTGTTTTGATTATAAATGCAGTGCAATGCAGGAAAGCCAGCTAGACTATTCTGGAATAATGTACAAAACGTTTCGCCTGCTGTCCTCGTGGCGGCCATCTTGGTAGGAATCCTGGTAGTTAGATCTACTACAACACTTCCCTACCAACAGTCTAACCGTCTGTTGTGATTTGTGAATGCAGTGTAATGCAGGAAAGCGAGCTAGACTATTCTGGAATAATTTACAACACCGTTCGCCTGCTGTCCTCGTACTTCATCGTGGCGGCCATCTTGGTAGGAATCCTGGTAGGTAGATCTACTACAACACTTCCCTACCAACAGTCTAACTGTCTGGTTTGATTATAAATGCAGTGCAATGCAGGAAAGGGAGCTAGACTATTCTAGAATAATTTATAAAACTTTTCGCCTGCTGTCCTCGTACTTCCTCGTGGCGGCCATCTTGGTAGGAACCCTGGTAGGCAGATCTATTACAACACTTTCCTACCAACAGTCTAACCCTCTGTTGTGACTTGTGAATGCAGGAAAGCGAGCTAGACTATTCTGGAATAAATTTAAACTGTTTTTGTGTGAGGCAACAGCTGACTGCACCTGTCTGTCACAATTTTCCACAAACTTCAGCGCCGTTCCAAGCAAAGCGCTAAGACAATGTGCCACAAATAACAACAAACACTTCATCCGCATTCCGCCCATAGAAAATGTATTCTTGGACGCCCTATACGAAACAATGGCCTAATAAACTGATTATAATGTCTAATTATTATTATTTTTATTATCTAATGAATTGATAATTATGTCTAATTATTATTTTTATTATTATTAACTATAATTATTATTATTATCTAATAAATTGATTATTACGTCTAATTTTTATTATCATTATTATTGTTAATTATAATTATTATTACTATCTAATAAATTGATTATTACGTCTAATTATTATTATCATTATTATTAATTATAATTATTATTATTATCTAACAAATTGATTATTATGTCTAATTATTGTTATAATTAATTATAATAATTATTACTATCTAATAAATTGGTATATATAATGATAATAATAATTATTATTAATTATAATAACTATTATCTCATAAACTGATTATTTATAATGAATTAATAAATGCATTAACTAGCAATACTATAGTGAGTAATAGTGATTTGTAATGATAGTGCTAGTAATTATTCAAGGGCTCCGAAACTTCTTAAAATCTTCGTATACCTATAGGCCGTGTTATCACTGTTATCAGCCTGTTGTCTCCGTGTTATCGTATGTTATCAAATAATCTTCACACATTTTTCCTCGGAGTTTCGGACCCCTTGTAATTATTCATCGAAGAGAGATGTGTAGAACATCAAGAACGGTGTATAAGAAAATGTTCTTAGGGTACTAGGAAATTTATAGATAAAATCATAAAAATATTATAATAAATTTATAGATAAAAGAATAAAAATATTATAACAAATTTATAAATAAAAAAATAAAAATATAAAAATAAATTTATAAATAAAATAAAAAAATATAAAAATTAATTTAATAATAAAATAATAAAAATATTATAATAAATTTATAGATAAAATAAGAAAATTATTATGATAAATTTATAGATAAAATAATAAAAATATTAAAATAAATTTATAAATAAAATAATAAAAATATTATAATGAATTTATTTAAATTGATTATAATAATAAAATTAAAAGGCACGAAACAAATGAAATACGATGTGAAATAACCGAATAAATAAAACACTTTTAATTTAAATTTTATAATTATTTTATTAAAAGTTTAATTTTTATATTAGTATTTTATATAGTTATTATTATATTATATTGTATTATATTATATTATATAACTATTTTAAAATAGTTTAATATTGAAAATCACTGATTCAGTTTAATTATACTTCCATTTTATTATTATTATTATTGAATGAAATTGTATAATAAGTGTACGGCAGAGACCTCTGGTGGAGTGTTGTTAACTATTGAAGGTGTACTTGATGGATTAAGTATTCAAGTAGTGGTCTGGATTATTCACGTGTTACCCCGGTTCCCCTTGGCAGATTTCGTGCGGTATCTACCCTTTCCCACACACAAAGGGAGGGTATGATACCACGCAAGAATCTTACGAGAATCACAAACTCAGGAATCTTTTGAGGTGAGAGTTGAGAATCAGCTGAGAATCGAGATGAGGAGGGGAATGAATCTGGTATGATACCACGCAAGAATCTTATGAGAATCAGAAACTCAGGAATCTTCGAGGTGAGACTTGAGAATCAGCTGAGAATCGAGATGAGGAGGGGAATGAATCTGGTAGGATACCACGCAAGTATCTTATGAGAATTAGAAACTCAGGAATCTTTGAGGTGAGACTTGAGAATCAACTGAGAATCGAGATGAGGAGGGGAATGAGTCTGGTATGATACCACGCAAGAATCTTACGAGAATCCAGAAACTCAGGAATCTTCGAGGTGAGAGTTGAGAATCAACTGAGAATCGAGATGAGGAAGGAAATGAATCTGGTAGGATTCGTGAACTGAGACAAAGAATCTTAAGTGAGTACTGGATGAGAGAGTGAAGAATCTTGCATGTGAGAGTAAGAATCATGGAACTGAGATTAAGAATCTAAGACTAGCAAGACTTATAGCCGTGTGAGGTGTCCTTTATATGAGACTAAGAATCTTACAGCTGAGATTAAGAATCTGACATTCGAATAACGTCAGTCCAACAAGACTTCTGGAAATGGAGAATCCTTCATGTGAGACTCAGAATCTTATAACTGAGACTAAGAATCTTACAGCTGAGATTAAGAATCTAGCATTGAAATAACGTCCACCAAGACAAAATATATGAGACTACGAATCTTGCGTGTGAGGCTAAGAATCTCACAAGAATCTTTTGCAGGTGAGTTTGTTGATTCTTAGTCTCATATATAATTCCTTAGTCCTGGGCTTCCCCCAACGCGGGGGAAGCGAGCGAATCGCCGATAGTTTGCGACGTAACGTTATCAATGATACAGTTCAATCAGGGGGGTGTCGTCCAGGGGTTGAGTGGGAAGGACTTCGGGAGATGATAATTTGATAACACATGATAACACAATGATTACAGGTTGATAACAGGCTGATAACAGTGATAGGACGGTCTGGGTGTATGAAGATTGCTTGATAACACACGATAACAGGTTGATAACATGTGATAACTCGTTGATTACAGCTGATAACAGGTTGATAACATGTGATAACATTATCAGGATGTGTACAATGGATTAGTGCAAGTTTCGGACCCCTTTGTTGTTTGCTTACGGCTACTGCTGAGTGGTTAGTAAGTGAGCAAGCCCGATTTTTTGCTTGCTACCCGATTACAAAGTTTGATAGTAAGTAGTTAGTAGTTTTTCTGTTAAAGTAGTTAACACTAAGTGCTAATTGCTAAACTTGTTGGCGTTCATAGCAAAAGTTTGTAACGCTGCTACGTTGTAGTAAAATCAAAGTAGTAGTTAGTAGTAGTAGCAAATGCTTTGTGACTAGTTTTCCGTTTTAGCTTTTGGTTAAAATTGCTACTTTAGTATAAGTAAGTTAACTAGCAAGTCAGACAGTCTTACTGCTAGTTAGTTAACTATACTGCTACTAGGCTTTATACTACGACTACTAGTTCATTCTTACTATTAAGTCAGTAGTAAGCTGAGCTGTACTTTCTACTACTATTTCGTTAGCTGTGCTACTACTAGTCAACTTACTACTACTACTACTACTACTACTACTATTAAACAGTAAACTGGGCTAAACTGCTACTGTTTCTTTGGTACTATAACTACTTCCTGCTTACTACTAACAGTTAGCAGTACTATTAGCTAGTTTCAATGGTCTGATGACAATAAAAATGTGTCAACGCCTTTTTCAATGGCGGATATATTTCCATTGAAACGGAACGGCCCTGATTCACATTTCCCGTGTTGTTGCACGCCTACAACAATACCACAACACTGTACAACAGTGAGGGTTGACTGTAGTCTCATCATCCGATGAATAAGACAGTCATAACAATTGTAGTACAAGAATACTACTATTACTAAACAATGCATAGTACTTAGTTCCATAACTCAAAATTCTAATATATGGCGTATACTACTTAGTACTACTACTACTGCTGCTGGTGTTACTTCTACTGTTACTACTACTATCGTTACTACTGCAGCTACTACTACTACTGCTGCTACTACTACTAGTACTTCAACTACTACAACTAATACTACTGTTACTACTATTATTGTTACTGCTACTACTACTGCTGCTGGTACTACTAGTACTACTACTTCTATTACATATTACTGTTACTACTACTATTGTTACTACTGCAATTACTACTACTACTACCACTACTACTAATAATAATACTGTTACTACTACTATTGTTACTACTCCAACTACTACTACTGCTGTTAATACTACTACTACTACTACTACTTCTATTACATACTACTGTTACTACTACTATTATTACTGGTACTATTACTACTGTTATTGCTACTACTACTACTACTCCTACTCCTACTACTAATCAGAATAACACGAATATTATGAATAACATGAATAACAATACGAGCTACTCTGTACAAGTCGAAAGACGTAATAGTAGCACACAGTGAAGTGAATAAAAAAGTAGTAGAGTAGCGAATACGCTTACCAGAAGCAGCAACAGGAAACATGGGCGAGTGACCGTGTTTTCGACGCAAGACGCGCAGGATAACGACGCCGACGACGCCGGAAATCACGATGACGACCACCGCGACGCTCAGGCCAACATACAGAGCCACGTCGCCTTCCACCGCCGCTTTGGTCGCTGCGACAAAACAATAATCAATCAAACAGTCAATCAAACAGTCAGTCAAACAGTCAATAGTAGTCAATAGTAATTTATAATTTTCTCAAGTTTTTCAATATATTTAAATGTTATTAGCTTCTTATCGGGCTTTTAGTGTTGATACTGAATATTTCAGAACCAGTCAGCAGTGTTTCCACTTTCAGTTTCCCCTTTTTTCCCTGTTCCTTTATTTTTTCCCCTTTCTGCCCTCAGTACTGGAAAGCAAGGCTATAGTCCAGATTTCCCCTTCTCCCTCTTCCATTATTTTTTCCCTTTTCAGACCCCATTTTCCCCTTTTCTCGGGGAATTTCCCTTTAAAGTGGAAACACTGCCAGTCAGGAAAGAAAGTAAAAATTCAAATTTGCGAAAACTCCCGCCGTTTGCTCAAATTTGCAAATGGCCAAGTGGCACAGCGGGACAAATTAACTCGCCACAGGTAGCCAAATTGCAGGTGGCGACACCTGTGCACCGTCCATTTCTTCCAGCGATTAAACGCTAGCTGAATATTTCAATAAAAATACATTTACATATTCAATAAAATAAGCAAATTAGTGATTATTAATAATTATTATATTTAATTTTTATGCATTATTTATTTTTATTATTTTATTTATTTTTTTAATCATATTTAACGTAATTATAATTACGTTGCAATAGGCCTACGGCCTAAGCTGAGAAGAAATAAATAAATAAATAAATTAGTGATTAATAATAATTATGTAATATATTTACTGCTGTTCAATAAATTTTGATGAATTTAAATACTAAAGAATTAAAAATTACTTTAATTAAATTACTAAAAATTAAATTACTTTAAATTATTAAAAATACTTTGATCAATTAATAAATACCTATTATTAATCGGTATAATTTACGGTGCCTAATTATAACTGTTCATAATATTTTTATATGAATGCATTAATTAAGTGCTACATGCTGCGTGTTGTTTATTATGTAATAAATAACTTTAATTTATTGCACCGATTTATGAATTGGTGGCTGTGTGATGCGGTAAAAGAAAGTAGCAGCGGGAAGTCGTAATTTTCATAAATCTTGTTTTAAGTCAATATTTCTGTATAATAATAATAATAATAATAATAATAATAATAATAATAATAATAATAAGTCTAGGCAAACAGAGTCATTTACCGATACAGCCAACAGGTAGATCTTTGAAATCACGGCACAATTGCAGCGCATACGGCTTTGCTAGTTGCCATTGTCCCGTCATTCCTAGGATTAGCCATATGCTTGTACATGGATCAGTACAGAAATACCGTACCAATGTAAGCTTATCATACTGAGATCTGTTACAGAGCATATGGCTTTGCTAGTTGCCATTGTCCCGTCGTCCCTAAGATTAGCCATACACTTTTGCACGGATCACTACAGAAATACCGTACCAATGTAAGCTTATCATTCTGAGATTCGTTAGTGCTGGCTGCCATTGTCCCGTCATTCCTCAGATTAGCCATATACCTTTGCACGAATCACTACAGAAATACCGTACCAATGTAAACTTATCATACTATTCATTACAGAGCATACGGCTTTGCTAGTTGCTATTGTCCCGTCATACTTAAGATTAGCCATACACTTTTACACGTATCACTACAGAAATACCGTACCAATGTCAGCTTATCATTCTGAGATTCTTTAGTGCTGGCTGCCATTGTCCCGTCATTCCTCAGATTTGCTATATATATATATATATATTTTTTTTTTTAAACTTATTTCCTTATAGTGCAGCCTATTCCATTATTCCTGAATAAATTACTAGGGTTATTTGCTCGATATTTCCTCGTCAATCTGTTTGTGATGGTCGATGTATGACTCGTTGGTTCATCGTCAATTCTTCATATGTGGATGTGTGTGTTTGCAAAGCTGAATCTTTAAAGGGAAAAGCCTACTCAAGACCAACCCCTCTACTACGGACAGTTCTATTCAACATAATCACGTGACATTTTGGCTGGAAAATACATCCAAAAATCACGCAAAAATTCGCCAAAAACTTTGGTGTCAAGAAATTTCGCAAATTATTTTTCGCTGATTTGATAACGGTGTCCGCTATAGAGAGGCGCGCCTTCCCAATAAGCCGTAGTCCAAAAAGGCCAATAAAAGACCAGCCTCTCTACTACGGACGGTCGTATTAAATACTTGCACACAAAATTCGGACTTGAAAAAACATCTAAAAATCACGCAAAAATTCGCAAAAGATTTTGGTCTCAAGAAATTTCGCAAATTATTTTTCGCTGATTTGATAACGGTGTCCGCTATAGAGAGGTGGGCGTTTGGCCGCTATTCTGTGTGGCTCGCTGATTCATCGCTGTGGGGCCAATCGATAAAATCTTTTATGCACCAAGATTCGGCCGCACAAAAAAAGAATAGTGATTATTTGATAACATGTGATAACAGGTTGATAACACGGTGATAATTTCGGACCCCCTTTTGATGTGTTGTGCTCTGGCAAGAAGACTTCCTCCACTGTCAAAGTGTCCACGGACCACTGACTTCTTCCTTCCCACAGAGTTTTTCTATTGCTATGCTAATGATTCCCTAGAGAATCTTAAGATTCTTGGCAAGATTCTCGACAAGATTCTTGTCCGAGTTACTAACCCCCCCCCCTTCTTCCGTTTCTCTGCGTTTTGCTTATCTCGGTTCCCACTTCCCATTTTCCCATTCATAACAGTTGATAACATACTGATAACACTTGACATTAGTCACAATAATTTGACAGAGTTACTAACCCCCCTTTTTCCCTTTCTCCGCGTTTTGCTTATCTCGGTTCCCACTTCCCATTTCCCATTCATAAGAGTTGATAACATACTGATAACACTTAGAATTAGTCACAATATTTTGACAGAGTTGCTAACCCCCCCCCCATCTTCCACATATCTGCGTTTTCTTATCTCCATTATCCCACTTCCCATTCCCATTCATTCCCAACCTCCCAACCCCTAGACTTACCCCCGTTTCCCATTCATAAGAGTTGATAACATGCTGATAACACTTAGAATTAGTCACAATATTTTGACAGAGTTACTAACCCCCATCTTCCGCATATCTGCGATTTCTTATCTCCATTATCCCACTTCCCATTCCCATTCATTCCCATTCATTTCCAACCCCCTGGACTTACCCCCGTTTCCCACTGAACTTACCCCCGTTTCCCATTCATTTAACTCCCATTCTCCCCAATGCGAGTTTATGGATTAATGTATTCTTGAAAATTTGTTATGCGTCTTTTATGCATTCCATAAAAACCCAAGAGTGAGGGGGTGCGAAACTTCTAAAAATTCATACAAGAATCATAGAGAATCATGGAAGATTCCTCAAAGATTTTGGAGATTTGTAAACCTTTTGTGAGGTTTTGGGAGACTTGGGAAAATTGTGGTAGGCGTGGGAAGATCTTGGGAGCCATGGGAAATGTTCGGGAATTTGGGGAAAATGCAGGAAAATTTGTTCCCCATCGTCGCAATTTACTGGAGAACCTTTTGGGGGCTGTGGGAAATGTTCGGGAATTTGGGGGAAATGCAGGGAAATTTGTTTCCCTATCGTCGCAGTTTACAGGAGAATTTTTGAGAGCCGTGGGAAATGTTGGGGAATTTGGGGGAAAACGTAGGGAAATTTGTTTCCCCACCGCCGCAATTTACAGGAGAACTTTTGGGAGCCGTGGGAAATGTTCGGGAATTCGGGGGAAAATTTCGGGAAATTCGTTTCCCCATCGTTTGCAATTTACAGGCCATTTAGTTTTGGGTGATTCAGTGAACGTCATCGAGAGGGTAGCGAGTATCAGTAGCATTAGCGTATCACTACTGCGAATCAATGACGCAGAGAAAAAGTCGCTACTCTGCTCCCGTCGTTTGCCTTTCTCTTGCGGCTCTTTGCCAGACGAGCAAATGAAGATTCACTGCCAACTGCCGACCCGACAACATGCGATAACACGTGATAACACGTGATAACATGTTGATAACACATTTGCCATTCATACACTTTGTTCACGGGGAAATACAAATACTATGCATATATAACTATATGATAAACAAACAATAACATAATAATATAAAATAAGTAATAACATACACTATACTTTTATACTATTATACTATTATACTATATATATATAAATACTATTATACTTAGGGTATATATATATGTATAGATATAGTTTTATTTAGGCTTATCCCTCTACTACGGACAGTTGCATAAAATACACTTATGCGAAAATCTTGCTCAAAATATTACCAAAAATTACATAAAAATTTGGCAAACATTTTGGTATAAAGAAAGTTTGCAAATTATTACATATTACTATTACATATAGTGCACGTATAAAAAGTACTATACAAAGCCACTAGCAAATCTTAAGTTGTTATCACTTTGTTATCAGTGTTATCACAGTGTTGGCACATCCTATAGGGGTCCGTGGAGTGTGAAAGATAGGGAACCCCCCTCTACAAATGTACAACAATAGAGAAGAGGATGGATTTGTTATTTGTCATCGTCGATGTAACCGATTTGCGATGGCCGTAGACTTTCTATAGGGCTTACCCGCTCTACTGCGGACAGTTGTATAAAATATCAATTATGCGAAAATTTTGCCCAAAATATGACCAAAAATTACGCAAAAATTCGGCAAACATTTTGGTATAAAGAAAGTTGGCAAATAATTTCAAGTTGATTTAATAACGGTGTCCGCTATGGAGAAGTCGTTTGCCTAGAAATTTGCCTTTTAACTAACCTCTCTACTGCGGACACTCCTATAAAATACAATTATGCGAAAATTTTGCTCAAAATACGACCAAAAATTACGCAAAAATTCGGCAAACATTTTGGTATATAAAAAAGTTTGCAAATCATTTCAAGTTGATTTAATGGAGGTGTCCGCTCTAGAGAGGTCGCGTATACGGTAGGATACGGGGGAGGAGGGAGGGAGGGGGGAGTTTCCCCCCGCATCTTCCCTCTTCAGTCTCTTACTCACATTGTAGAGCAGCGATCAGCAGACGATAACCGTGATTTATGCTGAGGGAATCAATTCTCTAGGATTTTTACGAGCTTGATGGATCTTGTCCTGATTGACTTTTCCCCATGCAGCCAAACAAGAAGTTGTCCTATACCAAGTTCCCCATCTCTTCAACTCGTACTTTATTATTTCTACATGTTTCTGTAACATTTCTATTATCTACTTGTTATCAACTTATCCTACAAGTTATCAACTGTTATCAGCTAATATTACTCTCGTAGATTTAAAGGGACTAACGCAGTATTGATAGATCATTTTACGGTCTGATTTTAAGAAAACTAATTAAGTTTAGGCTTAATGGAATAGCTGTTAATTTTAATACAATTATTTTAGTTAAGGTTCAATGGAATAGCTATTAATTTTAACACAATTAATTAAATTTAGGCTTAATGGAATAGCTGTTAATTTTAACAGGACTAATTAAGTTTAGGCTCAATGGAATAGCTATTAATTGTAATACAATTAATTAAGTTTAGGCTTAATGGAATAGCTGTTAAGTTAATTGAATTGTTTTTATCATTTCGGTTTTGGGAGAATTAAGTTGGCTCAATGGAGATAGTAGAATGGCCCAGCGCCAAATTGGATGAAACCTCTTGGCTTTTTTTTCGCCATCCTTCTTCCACGATGGACGATGAACATTCCAAGCAGTCTAGGGGGGGTCGACAACTCTCAAGAATCATGTCAAGAATCATCAGGAATCTTAGTATTTAAGCTATTACGAGTAAGAAGTACTCTTACAGTCTAGGGGGGTCGACAACTCCCAAGAATCATCAGGAATCTTGTAAGAATCTTAGTATTAAGCTCTTAAAGAGTAAGAAGTACTCTTACAGTCTAGGGGGGTCGACAACTCTCAAGAATCATGTCAACTATCATAACTATCAATACACGTAACTCTACCACACCATCACCTACAAGTCAAGAATCTTACCAAGAATCCCTAAGAATCTTAAACTAAGAATCAAGAATCTTCATCTTTCCTATAGCTGTATTACCGTCTATTATTATAGTAACTATTATTGCACTGCATTAACTATCAATACACGTAACTCTACCATACCATCACTATAAGTCAAGAATCTTGTTAAGAATCCTCAAGAATCTCAAACTAAGAATAAAGAATCTTGTTAAGAATCCCTAAGAATCTTTAACCAAGAATCAAGAATCTTCATCTTTCGTATAGCTGTGTTACCAACTATCAATACACGTAACTCTACCACACCATCACTACAAGTCAAGAATCTTGTTAAGAATCCTCAAGAATCTCAAACTAAGAATAAAGAATCTTACCAAGAATCCCTAAGAATCTTTAACCAAGAATCAAGCCTTTATCTCTCTATAGCTGTATTATACCAACTATCAATACACGTAACTCCACCACACCATCACTACAAGTCAAGAATCTTACCAAGAATCCCTAAGAATCTTAAACCAAGAATCAAGAATCTTGATCTTTCCTATAGCTGTATTACCAACTAGTATTATAGTAACTATTATTGCTTACTATTATTATCTATTATTATCCATACACGTAACTCTACCACACTATCACTACAAGTCAAGAATCTTACCAAGAATCCCTAAGAATCTTGTTAAGAATCCCTAAGAATCTTAAACTAAGAATCATGGAGTGGCTCTATTGAATGAAGAGGCTCTTAGGTTTTTTTTTTTACAGGCCAAGTTCTTTTGCACAATGGCCGCAAATTTGGAGCTTCTCCAAGGAGGATTAACAAATCCTTCATTCTTATAGTCTCACTTCTTATTCTCCTTTCTTATTCCTGTTCTTATTATTCCCAAAGTATAGTATACAACGTGAACTTTATCCTAGTTTCGATTCTTATTCCTGTTCTTATTCCTGTTCTTATTATTCCCAAAGTGTAGTATAAAACGTGAACTTTATCCTAGTTTCAATTCTTATTCTCCTTTCTTATTCCTGTTCTTATTATTCCCAAAGTATAGTAAACAACGTGAACTTTATCCTAGTTTCGATTCTTATTCCTGTTCTTATTATTCCCAAAGTGTAGTATACAACGTGAACTTATCCTAGTTTCAATTCTTATTCTCCTTTCTTATTCCTGTTCTTATTCCTGTTCTTGTTATTCCCAAAGTATAGTATACAACATGAACTTTATCCTAGTTTTGATTCTTATTTTCCCTTCTTGTTCCTGTTCTTATTCATACACCATGTTCAGAATGCAAGACTTATTCCAGTATAAACGGCCAATCTGGCGAAGTTATCCCCCAAAAATTATTCTGGTATGGTAATGCAATGTGGACTTTATCCTAGTTTCGATTCTTATTCTCTATCTTTTTATTCCTGTTCTTATTCCTACACTATAGGTTCAAAATGCAAGACTTATTCCAGTATAAACGGCCAATCTGGCGAAGTTACCTCCCCAAAACTTATTCTAGTATAGTAATGTAATGTGAACTTTATCCTAGTTTCAGTTCTTATTCCTACACTACACGTTCACAATGCAAAACTTATTCCAGTATAAACGGCCAATCCAACGAAATCTATCCCCAAAGTTATTCTAGTATAGTAATACAACGTGGACTTTATCTTAGTCTCATACTTACTCCTGTTCTTGTTCTAACTTAGTCAATGTTAATAATAGTAATTATCCTCCATTACCTTCTACTATTCCTTATCACCTAGTTGTTATCTACCTGTTATCTACCTGTTATCACATTATCACACCCCTTCTTTTACTGCCGATACACACATGTAGAGCTTCTCTCAAGGGGTCCGAAACTTCCAGTACTCTTCGTACAACCTAGGTCGTGTTATCACTGTTATCATCCTGTTATCTCCATGTTATCTCCGTGGTATC
Source organism: Eulimnadia texana (assembly GCA_002872375.1). NCBI lineage: Eukaryota > Metazoa > Arthropoda > Branchiopoda > Diplostraca > Limnadiidae > Eulimnadia > Eulimnadia texana. Next base: position 9,799,313 of record NKDA01000002.1, on the reverse strand, counting down.
ATATGTTATCAAATAATCTTCCTACACTTTTCCACGTAGTTCCGAAGCCCTTGTCTCAAGGGGTCCGAAACCTGCAATAATTTTCATACAACCTAGGTCATGTTATAACTGTTATCAACCTGTTATCTCCGTGTTATCATATGTCATCAAATAATCTTCCTATAATTTTCCTCGTAGTTTTGGAGCCCACTGGCTTCTCTCAAGGGGTCCGAAACACTTCCAATAATCGTCGTACACCTAGGGCATGTTATCTCCGTGTTATCATACGTTATCAAATAATCTTCCTACACTTTTCCACGTAGTTTCGGACCCCTCCTTGGCTTCTCTCGATGACTGTGTGACACCAAAGGCGAAAAGTAATCGCTTTAGCCCTGGACATGTGTCGTCTCAAGGGGTCCGAAACTTGCAATAATCTTCGTACACCTAGGCCGTGTTATCAGTGTTATCAACCTGTTATCTATGTGTTATCTCCGTTTTATCGTTCACTGTGGCGAAAAAGGCCCTTTCACCGCAAATTCAGTGGATGAAAAAAACTTTCACCACAAGTTCAAAGGGTGAAAAAAACTTTCACCGCCGTTTTACCTGGTGAAAGTGTCTTTTTCGCCACAGTGTATGTTATCAGATAATCTTCGTACATTTTTCCTCGGAGTTTCGGACCCCTTGTGTAGTCTTATGAGAAAGCGTAAGAAAAAACGGTTCCAATACTATGTAATCTCTTTTCCAGATATTAAGCCTTGCCCGCATAATGACAAATACATACGAATAGTTAATAACTTGGATTAGTAGTTAATTAATGTGTTAATTACTATTTAAACGGAATAAATGCTACTACTACTACTACTACTAGTACTACTACTACTACTACTACTACTACTACTGTTACTGCTACTACTACTACTACTACTGCTCCTTATAATAATATTTCGTAACGATACTAATACAAATACATATGAATAGTTAATAACTCGGATAAGTAGTTAATTAATGTGTTAATTACTATTTAAACGGAATAAATGCTACTACTACTACTACTACCACTACTGTTACTGCTGCTACTACTACTACTACTGCTTCTTATAATAATATTTCATAACGATACTAATGAAAATACATACGAATAGTCACTAGTTCGGATTATTAGTTAATTACTGCGTTAATTACAGTACCGAATAATCAATCAAAATTTGTTCGTTATTTCAATGAAATAAGTATACAAGCTAAAGCTATAATAATCGAAAAGTATTGTGATAACACTGTGATAACACTGATAACAGGCTTTGGGCGTATATTTCAAGACCCCACGTGAATGATCAAGGGGTCCGAAACTCCTTGGAAAAGTGTACGAAGATTATTCGATAACAACCGATAATATGGAGATAGCAGGTTGATAACAGTGATAACATGATCTAGGTCTACGAAGATTATTCGATAACAACTGATAACACGGAGATACCAGGGAGATAGCAGGTTGATAACAGTGATAACACGGCCTAGGTGTACGAAGCTTATTGGATAACAACTGATAACACGGAGATAACATGGAGATAACAGGTTGATAACAGTGATAACGTGACCTAGGTGTACGAAGCTTATTGGATAACAACTGATAACACGGAGATAACATGGAGATAACAGGTTGATAACAGTGATAACACGGCCTAGGTGTACGAAGATTATTTGATAACAGTGATAACATGGCCTAGGTGTACGAAGCTTATTGGATAACAACTGATAACACGGAGATAACATGGAGATAACAGGTTGATAACAGTGATAACGTGACCTAGGTGTACGAAGCTTATTGGATAACAACTGATAACACGGAGATAACATGGAGATAACAGGTTGATAACAGTGATAACACGGCCTAGGTGTACGAAGATTATTTGATAACAGTGATAACATGGCCTAGGTGTACGAAGCTTATTGGATAACAACTGATAACACGGAGATAACATGGAGATAACAGGTTGATAACAGTGATAACGTGACCTAGGTGTACGAAGCTTATTGGATAACAACTGATAACACGGAGATAACATGGAGATAACAGGTTGATAACAGTGATAACACGGCCTAGGTGTACGAAGATTATTTGATAACAGTGATAACATGGCCTAGGTGTACGAAGCTTATTCGATAACACCTGATAACACGGAGATAACATGGAGATAGCAGGTTGATAACAGTGATAACACGGCCTAGGTTTACGAAGATTATTGGAAGTTTCCGACCCCTTGTGGATGACTGTGTATAAAGTATGCGTAGTATTATCTACATTATTTATCAAGAAGCGGCTTTTTTTCTGACTATGCGGGTTGTGCTGGTTACTTTCCAAGAAGGGTCCCATCATGTTATCAAATGTTATCAACCTGTTATCACATGTTATCAATCAGTTACAGACCCCCCTACCCTTGATGCAGTAGTCAAAGGGATTCATGAAGTGGAAAGCGAATTATTTTATTGTCTCTGCTCTAATCTCGTCAAAACTTTGGGCGCCACGAACTCAAGGGAAAACTTTTTTTTTTACTACAGTGTTATCAGTTGTTATCATCTGTTATCATCTGTTATCACTAGTTATCAACCTCTAGGATTCGATTACCGATAGAAATCATCCCAATACCTTGTAATTATCTCTAAGCTTTTAGCCTTTTCCCACTTTGTGCGAGCGCTAATGTAATTTTCCGCATCGCCTCTCTATAGCGGACACCTCTATTAAATCGTCTATTGCGAATTTTTAAGAAATTTTTGCACAGAAATGTTTCGCTGAATTTTTGCAAATTTTTGAGATATTTTTCAGCGAAATTTTTTCATAAAGGTATTTAACGCGCGCGTCCGTAGTGGAGAGGTTAGTCTTCAGTGGGCCTTGACTGGAACAAGCCTTACTATAGCGCTGCCTCTCTATAGCGGACACCTCTATTAAATCAACTATTGAAAATTTTTAAAAAAATTTTGCACAGAAATGTTTCGCTGATTTTTTGCAAATGTTTGGGATATCTTGAATTAAGATTTTCGCACAAAGTTATTTTATACGCCTGTCCGTAGTGGAGAGGGCTGGTCTTTAGTGGGCCTTAATGGTATATGCCTTACTAAAGCGCTGCCTCTCTATAGCGGACACCTCTATTAAATCGTCTATTGCGAATTTTTAGAAAATTTTTGCACAGAAATGTTTCGCTGATTTTTTGAAAATTTTTGAGATATTTTGAATTAAGATTTTCGCACAACGTTATTTTATACGCCTGTCCGTAGTGGAGAGGGCTGGTCTTTAGTGGGCCTTAATGGTATATGCCTTACTAAAGCGCTGCCTCTCTATAGCGGACACCTCTATTAAATCGTCTATTGCGAATTTTTAAAAAAATTTTGCACAGAAATGTTTCGCTGATTTTTTGCAAAATTTTCTTCGTATTTTGAATTAAGATTTTTGCATAACATTATTTTATACGCCTGTCCGTAGTGGAGAGGGCTGGTCTTCAGTGGGCCTTAATGGTATATGCCTTACTATAGCGCTGCCTCTCTATAGCGGACACCTCTATTAAATCGTCTATTGCGAATTTTTAAAAAATTTTTGCACAGAAATATTTCGCTGATTTTTTGCAAAATTTTCTTCGTATTTTGAATTAAGATTTTTGCATAACATTATTTTATACGCCTGTCCGTAGTGGAGAGGGCTGGTCTTCAATGGGCCTTTAATGGAAATATGCAAATCAGGTTTTCACTGCAATTAATCCTATCGGGTCAATCTAAACCTTTTTGAAGGTGTGCCAGATGCTTCAGAAAAAAAAATTATTAAAATCTAATATAAATTATAATAAAGTTAAAATTATTATATTATGAATTAAGAGGGTCGGCTGCTTCAGAAAATAACTATTTGAGTAAACTTATTATCAACTATTAATTGTAATTACTTCTTATTAACCAAGGTTAATATCAGAGGAATTTCAATTAAATGTTTTGATTACCTTCGTCATCGGAGAGATCAAGGCCATCAGCGTGGGCTGCACTTCCCAGTAAACCGCCTTTTACAAAGAAATGAATATGAAAATTATTTTAATAATTTTAGTAAAATATTATACATTTATTATTCTAAAATTAATATTCTATAATTATGCTGATAACAAATTATACTAATAATATTATTTATCTTAAAATTATTACCCACTGATCAGTATATATTGTTCGGAAAGTACTATATGTGTTACTGAAAAAAATAGTACTAGTAGAAGAAGTGGTAGTAGTAGCAGTAGTAGTGGTAGTAGCAGTAATAGAAGCACAAGAAGTAGTTGTAGTGGCGGCAGTAGCAGAAGCACAAAAAGAAGTAGTACTAGTAGCAATAGAAGCACAAAAAGAAGTAGTAATAGTAGCCATAGAAGCACAAGAAGTATTAGTAGTAGTAGTAGTAGTAGTAGTAGTAGTAGTAGCAGCAGTAGCAGAACCACAATAAGTAGTAGTAGTAGAAGCACAAGAAGAAGTAGTAGTACTAGTAGCAGTAACAGTAGAAGTAATAGTAGTAGTAGCAGTAGAAGCACAAGAAGAAGTAGTAGTACTAGTAGCACTAGCAGCAGCAGTAGCACTAGCAGCAGCAGTAGCAGAAGCACAAGAAGAAGTAGTAGTAGTAGTAGCAGTAACACTAGTAGTGGTAGTAGCAGCAGCAGTAGTAGTAGCAGTAACAGTAGTAGTAGTAGTAGTAGAAGCCCAAGAAGTAGTAATAGTAGCAGTAGTAGTATCAGTAGTAGTGGTAGTAATTTTCAAGAATCTTCATTCCGCTGTTAAGAATGTTAAGATTCATAGGAAGTATATAGTGAAGCCCTATACAAAGAGATATAACAGAGTTATCCTAGTTTTTATTGCTCCACTATTCTGGAATAGGGGGGAATCCTATTACAAACCCTTGTGTTCAATAGAAGGGATTCAGTAGATTCAAGAATCACTACGTAATGAATTGGATTAGGAATTACAGGAAGAATATCAAGAATCTTAAAGTAGTTTATAACACTTTGTCATTGTTTATTAATATTAGCAACTATCAACGATAGTAGTCGTAGCAGTAGTAGCAGCAGTAGCAGAAGCGCAATAAGTAGTAGTAGAGTTAGTAGCAGTAGCAGAAGCACAATAAGTAGTAATAGAGTTAGTAGCTGTAGCAGAGGCGCAATAAGTAGTAGTAGAGTTAGTAGCAGTAGCAGAAGCACAATAAGTAGTAATAGAGTTAGTAGCAGTAGCAGAAGCACAATAACTAGTAGTAGACTTAGTAGCAGTAGCAGAAGCACAAGAAGTAGTAGTAGACTTAGTAGCAATAGCAGGAGCACAATAAGTAGTAGTACAGTTAGTAGCAGTAGCAGAAGCACAAGAAGTAGTAGTAGAGTTAGTAGCAGTAGCAGAAGCACAAGAAGTAATAGTAGAGTTAGTAGCAGTAGCAGAAGCACAAGAAGAAGTAGTAATAGTAGCAAATAGTCTTATGTAATCTAACTAACTTAATAACTACTAAACTATCATATCATAGAACTTATATAATACTAATCTTAAGAACCAACTAATATACTATAACTGTAAAAAAACTACAAAACTATCATATTGTAACTAATAAACTACTAGTTTTGGTCTTCAACTAATAGTAAATAATGCTATTAAGACGTATACTAACTAAATAGCTAACTAATTTACTACTACTATCTAGTCCTCAGCTAACGATAGTAAATGATCTTGTTGAGATGAATACTAGCTGACTAGCAAACTAATAAACTACTAATATTTAGTCTTCAACCAGTAACAAGTAGCAAATAAGCAGTAAGTAGTAAGTAATAAGTAATAACAAGTAAGTTTTGAGTAAGTAGTAAGTAGTAACAACCCAAAAGGAAAAAGATGCACTAGTCAAACGTCAGAATGACCGTCTCAATGGTGCATGATTACCGCGGATTCAGCTAGATGATAGTTTGAAACTGGGCCTGCTTTCACACGGTTCGTCCGCTTGAATTTTTCAAAAACTAAGTCATGCAGTATTCAACCCCTTATTCAGAGAGTTCAGTTTTAGCAACTCAAGCAAGTTCAGCTACTATTCAGCTAGTGATTCAGAGGGAACCTAGCGTTCAGCTACCTAGTCATTCGGTATTCAACCAATCAATATTGTCTAGAAGAGGTTAACATACCGCGGCACATTCCTCCGGTGCAGTTGGCGGACATCAAGTCGCGTCCCACGCAGTACTTGCCGCCGTGCGAGGGCGCCGGGCTGCTGCACGACCGGCGCCGGTGATGTTTGCAGTCCGGACCGCACGTCGACCACGGAGACCACGCGCTCCAACGACCGTCCACGGCTATTTTCAAAATCAGAAAATTATTACATAAAAATATTAGTTCATAATAAACTGTAACAGTAGTAATAGCAGTAATAGTAGTAGTAGTAGTAGTAGTAGTAGTAGTAGTAGTAGTAGTAGTAGTAGTAGTAGTAGTAGTAGTATTTTCAAAATCAGAAAATATTACGTAAAAATGTTAGTTAATAATTACTGTAATAGTAGTAGTAGTAGTAGTAGTAGCAGTAATAGTAGTAGTAGTAGTATTTTCAAAATCAGAGAATATTACATTAAAATATTAGTTAATAATAACTGTAATAGTAGTAATGCTAGTAGTAGTAGTAGTAGTAGTAGTAGTAGTAGTAGTAGTAGTATTTTCAAAAATAGAAAATATTACATAAAAATATTAGTTAATAATAACTTTAATAGTATTAAAAGCAGTAATAGTAGTAGTAGCAGTAATAGTAGTAGTAGCAGTAATAGTAGTAGTAGCAGTAATAGTAGTAGTAGCAGTAATAGTAGTAGTAGTAGTATTTTCAAAATCAGAAAATATTACATAAAAATGTTAGTTAATAATAAACTGTAATAGTAGTAATGCTAGCAGTAGTAGTAGTAGTAGTATTTTCACAATCAGAAAATATTACATAAAAATATTACTTATTAATAACTGTAATAGTAGTAATAGCAGTAATAATAGTAGTAGTAGTAATATTAGTAGTAGCAGTAGTAGTACTAGTACTAGTAGTAGTAGTAGTATTTTCAAAATCAGAAAGTATTAGATAAAAATTTTAGTTAATAATAACTGTAATAGTAATAATGCTAGCAGTAGTAGTAGTAGTAGTAGTAATAGCAGTAGTAGAAATAGTAAAATGAATTCAAATAAAAATAATAATAATAACAAATAATAATAATAATATTCCAATTAAAGTAAATTTTGATGAAAATTAATTAATTGAAAAATGTTTCAATTCAGCCATAAACATAGTAAATAATTAAATTTTAAGATAATTCATTAATTTAAAAAATTTTCAGTTCAGCTATAAACATTGTAATTAATTAAAATTTTGAGATAATTAATTAATTTAAAAATTTTTCAGTTCAGCCATAAAGATTGTAATTAATTAAATTTTAAGTTAATTAATTAATTTAAAAAATTTTCAATTCAGCCATAAACATTGTAAGTAATTAAATTTTGAGAATAATTAATTAATTTAAAATTTTTTTACCGTTTTCTGTTTGGCCACTTGTTTCAGTGTCGTACAAACCTTCATCATCTTTTTCCATTTGTCAAATGGAAATTTTTCATTTCAACACAGACCATTCCAATCAAAATCAAAAGCAGCGTGAAAAATATTATATTATATTATTATTAATTATTATTATTAAATACAATATAATTTGTTTGTTTATTATCTCTGGGCAAAAGGCTACTTGGTCTGTCATTCTTCTTACTATTATTATTATTATTATTTTAGTATTATTATTATTATTATTATTATTAGTGGTAGTAGTAGTATTATGATTATTATTATTATTATTATTATTATTATTATTTATTTATTTACTTATTCTCGACTTAGGCCGTAGGCCTATTGCCACATAAGATTTACATACACATTATTATTATTATTATTACATATTATATACTTATATTGCTATCACTTTACTACTTGTTTGCTTATTTTCTCTAGGCAAAGGCTATTATAATTATTATTATTATTAGTAGTAGTAGTATTATATAGAAGGGCAAAGGCTACTTAGCCCGTTATTCTTATTACTATAATTTTTATTATTATATAGAAATTAGTTGCCATACCTGGACAGACTGTGTTGCAGTCGGCTTTCTGCAAATTGGACCCAGGACAGGTTCTTCCTCCGTTGAGGGGCGCAGGGTTGGTGCAGGATCGCGTCCGTTTCTGCGATCCCCGTCCGCAGGACCCCGACGTCAGGCAGTCGGACCACGAAGACCAGGAGGACCACGAACCATCAACTGTTAACAATACATACATTTATTGGATTATGTTTTATTGGGTATAGTAGTAGTAGTAGTAGTAGAAGTAGTAGTAGTAATAATGGTAGTGGTGGTAGTAGCGGTAATGGTTGTGGTAGTAGTAATAGTAGTAGTTTATTGGATTATGTTTTATTGTATATAGTAGTAGTAGTAGTAGTAATGGTAGTGGTGGTAGTAGCGGTAATGGTAGTGGTAGTAGTAGTAGTAGTAGTAGTGGTGGTTGTAGCGGTAATGGTGGTAGTAGTAGTAGTATTAGTATTAGTAGTAGTAGTAGTAGTAGTAGTAGTAGTAGTAGTGATATAGCAATGTAAGAAAAGGATTGTAATACTATTATGCCTATACTGCTACTCTTGGCAGAGCTACAACTCCTCCTACTACTACGGCTGGTGTTACTACTATTTATTAGTTTACTACCTATGCTACTATTACTCCTACTAGTGCTCCTAATACTACTGCTTCTTCTACTATACTACCACTACTACAAGTACTATTACTACTACTACTGCTGCTTCTTCTACTATACTTCTACTACCGTTACGATTACTACTACCTTTACCATTACCGCTACTACAAGTACTACTACTACTACTATACTACTACTACTACTTCTATACTACTACTACTACTACTACTTCTTCTACTATACTACTACCACTACTACTATTACGATTACTACTACTTTTACCATTACCGCTACTACCACTACTACTATTACGATTACTACTACTTTTACCATTACCGCTACTACAAGTACTACTACTACTTCTATATTACTACTACTACTACTTCTTCTACTATACTACTACTACTACGACTATTACGATTACTACTACTTTTACCATTACCGCTACTACAAGTACTACTACCACTACTAGTACTACTTACTACTACTTGTACCATTATCGCTACTACAAGTACTACTACTATTACTATTACTACTACTACTTCTACAAGTACTACTACTACTTACTACTACTACTTACTACTTCTACCACCACTAGTACCACTATCATAACACTTAAACACTATACATTAAGCAAACAAGTATCATCATTAAATTTTCCCCCTTTTTTTGAATATTTGTAGTTTTTTCTTGTATTAGTCGTAAAATTTTTTTCTCTCTCGCTTGGAAGTTTTTCTGATGTGGATCCATTTGACACGGCTGTCCACTTAGAGGTTATCAGTTGCGCAGATTACGGATGTCCGTGACGTGAATGCATTGACAAAACCACAAGCTACAGGTTGTAGCCATTTGAATCCCAAATTTTTTTTTCCCCAATAAAATCTTGTAATATAATTTCCATATATTATTATTTCATTTATTTTCATTATTATCATAATTTCTTTATTATTCTTATTCTTAATTCATTCATTATTATATCATTATGTCATATATTTTCATTATTATCATTATTTCAGTCATTATATTATTTCTCGAATCTCGAATCTCGACTGTATGAATCTTTGCTGAACAAATTGCGATAGTTGGGTAGAAGATTGAGGTATCACTGTCCCCATGGCTTGGGGGCAGAAGTAGTTTACACTATCAACAGGGGGTCGGCAACACTATCAGCATGTGGGCTGTTTACGCTATTTTACCGCACAGAGGGGGTCCGCAACTCAAAGCCCAGATTCTTTTCCGAAGATCTTAAGAATCTTCAGTTCCATAGATGACTATTTCCCCCCATTTTTCCCCCATTTTTCCCTGTTTTTTCCTACAGTAAATAACATTTTCCAAGAATCTTGACTCTTCAGTCCCATAGATTACTATTTTTCCTACATTTTCCCCCATTTTTCCCTGTTTTTTCCTACAGTATATAACATTTTCCAGGAATCTTGACTCTTCAAGTCCCATAGATTACTATTTTCCCCCATTTTCCCCCCATTTTTCCCTACAGTAATAACATTTTCTAAGAATCTAGACTCTTCAGTCCATAGATTACTATTTTCCCTACATTTTCCCCATTTTTCCCTGTTTTTTCCTACAGTATATAACATTTTCCAGGAATCTTGACTCTTCAGTCCCATAGATGACTGTTTTCCCCCCATTTTCCCCATGCTTCCCTGTTTTTCCCTGCAGTAGATAACATTTTCCAAGAATCTTGACTTTTCATTCCAATAGATTACTATTTCCCCCATTTTTCCCTGTTTTCCCTACAGTAAATAACATTTTCCAAGAATCTTGACTCTTCAAGTCCCATAGATTACTATTTTCCCTACATTTTCCCCATTTTTCCCTGTTTTTTCCTACAGTATATAACATTTTCCAGGAATCTTGACTCTTCAGTCCCATAGAAGACTATTTCCCCCATTTTCCCCATTTTTCCCACAGTAAATAACGTCTTCCAAGAATCTTGAATCTTCAGTTCCATAGAAGACTATTTCCCGCCATTTTCCCCGTTTTTCCCTGTTTTTCCCTACAGTAGATGACATTTTTCAAGAATCTTGACTCTTCAAGTCCAACAGATGGCTATTTTCCCCCATTTTCCCCATCTTTCCCTGTTTTTTTCTACAGTAAATAACATTTTCCAAGAATCTTGACTCTTCAGTCCCAAAGATTACTATTTTCCCCCCATTTTTCCCTGTTTTTCCCTACAGTAAATAACATTTCCCAAGAATCTTGAATCTTCAGTCCCATAGATGACTATTTTCCCCCCATTTCTCTCCCATTTTCCCCCCAATTTTTCCTACAGTAGACAACATTTTCCAGGAATCTTGGAAGATTCCCGAGATTCGTAAGAATCAAGTGGAGAATCTGCAAGTCATTAGAATCGAGTGGAATTCATAGTTTTTAGGGAAAAAAGCCCCCAACAGAGTGGGACGACATGATGGAGATACACCCAACTGTGATGGATGCCCATTAACGTCTTCATTTTGTGCCTTTGTTTGTCTTCTCCGATAACCAATCGATTATCGGGTCAATCGATACTCTACAGACAACGTCAAGATTCCATTTAAACTTTTAAAGGGCCTTAACAAAAAAGTCTTCGTCGATATATTCCCAAAAAAAAAAATCATTTGAATCAAGTATACAATTATCGATACATAAGTTTCTTGCAATCGATTTTTTTCTGTGCACTGGACCGTAGTGGGCAGTTATTTCCGAACCCCCACTACGGCCCAGTGCACCCTTCCCCCCTATCGATATTCATTGACTGTATATCGGTACTCTAGTTTTTAATCGATTTTTTTCTGTGCACTGGACCGTAGTGGGCAGTTATTTCCAACCCCCCACTACGGCCCAGTGCACACCTCCATCGATATTTGTTGACTATATATCGATACTTTACTTTTTTCATCGATTTTTTGTGTGCACTGGGCTGTAGTGGGCAGTTATCCCAAACCCCACTACGGCCCAGTGCACCCCAACCCTCCATCGATACTACATTTGTTTAAATCGACACTCTTAATCCTATCAACCGGTACTTTGCACTGGGCCGTAGTGGGCCATTCTACTCCAAACCCCACTACGGCCCAGTGCATTCCTCCGCCGATATTAGTCTAGTCGATACTTGAATCTTATCAATCGATACTTCGCACTGGGCCATAGTGGGCCATTGTACTCCAAACCCCACTACGGCCCAGTGCATTTCTCCACCGATATGAGTCTAATCGATATACTTTACCATAGACAGTCAGCAGGGCGGTATCACTGATCCTCTTTCCTGCTACGTTTTCAGCCACACAGGTGTAATTGGCCATGTCGGTTAATCGGGCCTGGACAATCAGCAGGTGACCTTCACTGGTGACGATAAAGTTCGGTTCATTTTTCGGTTCGATGGGAATATTGTTACGCAGCCACGTGATTTCCGGAACTGGAGATCCTTCCGGCGGAAGACAGCGTAGCTCTACCTGCTGATCCAGTTCAACACTGCGAGAATACGGATGTTCGGTAAAATGCTTCCGGATAACTGGAAAAAATGAGAAAAAAAAATACACGAAATTTAATAAATTATCTGACTGTTGTATTAATTAATTAATTAATTTAATAATAATTAACTGTTGTATATGAATTAGAGAATTTATAACAGATTATATATAATATTATTATAATTATAATTATTTATTGTATTATTATTATTATACTATACTAATATAACTATTATTATATTATTTATACTATATATATTATTATTATACTATACATTTTATATTTAATACATTATACGAGAAATTCTAAGAATTTAATACATTATATATAATATTATTATATTATTATGCTATTTATTATTATTATCTATTATTAATAATTAGATTGTAAGTTATTAATTTATGAAGCTAGAATTATCTATAATTTTCTTCTGAATCTCTCTTGCACCAAAACCAAGGGATCCGAAACTGCGAGGAAAAGTGTACGAGGATTATTTGATAACACGTGATAACATGGAGATAACAGGTTGATAACAGGGATAACACGACCCAGGTGTACGAAGATTATTTGCAAAGTTTCAGACCCCTAGACCAAAACCCAGGTCACATTTCTTTCTAATGACTGGTGAATCTTAACAAGAATCTTGCCAAGAATCTCGCCAGGAATCTTACCAAGAATCTCACCAAGAATCTTGCCAAGAATCTCAAATGAGAATCTCACCAAGAATCTTGCCAAGAATCTCACCAAGAATCTCATCAAGAATCTTACCAAGAATCTTACCAAGAATCTTACCAAGAATCTCACCATGAATCTTGCCAAGAATCTCACCAAGAATCTTAACAAGAATCTCAAATGAGAATCTCACCAAGAATCTCATCAAGAATCTTACCAAGAATCTTACCAAGAATCTCACCAAGAATCTTGCCAAGAATCTTAACAAGAATCTTATCAAGAATCTCAACAAGAATCTCGCCAAGAATCTCGCCAAGAATCTTGCCAAGAATCTCACCAAGAATCTCACCAAGAATCTCATCAAGAATCTCACCAAGAATCTCACCAAGAATCTCATCAAGAATCTCACCAAGAATCTCACCAAGAATCTTGCCAAGAATCTCAAATTCTTCCCAACATTCTCGTCCAGTCTCTCATTCCCTCTTCTTGACCTTTTGAAGAATCTTTTTCAAGAATCATACAAGAATCTTGCCCTGAATCTTGAGATTCTTTAGTCTGCTGAGGACTCTTGAATCAAACCCCGTTAGTCTGAGGGCAAATATTTATGAAAACGGTGCCTTTTTCATTGTTTCCACTTTCATTTTCCCCTTTTTCCCTCTTCCCTTATTCTTCCCTTTTTCCCCTACGTACTAGAATACAGAGCACGTACAGTAACAGAAACAGTACATTTAAATTTTCCCTTTTCCCTCTTTACTTAGTTTTCCCTTTCTAGACCCCATTTTCCCCTTTTTCAGGGAATTTCCCTGCAAAGTGGAAACACTGGCCTTTTTCCTCAGATTCTTGGGGTCTGTGGTTTTTTAAGTATATACCCACTACTACGGACAGATGAATCAAATATGCCTATGCAGAAATCTAACCTGAATTGGTCTAGAAAAATTGCAAAAAATTAGACGAATAAACTGGTGTAAAGAAAGTGTACAAAATCCTTATAGGTGATTTAATAATAGTGTCCGCTATAGAGAGGCGCCCGTTTAGGCATATGGCCCTATAAGCCTACTAAAGACCAGCCCCTCCACTACGGGCAGATGAATTAAATACATTTATACTGAAATATAATTTAAAATTAAGTAGAAAAATTGCAAAAAATCTGAGAAACATTTTCATATATACTAAGTTTGCAAAATCCTTATAGGTGATTTAATAACAGTGTCCGCTATAGAGAGGCGCGCGTCCTTATGAGCCTACTGAAGACCAACTCCTCCACTACGGACAGCTGAATTAAATACACTTATACCGGAATCTTAACTTCAAATAGATAGAAAAATTGCAAAAAATCAGGGAAACATTTTCATATAAAGAAAGTTGGCAAAATCTTTATAGTTGATTTTATACCGGTGTCCGCTATGGAGAGGCACGCGTCCTTATGAGCCTACTGAAGACCAACCCTTCTACTACGGACAGCAGAATTAAATGCAATAATACCGGAATCTTAACTTAAAATAGTACAGAAACATTGCGAAAAATCAGGGAAACATTTTTACATAAAGAAAGTCGGTAAAATCTTAATAGCCGATTTTATAACAGTGTCCGCTATAGAGAGACGCGTTTGGGCATATGGCCCTATGAACCTACTGAAGACCAACCCCTTTACTGCGGACAGCTGAATTAAATGCACTGATACCGGAATCTTAACTTAAAATAGTGTTAAAAAATTGGAAAAAATCAGGGAAACATTTTCGTATAAAGAAAGTTTGTAAAATCCTTTTAGTTAATTTTATAACGGTGTCCGCTATAGAGAGGTTCGGGTCTTCCGGCGTATTCCCTCCACAACAAGCAATGGGCGTAGCAGTGTTTCCACTTTTGCAGGGAAGTTCCCTGAAAAAAGGGGGAGAAATGGAGTCTGAAAAGGGAAGACAAAGAGAAGAGAGTAAAAAAGGAAATCTAGACCCTGTACATTCTTGCACGGAGGGGGAAAAGGGGAAAGATAAGGGAAGAGGGGAAAAATGGAAGATTGAAAAGTGGCAACACTGGGGCGTAGTTCGGAATCCCATCATTTATGCAAACAGGTAAATGGCTTTTGCTCTCTCAAGAATCTTGAACGCCCTTTTCGTGATTCCCTCGTGAATCTTGGCCCAGAAAAGTTTAGATAAATTGATAACATGATGATAACATGCACGATCGTGTTATCAACTGTTATGGACTTTTCAGGGGGTCCGAAACTTGCAATAATCTTCGTACACCTAGGTCATGTTATCACTGTTATCAACCTGTTATCTTCGTGCTATCACGTGTTATCAAATAATCTTCGTACACTTTTCCTCGGGGTTTCGGACCCCTTGGGACTTTTCTATCAAGAATCCTAGGATTCTCAAGAATCTTGAACGCCCTTTTCGTGATTCCCTCGTGAATCTTGGCCCAGAAAAGTTGAGATAAACTGATAACATGATGATAACATGCACGATCGAGTTATCAACTGTTATGGACTTTTCCATCAAGAATCATAGAATCTCAAGAATCTTGGACAGAAAAGTTGAGATAAACTGATAACATGATGATAACATGCATGATCGAGTTATGTTATGTTATGGACTTTTACATCAAGAATCTCAAGATTCTCAAGAATCTTGAACGCCCTTTTCATGATTCCCTCGTGAATCTTGGCCAGAAAAGTTGAGATAAACTGATAACATGATGATAACATGCATGATCGAGTTATCAACAACTGTTATGGACTTTTCCATCAAGAATCCCATGATTCTGAAGAATCTTAGAATCTCAAGAATCATAACCCAGAATCAAGATTCTCGATTATAAAAATCAATATAATCAAGGGGTCCGAAACTTCCATTAATCTTCGTACACTTAGGCCGTGTTATCACTGTTATCAATCTGTTATCTCCATATTATCTCCGTGTTATCATACGTTATCAAATAATCTTCGTACACTTTACCTCGGAGTTTCGGACCCCATGAATATAATTAAAAATAACGAAGTAAAAAAAATATACAAACAGGTTTGAAGAGTAGCGAACCCCCCAGCTGGATTGTGACACTAGTGCATGACGGATGTGTCAATTGTCACCAATTTGCATAATACACACAACGGTCATTGCATTTTTGGCATTGATATCAGTGTTTCCACTTTTGCAGGGAAGTTCCCTGAAAAAAGGGGGAAATGGGGTCTGAAAAGGGAAGAAGAAGAGAAGAGAGTAGAGGGGAAATCTAGACCTGTATATTCTTGCACGGGAGGGGGGAAAAGGGGAAAGATAAGGGAAGAGGGGAAAATGGAAAACTGAAGAGGAAATCTAGACCCTGAATATTCTTGCACGGGAGGGGGGAAAAGGGGAAAGATAAGGGAAGAAGGGAAAATGGAAAACTGAAGAGGAAATCTAGACCCTGTATATTCTTGCACGGGAGGGGGAAAAAGGGGAAAGATAAGGGAAGAGGGGGAAAAATGGAAAACTGAAAAGTGGAAACACTGGATGGTCTTGACCTAAGGTCATAACCATTGCGTCACCAGCGCCCATCTCATTTAATTATGTATTTATATTTAATAATTATTTTATTCATTTGTTAGTCATTACATTTGATTACTGAGGGAGGGTTGGCAACTTTCAGGAATCATGGCAAGAATCTTGTTTTAAGAATCGCTAGTTAGCACCTTGAAACCTACACTCGTTAAAAAAAGTAGCACTAAAATAGTTACTGTTGTTTTGTAATTAACTATTTTCAGAACTTCCATTAGAAACTATGGCCAAGTTCCAACACTATGAAATAGTTACAGAGAATAGTTAACACACTAGAATTCAGGCTGATTTACTAAATTAAGTCATGTATCATTAATACTACTACTACTACTACTACAGTACTACTATCAGAACCGATTACCACTACTGCTACTATAACTATTATCTTTATTACTACTTCTACTACACCTACTACTAGTACTACTACTACAGTACTACTATCACAACTGATTACCACTACTACTACTGTAACCATTATAATTATTACTACTTCTACTACACCTACTACTAGTACTACAACTACTGTAACTATTATCATTATTGGTACTACTACTACTATACTAATTCTACTTGCTATTACTACTATACTGTCACCACTGATTGCCACTACTGCTATCATAATCATTATAATTACTACTACTATTGATACAGGTACCACTAGTACTACTAATACTACTATAAATAATACCATAATTGGTACTACTCCTATTACAACTCCTACTACTCCTGCTACTACTACTACTACTACAGCTACCAACACTACTACTACTACTACTACTTCTACTACTACGACTACAGCTACTGCTACTACTACAGCTACCAATAGTACTACCACTACTACTACTGTAAATATTACCATTATTAGTACTACTGTTAATACTACTCCTACTATTACTGCTATTACTACTACTACAGCTACCAATACTACTACTACTATTACTACAGCTACCAATAGCACTACTACTACTACTACTGTAAATATTACCATTATTGGTACTACTATTGACACTACTCCTACTATTACTGCTGCTACTACTACTACTACTACTTCAAACTGTAAAACTTACAAGCAACGAGGACTTTAGCTTTTCTGCTAACAATCTGTCCGGAGGAAGACCAAGCAGCACACTGACAACCATATCCATCAGCTCCAAAATATTCCTCCACATCATTGCGGCTAATGTCCGCCTTAACCTCCAGCTGCCGGACTCCGGTCATCGGGTCCACAAACTCGTGTTCCGAATGCTGCTTACTTCTCACCGGAACTCCGTTGCACAGGAAGTAAAGCTGCAGTGCGTGAGCAGCACGACAGGACAGGGTTGCCGGTTTGCTCTTGACCACGAACGAATCTTGAGGTTCCTCAAGTAGCACAGGTACGCTGCTACTCGGAGGAACCGTTACTAACGGATCCAGAAGTAACTGACCACCTGAAAAAAAGATTGGAAAAATTTTATAATTTGTATATTTATTATTATTATTATTATTTAATTTATTATTTTGTAATTTAATTAATATGGTATTTAATTAATTATAGTTTTACTTGCAAGATTTATTAGAAATTGATTATTTTATAATTATGCAGTTATCATGGATTCAAGGGGTCCGAAACTCCGAGGAAAAAGTGCACAAAGATTATTTGATAACACGGAGATAACAGGTTGATAACCACTGATAACAACATGACTTAGGTGTATGAAGATTATAAGAAGTTTCGGACCCCTTGCATGGGTTATAACATGCTATCAGTGGTTATCAACCTGTTATCACTTGTTATCATGGATTCAAGGGGTCCGAAACTGCGAGGAAAAAGTGTACGAAGATTATTTGATAACACGGAGATAAACAGGTTGATAACCACTGATAACAACATGACCAAGGTGTACGAAAATTATTGGAAGTTTCGGACCCCTTGCATGGATTATGATATGTTATCAACCTGTTATCATGTGTTATCACATTTTTTGGTGGCGCAGGTGTGTTTGATAATGTGACGCATCGTTAAGTAAACTTCACCCGCAGCAGACGCCATAAAATTGCTTTTTATTCGAAATATAATACTACATACTACAACTACTACATTACTAACTACTACTACATTACTAACTACTACTACATACTACAACTACATCAAAATAGTCAAAATATATCGATACTAAAAAAATCAATTATCGACTTATTCATAACTAATCGATTATTTCAAACACGATTTTAATCATTTATTGCTATACAATTCAATTAGATAAATACGTGAAATAAGAATTAATTTACCGAAAAAGTGCAAGGGGTCTGAAACTTCCAATAATCTTCGTACACCAGGGTTCATGTTATCACTGTTATCAACCTGTTATCTCCGTGTTATCCACGTGTTATCAAATAATCTTCGTACACTTTTCCTCGGAGTTTCGGACCCCTTGAATCCATGATAACAAATGATAACAGGTTGATAACTACTGATAGCATGTTATGATTCATGTAAGGGGTCCGAAACTTCCAATAATCTTCGTACACCTAAGTCATCTTATCACTGTTATCAACCTGTTATCTCCATGTTATCTCCGTGTTATCACATGTTATCAAATAATCTTCGTACACTTTTCCTCGGGGTTTCGGACCCCTTGAAGTGAAATAAACGTACAGGGTTCCCACTGAAAAATCTTAATCAAATTCCCTGATTTTTCCCTGTCTTTTTAAACGCATTACACTTTCTAGAAGTTACTCACTAGAGGCTTGAGCAAAGGTTAGCTGAAACCAGTGTTTCCACTTTGCAGGGAAATTTCCTGAAAAAGGGGACTATGGGGCCTGAAAAGGGAAACATAAGGAAACGGGGAAAAGGGAAAATTTGGAAGTATACTTTGTATTCTATTACAGAGGGGAAAATAAGGGAAGACAGGGAAAGGGGGAGATTGAAAGTGGAAACACTGGCTGAAACTGAATAGAGTGGAAACTCAAACAGTTTCCACTTTTGCAGGGAAGTTCCCCGAAAAAAAGGGGGAAATGGGATCTGAAAAGGGAAGAAGAAGAGAAGAGAGTAGAGAGGAAATCTAGACCCTGTATATTCTTACACGGAAGGGGGAAAAAGGGGAAAGATAAGGGAAGAGGGGAAAAATGAAAAACTGAAAAGTGGAAACACTGAACTCAAATTCCCTGACCCTTTTCCTCATTTATTACCAATTCCCTGATATTTCCCTGTATTCCCTGACTTTTCCCTGACTTTTCCCTGATTTCCTGGTTTTCCAGGTCGGTGGGAACCCTGATGTAATAAATAGCATACGAACTAAGTAAATCAATCAATGTAAATTTACTATCTTTTCTTTATCGGGAAAATGAAAGCTAATCACATAAAAAGTGACAAATTTAGTGCACAAAGATGAGTTTGGTTACCGTCTTCGGTTGCCATGACAACCGCCATGGCGACAGTGCATAATAAAGAAACGCGGACGAGGCGACACATCGTCAAGTCACTTTTTTTATTGCACTGATCGGATCCCCCTGGTGACGAATCACAGCATCGCCTGTAATTAACCGGGAAAAAAATTAATTACGAATTAAGACAAATTTGAACCAAAATATTTTTGAAGTAAAATTTGTAACTTTTCGCGAAATTTAATTCAAGAAAAAAAATTAATTAAAAAATATTATTATATTAATTAATGAATACTATATTTAAAAATAAAATAAATATTAATTTAATTGAAATTAAGAAAATTTAATCAAAAAATATTTTTATATTAATTAGTATTATATTAAAACATAAAATAAATATTAATTTAATTGAAATTAAGAAAATTTAAGAAAAAAATTAATTAATTACAGAGGAACAAAAATCGCTAATTAGGAAAAATTCAAATTAAAAATATTTTTAAATCAAAATTTTTAACTTTTCGCGAAATTTAATTTAAGAAAAAATTTAATTTAAAAAAATTAATTAACAAATTAAATACAAATTAATAAATTAAAAAACTAATTATTAAGAAAAAAATTAATTGAAATTAAGAAAATTTAAGGAAAAAAATAATTCATCACAGAGGAACAAAAATCACTAATTACGAAAAATTCCAACCAAAATATTTTTGAATTAATATTTTAGTTTTTCACGAATTTGAATTTTTATTTAAATAATTAATCAGCTCAATGAATTGTGACATTTTAATTGCACAATTAATTAAATAATTATTAATAAATCATAAGTAAGAAATAATAAAAATAATTAATTCAATAATAAGATATTTTGAACTAATTGTGATTTTAATCAAGGGGTCCGAAACTTGCAAAAGTCTTCGTACCCCTAGGTCATGTTATCACTGTTATATCCATGTTATCTCCGTGTTATCACGTATTATCAAATGATCTTCGTACACTTTTCCTCAGAGTTTCGGACCCCTTGATTCTAATTAAATCTGTAATTGATATATTAATTTTTATAGTTGCAGATATTTCAATTATTATCAAAATATTAGTTTTATTAATTCAGTCGAAAAAGTCTGTCTGATAACAGTTGATAACATGGTGATAACATTTGGGTGGTTTTCATGGTTATCAAAGTTGCGCACCCCTTTGAGGGGGGGTGGGGTCAAAAATTGTATTTGAATAAAAACCGGAAGCTGGTAAAAACAAAATGGCGGATCAACCTGTGGGGGGTTCGAAACTTTTGATAAATTATCTAATTATCACTATGTTATCAACGAAACTTGAATAATTACCAAGAATCTCTCAAGATTCTTTAAGATTCTTACCGATCACTGTGAAAAAATTCTCAAAGATTCTTGATTCTACTTAAGATTCTTTCAAGATTCTTGTACGATTCATTGTGATTCTTACCAACCATCGTCAAAGATTCTCGACTCTATCCATGATTCTTTATGATTCCTCCAAGATTCTTGGAGATTCTTGATTCTATACAAGATTCTTTAAGATTCTTGCACGGTTCTTTCCCGCCTCTTCAAATTCTTTCCAAGAATCTTGATTCTGGTCGAGATTCTTCAAAGATTCTTTAAGATTCTTTCCCGCCTTCTTTAAACTCTTTCCAAGAATCTTGATTCTGGTTGAGATTCTTCAAAGATTCTTGCATGATTCTTTCAACCATCCTCCAAGATTCTTTAAGATTCTTAAGATTCTTTCCCGCCTTCTTTAAACTCTTTCCAAGAATCTTGATTCTGGTCGAGATTCTTCAAAGATTCTTTAAGATTCTTACGAGATTCTTAAGATTCTTTCCCGCCCTCTTCAAACTCTTTCCAAGAATCTTGATTCTGGTTAAGATTCTTCCAAGATTCTTTAAGATTCTTTCCCGCCCTCTTCAAACTCTTTCCAAGAATCTTGATTCTTGTTAAGATTCTTCCGAGATTCTTTAAGATTCCTTCCCGCCCTCTTCAAACTCTTTCCAAGAATCTTGATTCTGGTTGAGATTCTTTTCAAGATTCTTGCAAATAATGGGCTTTGGCGATGCTTGTCTCTTCTTTGACGATGACCTGTTAACAGTTCCCCCACTGGTTGGGTCCCTTTTCCTTTTCTCCAGGAATCTTCCATATTGTCTTACTACCACACTTCGTTCCTATTCACCATTCAAAGCACTTCAATAATAATTATAAAAATAATAATAATAATAATAATAATAATAATAATAATAATAAGAATAATAATATAATAAAATAATAATATAATAGTAATATGATAATAATCATAAAATAATATAATAATAATAATAATAATAATATAGTAATAATAATAAGAATAATAAGAATAATAAAATAATAATCATAATAATAATATGATAATAATATAATAGTAACATAATGATAATCATAAAATAATATAATAGTAATAATAATATTAGTAATAATGTGATATATTATCCACTAAATTAAGTACCGTACGATAGTACAAGATCATAGAACTCTATGAATCTTGTTAAGATTCTTGCTAAGATTCTTGAGTCAAGATTCTTAAAGATTATTAGATTTTTGAAGATTCTTAAAGACCCCTACCAAGATTCCTCAAGATTCTTAAAGATTCTTAGATTCTTCAAGATTCTTACCATGATTTCTAAACCTAGTATGCTATCATTCTTAAACATCCTTACCAAGATTCTTCAGGTTCTCAGTCTGATTCTTGAATCAAGATTCTTGGTGATTCTCCAAAATCCTCAGCAAGATTCTCAAACCTCAAGATTCTTCCCATGATTCTTGAATCAAGATTCTTCCCATGATTCTTGAATCAAGATTCTTGGTGATTCTTGAATCAAGATTCTTGGTGATTCTCCAAAATCCTCAGCAAGATTCTCAAATCTCAAGATTCTTCCCATGAATCTTGAATCAAGATTCTTAAAGATTCTTAGATTCTTGAAGATTCTTAGATTTCTAAACCTAGTATGCTATCATTCTTAAACTTCCTTACCAAGATTCTTCAGATTCTCAGTCTGATTCTTGAATCAAGATTCTTCGTGATTCTTCAGAATCCTCAGCAAGATTCTCAAATTTCCCATGATTCTTGAGCCAAGATTCTTGGTGATTCTTGCACTTACCGGACCCTGTGTATATTTTTTCGGTCCATAAAGTACCTGAGAAGAGGGAGGAAGTTTCCCATACTGATTCCAGGACACCTGGAACACTCCAGGGCATATCAGGGCAAACAGGGTTCGTGGACTACTTGATAACAATTGATAACACCTTGATAACATATGATAACACATCCATAACAGTGCCAAAATCAACTATTTCTTCGTTAATCGTTAGACAATATGCGATAACACTATGATAACAGTGGATAACGTTGATAACAGTGATTTAGTTATTGGAAGTTGCGCACCCCCTGTTGTATTGAGTTCGGGGTATCGATTTTCTTTGAAAAAATTATTCAGTAAATCACCGCCAGTATTTTTGGGGAAGCAAATCTTATAATTAACTCTAATTATCTGCAAATTATCATTCCTTTTTATACTTTAATGCTAATTCTAGTAACAGTAATAGTAATATAAGTTCTGTTACTATAACAAGTACTACTACTACTACTACTACTGGTACTCCTATCACTACGGCTACTATAGTACTACTACTGCTACTCCTATCACTACAACTACTACACTACTACTGATGCTACTATTACTTCTGTTACTACTACTACTACTACTACTACTACTACTACGACGACGACGACTGATGCTACTATTACTTCTTCTACTTCTACGATTACTACTACTGCTACTCCTATCACTACAACTACTATACTACTACTGAGGCTACTATTACTTCTATTACTACTACTACAGCTACTACTACCACCATTACTACTTCTACTAAAATTATTACTACTACTACTACTACCACCATTACTACTAGTACCAAAATTACTACTACTACTAGTACTGATGCTACTACTACTACTACCACCACCACCACTACGACTGATGCTACTATTACTTCTACTACTTCTACCATTACTGTTACTACTACTACTACTACTACTACAATAACCATAATATTTACAGTTATAACAACACAATAAATCCTCTAACTAACTAAATAACTGTATAATAACATTTTTTTTTATCAATTTTTCAACTTTTTTACAACTTTTGAGTCCTATACCCTGTCCTGATGATGCCGTCCATTAGTCTTTATCGACATTCGATACACATTAAGGCAATTTTCCCTTCTTTCCCCAAAGAAGACAAAAGGGAAAAACGTTAAAAGCCGCATTTATTTTATTTGTCTACTTCAGATAGGCCTAGGCCTAAGGCGGGCCTCTCTACAGCGGACATCTTTTTCCCAGTCAAATTCAAAGATTTGTGGAAATTTTCTGGTTTCAGTGTGATTTACGATTTTTTTCCTGATTTTTGAAAATATTTTCAAGTGAAATTTTGCAACAGAAGTATTCCGTACGCCTGTCCGCAGTAGAGAGGTTCGGGTAGGCCTCCTCCAAAACGCGCGCGCCTCTCTACAGCGGACACCAGTACTAAATCAAATTCAAACAATAAAAAAATTTCTTTACACTAAAATGTTGAGCGATTTTTTCTGTGATTTTTAGATATATTTTCAAGCAAGATTTCGCAATGGAAATATTTAAATAGGCTGTCCGCAGTAGACGAGTCTTAGGCCTAGGCCAACGGACCTTACTTTTTGGTCAGAATCTCAGGAGGCCCAACGAAAAGGCCCTTTACAGATTAATGGCAAATTTCTGTATAGCTCTTATCACTAGGCCTAGATCTTTGTGGGAGGGCATGGGCCTATCTCTATGGAAGAGGTGGGGGGTTCGCTACTCATTCAAATCTTAAAGAGATACTTGGGATTCTTAAGAACCGTGAGTGTTAAAAAGATATAACAGTAAATAAATAAATAAATTATAAATGAATGGAAAGATTTTTTTGTGCAGTTATAATAGTTAGTGTGAGTAGCAAGTTGTGGACCCCCTTGTTATCAAGTGTTATCACCCGGTCTCCTGTATAGCTTCTAATGACAAATGCGCAGATTAGTGTGAGTCTGAGATTCTTTTTCAAGATTCTTGGCGATAACAACACTAGTTGTAAGTATTACTAGTGCTGGGTTGCGGACCCTCTATGTTATCACCTGTTATCACCAAGTCTTCCTACACACCTTCACTAAAAGCTTCCATTTAAAGGGAATCTTAAGATTCTTTTTTCAAGATTCTTGGTGATTAACAAGACTTAATGAGGGTTGCAGACCCCCCATGTTATCACCTGTTATCGTCCAGACCTTTCCATTTAAATTTTCCTTCTATAAAGCTTTCATTTAAAGGGAATCTTGAGATTCTTTTGTCAAGATTCTTGGCGATAACAAGATAACAGTAGTAAGTAGTGCAGGGTTGCGGACCCCCTATGTTATCAGCTGTTATCACCCAATCTTCCTATGCACCTTATTTGTACTAGGAGCTTCTGTTAAAAGGGAATCTTGAGATTCTTTTGTCAAGATTCTTGGTCATAACAAGATAACAGTATTAGAAGTGCAGGGTTGCAGACCCCCTATGTTATCACTTGTTATCGTCCAGACCATTTCCATTTAAAGCTTCGTTCTATAAGGCTTCCGTTTAAAGGGAATCTTGAGATTCTTGTTTCAAGATTCTTGGTCATAACAAGATGACAGTAGTAGAAGTGTAGGGTTGCGGACCCTGGGTGTTGGTTTTGGGCCTAGTGTAGAGTCAAATGTGTTTGTTTGAGAGCGTAGGCCGTAAGTCTGGGCCAGTGAATGACGCCAAAAAGGTTTTGGTGTCGTTAAAAGTAGCAGGTCACAATCCGTCGGGACACCGTGTCGTCAATGCACTTAACCAACAAGCCCCTCCGAGCCAACACAGCCAGCGAGGGTCCGCAACCCTACACTACTACTACTGTTATCTTGTTATAACCAAGAATCTTGACAAAAGAATCTCAAGATTCTCTTTAAATGGAAGCTTTATAGGAGGAAGATTTAAATGGAAAGGTCTGGACGATAACAGGTGATAACATAGGGGGTCCGCAACCCTACACTGTTACTGCTACTAACTACTAGTAGTGTTATCTTGTTATCGCCAAGAATCTTGACGAAAGAATCCCGAGATTCCCTGTAAACAGAAGCTCCTAGTTAAAAAAAAGATGTTTAGGAAGATTGGGTGATAACGGCTGATAACATAGGGGGTCCGCAACCCTGCACTACTACTACTGTTATCTTGTTATCACCAAGAATCTTGACAAAAGAATTTCTAAGATTCCCTTTAAATAGAAGCTCTTAGTAAAAGGGGTGTATAGGAAGATTCGGTGATAACAGCTGATAGCATAGGGGGTCCGCAACCCTGCACTACTACTACTGTTATCTTGTTATCGCCAAGAATCTTGACAAAAGAATCTCAAGATTCTCTTTAAACGGAAGCTTTATAGGAGGAAGATTTAAATGGAAATGTCTGGACAATAACAGGTGATAACATAGGGGGTCCGCAACCCTACACTGTTACTACTACTAACAACTACTACTTTTTTCTTGTTGTCACTAACATCTGATAACATAGGGGGTCCGCAGCCCTACACTACTACTACTTACTAGTAGTAGTGTTATCTTATTATCACCAAGAATCTCGAACAAGAATCTCAAGATTCCCTTTAAATGGGGAGCTTTTAGTGAAGGTACGTAGGAAGATTGGGTGATAATAGTTGATAACATGTGTTAACAGGATGATAACACGAACTTCATTATCACAAGAATCTTAGTAAGAATCTTGGTGCGATTCAAGCTTCTTGAGACTTCTGGTTCCCTTCCAGATTCACGAAGATTCTTACAAGAATCCTGAACTCATGAATCTTAAGAATCTTAAAAGAATCTTAGCTTGTATCGCCTCCTTTAAGAGATTCACAGAGAATCTTATAAGAAGCTTGAGAATCTTAAAAGAATCTTAGCGAGTCTTACCAAGAATCTTAGCAAGAATCAAGATTCTTGTGACTCTGGTTCCCTTCAAGGTTTACAAAGAATCTTACAAGAATCTTGTTTCCACGAGTCTTACCAAGAATCTTAGCAAGAATCAAGATTCTTGTGACTCTGGTTCCCTTCCAGATTCACAAAGAATCTTACAAGAATCTTGCGGGATTCTTGAAGAATCTCGTGTTATTATTTGTGCATGTAGTAAAAGAGAGAGGGTAAACACGGTATTTTTCCTCCATGAATTAGCCGTAATTTTCCGGTGATTTAAACGCCATGACGGCACTCCAACCCCGCGGATAAAGTCAACGGGGTTCGCAACAACCGCATAACAACCTTGTTATCAACGTGTTATCGCACCTGAACCAACAAGCTTGAGGTAAGTCTAGAGCTACTGACACTGTTATCAGCTGTTATCAGCTGTTATCAACCTGTTATCTCATCTGAACCAACAAGCTTGAGGCAAGTATAGAGCTTTTGACACTATTATCAGTTGTTATCACGTTATCAACCTGTTATCACCTGTTATCAACGTGTTATCCCATCTGAGCCAACAAGCTCGAGGCAAGTCTAGAGCTTTTGACACTGTTATCCGCTGTTATCACATATTATCTCATCTTAACCAACAAGCTCAAGACCATTATAGACCTTTTGACACTATTATCCGTTGTTATCACATGTTATCAACCTGTTATCACCTGTTATCAACGTGTCATCTCATCTGAACCAACAAGCTCGAGGCAAGTCTAGAGCTTTTGACACTGTTATCCGCTGTTATCACATGTTATCTCATCTTAACCAACAAGCTCAAGACCAGTATAGACCTTTTGACACTATTATCCATTGTTATCACATGTTATCAACCTGTTATCACCAGTTATCAACACATATTTTTCCCACATTTTGCCAACCCTTTGGGATAAGGACTCTGGCGTAACCAAGGGGTCCAAAACTTCCAATAATCTTCGTACACCTGGGTCGTGTTATCACTGTTATCAACCTGTTATCTCTATGTTATCTCCGTGTTATCACCTGTTATCAACACATATTTTTCCCACATTTTTCCAACCCTTTGGATAAGGACTCTGGCGTATAACCTTTGCCTTTAGTTTGAAACTTATAATTACCGGCCGGGCTATTGACTTAAGTGTTGGAGAAACACAAGACGAAAATTGCAGAGAGAAATTGTTTGCCAGTTTTAAAATTTTTCAAAATTTTATTTTAAAATTAATTTTACAAGAATATTTTCCCTTTAAATATTCAGAAAATATTTGCGATGTGAGATTCAAAAATTATTTTAATTATGAATCACATAAAGAAAAGGAAAAGTATACGAGGATTATTTGATAACATATGATAACACGTTGATAACTGTGATAACATGACCTGGGTGTACGAAGATTATTGCAAATTTCAGACTCCTTGACATAACAAATTATTTTAATTATGAATCAAATAAAGAAAAGGAAAAGTATACGAGGATTATTTGATAACATATGATAACACGTTGATAACTTGTGATAACATGACCTGGGTGTACGAAGATTATTGCAAGTTTCAGACCCTTGACATGACAAATTATTTTAATTATAAATCAAATAAAGTATACGAGGATTATTTGATAACATATGATAACACGGAGATAACATGGAGATAACAGACTGATAACAGTGATAACACGGCCTAGGTGTACGAAGATTATTGCCAGTTTCGGACCCCTTGCATTAATCCGCAAAAAAAAATTAAGATTTTTATCGAGAATTTTTTTTAAACAAATCATTGAAGAATCATAGAATCATCACCAAATTATTTAACATATTAACTAATTTAAACGCTATAATAAATAATAATAATTTGTCTTAATATTCAAAAAATTAAGACTTTCCAAAATTCGATTAAAAGACTATAGAATTTTTTTAAAGAATTATTCTAAGAATCATAGAATCATCTAATTATTTAACATCTTAATTAATGTTAATTAATTAACTATAATAATAAATAATAATTTGTCTTAATATTCAAAAAATTAAGACTTTCCAATATTCGATTAAAAGACTATAGATTTTTTCTCAAGAATTTTATTAAAGAATTATTTTAAGAATCATAGAATCATCAAGCTATTTAACATCTTAATTAATTTAAACGCTATAAAAATAAATAATAATTTTCCTAAATATTCAAATAAATGATAAATACCTGACAAGAAAATTATAAAAATTAATTAAATTATTATTCAAAGAATCATTTCAAGAATCATAGAATCATCATCAAATTATTTAAAATCTAAATTAATGTCAACACTATAATAATGAATAATAATTGGCCTAAATATTCCAAAAATTATACTTTCAAAAATTCGATTAAAAGACTAGAGAATTTTTCTCAAGAATTTTTTCAAGAATCATTTAAGAATCGTAGAATTATCAAAGTATTTAAAATCTTAATTAATGTCACCACTATAACAATAAAGAATAATTTGATTAATATATATATAACACTATAATAATTAATTACATTAAATTAAAATTTAAAGAATTATTTTAAGAATGACATAGTTTAAAGACCCAGATGTTACGGACGGCACTTTTTCGTCTTCAATCAAAAAAGCTTAATTTGCATATTACGCTTGTCATAACGGACACCAACACGGTTAAACACAAGGGGTCCGAAACTCCGAGGAAAAGTGTACGAAGATTATTTGATAACACATGATAACATAGAGATAACATGAAGATAACAGGGTAACAACAGTGATAACATGACCCAGGTGTACGAAGATTATTGCAAGTTTCGGACCCCCTTGGTTAAACACGAAAAAATGCACCAACAATTACCGATTTAACCAAAGTTCTTCTCAAGGGTCCGAAACTCCAAGGAAAAGTGTACGAGGATTATTTGATAGCACGTGATAACATGGAGATAACACGGAGATAACAATGATAACATGACCTAAGTGTACGAAGATTACTTGATAGCACGTGATAACATGGAGATAACAGGTTGATAACAGTGATAACATGACCTAAGTGTACGAAGATTATTGGAAGTTTCCGACCCCTTGGTTCTTTTACATAATAAAACATTCTTCTTCATTTTTACTTTGGAAAAAAAATATTTTCTAATTTACTCACCTGTATTAATTTCGCAGTCAGTAAATATGAAACTTGGATTAATTTAGTCAAATTCTTCTGACCGATTGTTTATTCCAGTCCAACAGAATCGATTATTTGAATGTCAAGCGTTCGAAAGTCTATCGAACGACCCGAAAAAATGGCGCGAAAAAAAAATTATTCGTGAAAAAAAAAATATATTCAATCTTCCTAAATGAATGTAATTGTCACTAAATTAATTAATCGGTCCACAAAGATTTTAACGATCTGAAATAACAAAACACGAAATCCTATTTAGCGAGAGCTGCGAAAACACGTCCTCCTCCTTCGCTGTCTAGCAGCCGACTGATTTCGAAGAAGTCCAACGCGCGCCTTGTCTCCACATGGCGGAAGATCAGAGCGCTACACTCCGCGTCAAGCAAACACTGCAGCATGCATTCCGTACCCAAACTCATTGCCCTAATAAGCCGCTGCAGTTTTTGCTTGACGCGTGGTACTGCTCTTTAGCGGAATCCCGCCAAATGCTCCCAAATTCAAAATCCACTTTAGGGTATTCTCTCGCAATTAAGCTTTTCTTATGCTAACGAAGACCTTTTTTTTCAGGATTTTTGTTTCTAGTTTCAGGTTTTCTGTTAAAAGCTATTAGACGAGAAGAAAATGGTAGAAAAGTAAATAATAGAGAAAAAAAGGGTAACAGTTTAGCAAGTGCCTTCAAGTCTTATGGCCCAAGGGCGCAATTTGAAACTCTTAGTCTCCAATTTTTAGGGAAGTTCTCAACATTCTTGCTTAGGAAAAAAGTCAAAAAGTTTTAGTTTTTCCACTTAAGAACTTCACAAGTTTGGCTAAATGGTCAACAAAGATCTTGTAGGTTTAGATAATCCATAAGTTTAGACTGTACATTATTAGGAAAAAAAAAAGTTCCAGAGATTCTTGTAGAGTTTTGCATGGAGAATCTTGGAATGTTTGACTGAGAGTGGAAAGTTGCTTATGGAGCTCCAGTTATGCAGAACTTAGTAATTGCTGTCGCACGCTTCAAATATAATAAACGACACAAATGCTTAAAGAGACAACTTCCACGTATGGTAACGGCCTATTCCAAAAGGAGGGCCTCGCTATAGCGGACACTATTATTAAATTAATTAAAAATAATTTTGAAACTTTCTTTATACCAAAATGTTTCTCGAATTTTTCTGAGATTTTTAGATGCCTTTTGTGCAAGATTATGTAATACAGGTATTTTATAAGACTGTCCGTAGTAGAAGTCAGCGCGTATTTCAAAGGAGCGCCTCGCTATAGCGGACACTATTATTAAATCAACTAAAAATAATTTTGAAACTTTCTTTATACCAAAATGTTTCTCGAATTTTTCTGAGATTTTTAGACGTATTTCAAACTAAATTAGGATATCCTGTTATTTTATAAGACTGTCCGTAGTAGAGCGGTCAGCGCGTATTCCAAAGGCGCGCCCCGCTATAGCGGACACTATTATTAAATCAATTAAAAATAATTTTGAAAGTTTCTTTACACCAAAATGTTCCTCGAATTTTTCTAAGATTTTTAGATGCATTTTGTGCAAGATTATTGAATACAGGTATTTTATAAGACTGTCCGTAGTAGAGCGGTCAGCGCATATTCCAAACGCGCGCCTCACTATAGCGGACACTTATATCAAATTAATTTATCAATATTTTAAAAATTTTTTGGTTTCAAATTGTTTCCCAGATTTTTTGGCGATTTATAGACGTATTTTCAAGTCGATTAACTGAAAAAGTGAATTTACACGAGTGTCCGTAGTAGAGGGGTGGTCTACAGAGGCCTATTTGGAATAAGGTCTATACAATCCTATTCTCATTAATAAAAATTAAACCAGTCCTCTAGAATACACAGGATCTACGGAATCAGAGAAAAAATCATAAGGGGTCGAAAACTTCCAATAATCTTCGTACACCTAGGCCATGTTATCACTGTTATCAACCTGATATCTCTATGTTATCTTCGTGTTATCACGTGCTATCAAGTAATCTTCGTACACTTAGGTCATGTTATCACTGTTATCAACCTGTTATCTCTATGTTATCTTCGTGTTATCACGTGCTATCAAGTAATCTTCGTACACTTAGGTCATGTTATCACTGTTATCAACCTGATATCTCTATGTTATCTTCGTGTTATCATGTGCTATCAAGTAATCTTCGTACACTTAGGTCATGTTATCACTGTTATCAACCTGATATCTCTATGTTATCTTCGTGTTATCATGTGCTATCAAGTAATCTTCGTACACTTAGGTCATGTTATCACTGTTATCAACCTGTTATCTCTATGTTATCTCCATGTTATCACGTGCTATCAAGTAATCTTCGTACACTTAGGTCATGTTATCACTGTTATCAACCTGATATCTCTATGTTATCTTCGTGTTATCATAGGTTATCAGATAATCTTCGTACAGTTTTCCTTGGAGTTTCAGACCCACTCTTGGAAAATCATAAGGGCTTATGACTCGTTATGTGAATATCATAAGGATTATGAAAGGTCATATCCCAAGTCAGGATTTACGGTTCAATGAATGGCTAATCCCCCCGACTGTAAGGTTCGTTCTTATCGCAAAATTTTTCTATTTTAGGATCCTTAAATAGTCCACACATGTTTTATATTAGTGTAAAAAGTAACGAGTATGATTAACTGATCGATTAATAGAATCGATAGAATAAGTAAATCGATACTTTATTGGGCTGTATAAGCCACTTGTGAGCCTTTTTTTTCCAGTTCTGTTTCGGCTTAAACTGTCAAAAATGGGAAACAGATACAGAACCTGACAAATGCCAGACGTCCTTACAAATGCCTTGAAACTCAAGAAGCCATAACACTATTTCATTTCCCTCCTCTAAATACTGAAATCTTTGATATTACGTCTAGTACTACCGAAACTGATTATACCGGTTCGTTGTATGGTAGGCAAAAAAAAGCTACTGAACTGGAATAAGAGTAGAGTATTTTCAATGTGGATTACTCCATAAGTGGGTCCGGAAACCGCGAAAATTTCCCACGCGGGAAAAAGCATATGTGAAATGTAAACAAGAGGACCGTGGTGACATTGTAATGGAAGATGGCCATCAGCGGTTGGAAACTATTGGGAAACCCTATAGAATCCTGCAAGCATTTTTCAATGGGGTTCCTCGTTGCACAAAAGCCGCTCAAATACTTTCAATAACACAGCCTATCCCCCCCTTCTCACGTTTTCTTCGTAGAGTGAAAAGAGGCCCTATGCTAGCACACTGCTTACTAGGTTACGCGATAGCTTCCCCAAAACTAGACTATGGCCATTTGTGCGCTCCACCGTAATTTGTGTAATTAATAAAACGAAAATTTGGTAGTTTCGTTGTGTACACAAGAGGTTTAGATGTCATCTAGATTGACTAGTTTACGTAGAAACTTAAGCGCCTAGTAGTGGTAAGTGAAACAATTTACTCAGTTAAATGATAGCAGGCTTTCTGAAAACTGGACTATGGTCATTTGTGCGCTCCACCGTAATTTGTGTAATTAACAAAATGAAAATTGTGTAGTTTCGTTATGTATGTAAGAGGTTTAGATGTCATCTAGATTGACTAGTTTACGTAGAAACTTAAGCGCCTAATAGTTGTAAGTGAAACAATTAACTCATATAAATGATAGTAGGCTTTTCGAAAACTAGACTTTGGCCATTTGTGCGCTCCACCGTACTTTGTGTAATTAATACAATAAATATTAGATGATTCTGTTCTATGTGTAAGAGATAGTTGTTCCATATTGAATAAAAAACTTGTACTAAAGCTTAAGTGTTACTTAGTTGTAAGTGAAACAAGTTACCAAGATAAAGGATAGGATACTTTTGTAAGCTAGGCTATGGCTATTTGTGCGCTCCACCATAATTTTTCTAATTAATTTAATAATTATTTGATAGTTCTGTTCTATAAACAAGAGGTAAAAATCTCATCTAGATTAACTAGTTTACGCAGAAACTTAATTGCCATGTAATTGTAAGTGAAACAATTTACCAAGATGGGGGATGGCCGCGTTTCTAAGCTGGACCCTGGCCATTTGTGCGCTCCACCGTAGTTTACTTTATCACTTTTACGCTTTACTAAGAATTACATTCTATTGAAATAGGTACAAAATATAATCTGCAATAACATTTTTACGCAAATCGTTCAAAACTACTCAACCGTAAGCAAAACTTTCTTGGCCACCTAGCGGCAGATCAATCAACCACACTAAAAAATCTCTTAATTCTTACTAAAATACTAACTCACTATCATTCAACTAAACTCTAGAGACAAATTAACCCTAATAATACGCAAAAATATAATAATAATAATAATATAAATTATAGGGTTTGCTGGAATGAGGTTGGTGAGTTGGGGTCCACGTGCTGTGCGATATATGTGAAAGGATATCCGCTGCATACGATGTTTGAGAGAATTCTGTTTTCGGTATGGAAAGGGGAATATGGAGAATGTGACGCTAAGTATTTGGGAAGGGCTTACAAACATCTTCCATCATTTCTTCTGAAAGTTCCGCACAAACTCTTCCACCGACACAAACCTCCCAGTCCACCCCGCAAATCTTCCTCGACCTTATTAGGCTTGATTAACAGAAATTCCCATTACCAAATTCCTACACATGCGTGTTATCACTGTGTTATCAGTAGTTATCATCATTTGTAATGCCTCGTAGATTTAGGAATCAGTGTTTCCCACTTTGCGGGGAGATTCCCTGGAAAAAAGGGGGAAATAGGGAGTGAAAAGGGAAAAATAAGGGAAGCGGGAGAAGGGAAAAATCTGGACTATACCCTTGTATTCTAGTACGGAGGTTTAAAAGGGGAAAATAAGGGAGGATGGAGAAGGGAAAAATCTGGACTATACTCTTGTACTCTAGTACGGAGGGTAAAAAAGGGGAAAATAAGGGAAGAGGGAGAAGGGAAAACTGGACTATACCCTTGTACTCTAGTACGGAGGGTAAAAAGGGGAAAATAAGGGAAGATGGAGAAGGGAAAACCTGGACTATACCCTTGTATTCTAATACGGAGGGTAAAAAGGGGAAAATAAGGGAGGATGGAGAAGGGAAAATCTGGACTACACCCTTGTACTCTAGTACGGAGGGTAAAAAGGGGAAAATAAGGGAAGATGGAGAAGGGAAAACCTGGACTATACCCTTGTATTCTAATACGGAGGGTAAAAAGGGGAAAATAAGGGAGGATGGAGAAGGGAAAATCTGGACTACACCCTTGTACTCTAGTACGGAGGGTAAAAAGGGGAAAATAAGGGAAGATGGAGAAGGGAAAACCTGGACTATACCCTTGTATTCTAATACGGAGGGTAAAAAGGGGAAAATAAGGGAGGATGGAGAAGGGAAAATCTGGACTACACCCTTGTACTCTAGTACGGAGGGTAAAAAGGGGAAAATAAGGGAAGATGGAGAAGGGAAAACCTGGACTATACCCTTGTATTCTAATACGGAGGGTAAAAAGGGGAAAATAAGGGAGGATGGAGAAGGGAAAAATCTGGATTGTACCCTTGTATCCTAATACGGAGGGTAAAAAAGGGGAAAATAAGGGAAGCGGGAGAAGGGAAAATCTGGACTATACCCTTGTATTCTAATACGGAGGGTAAAAAAGGGGAAAATAAGGGAAGAGCAGGGAAAAGGGGAAATTGAAAGTGGAAACACTGTTAGTAATGTAACAATAATTAGTGTCAGTATTAGAGATTTAAAAGGACAAATTTAAATGGACAAATTTAAATGGACCAATAATTTTTATTACTATAATAATATATATAAGATAATGATAATTTTATATAATAATATTAATTATAGAATACATTTTATGATGGGTTATTTTAAGAGCAGTTGTTTGTTTATTTTGCCACTGGAAATATATCGAGCAGCTTTTATGGCTCCGTCCATTATAAAACGCATTATAAGAGCCATGCCACTCATAAAAGACTCCAGATTCAAGATTCATAATCAAGAATCAAGATTCCTGGATTCATAAATAATAATTCAAATACTGAAATAAAATTTCCCAAGTATTTCCCAAGCTTTTCCCCCACCCCCCATGTTTCCGGTTGTATTTTACGTTTTCCCCACATTTCCCCATTATTTTCCCCTCAAAACAACTAGTGTAATGGTTTCTTGTGGATGTTTTAAAAGTCCCAAAGACCCTTTGCAATCCTTTTCACGTAATAGACGAGCTTATAATTATTATTTTTGCTTGGGGAACAACTGTGAAAGATTTATGGTCCTTCCTACTCAAACTAATGCTCCCCGAGGGCTTCACAAACTATCAACTATCAGCACTACTAGCTTACTAGCTTCTTCTAGAACTATGTTAACAGACTATAACAAGCAACAAGACTTGATAACATGGGTTTAGTTTTAAGACTTTTTCAAGACGTTTTAAGGCTTTTTAAATGAACTATTGGTCGCAATTATCAAACTATCAACTATTAGCACTACTAGCTTACTAGCTTCTTCTAGAACTACGCTAACAGACTATATAACAGGCAACAACACTGGATAACATGGCTATAGATTGAAGATTTTCAGTAATTTTTAGAATTAACTATTGCTTGTAACTGTCTACTACCAACTATCAACTAGCAGCACTACTAGCTTACTAGCTTCTAGAACTATGTCAACAGACTATATAACAAGCAACAACACTGGATAACATGGGTTTAGACTTTTTTTAGACGTTTTAAGGCTTTTTTAAGGCGATTTGAAATGAATTGCTGGTTACAACTATCAAACTATCAACTATCAGCACTACTAGCTTACTAGCTTCTTCTAGAACTATGCTAACAAACTATATAACAAGCAACAACACTGGATAACATGGGTTTAGACTTTTTCAAGACGTTTTAAGGCTTTTTAAATGAAAAATTGGTTGCAATTATCAAACTATCAACTATCAGCACTACTAGCTTACTAGCTTCTTCTAGAACTATGTCAACAGACTATATAACAAGCAACAACACTGGATAACATGGGTTTAGATTGAAGATTTTCAGTAATTTTTAGAATTAACTTGTAACTGTCTACAGTAAACAGTTAGTTAGTTGGTAGTACTACCAACTATCAACTATCAGCACTACTAGCTTACTAGCTTCTTCTAGAACTATGCTAACAGACTATAACAAGCAACAACACTGGATAACATGAGTTTAGACTTTTTCAAGTCGTTTTAAGGCTTTTTTAAGGCGATTTGAAATTAACTATTGCTTGTAACTGTCTACTACCAACTATCAACTATCAGCACTACTAGCTTACTAGCTTCTAGAACTATGCTAACAGACTATAACAAGCAACAACACTAGATAACATAGGTTTAGACTTTTTCAAGACGTTTTAAGGCTTTTTGAAGGCGATTTAAAATGAACTGCTGGTTACAACTATCAAACTATCAACTACCAGCACTACTAGCTTACTAGCTTCTAGAACTATGCTAACAAACTATATAACAAGCAACAAGACTTGATAACATGGGTTTAGATTGAAGATTTTCAGTAATTTTTTAGAATTAACTATTGCTTGTAACTGTCTACAGTAGACAGTTAGTTAGTTGGTAGTACTACCAACTATCAACTATCAGCACTACTAGCTTCAAAACTATCAATAACATGACTAGAACAAGTAAAACTACTTGACAACAGGGGAAATTTGCTATTAAAGGAACTATTGCTCGCAACTACCAAACTTTCAAACTATCAGCTATCAGCCCTACTAACTGTAACTTATGATAACACTTGATAACAGCTGATAACAGTAGTTGCACGTCCCCTTGGGGTAGCAAGTCAGCTTGGGAAGGGTTGTAAATAGTTGACTAAGTTTCTTGGGCGTGTTACTCATATTTAAAGCGACTCTGTCATCTTTACAGTACCCCGCTAACCGGGGGGTCTCAAACTAACGAATTATTTTCATCAAACCCTACAGTGTTATCAGTGTTATCAACCTGTTATCACATGTTATCTATGTGTTATCACTTATCATATTTAAAGCGACTCTTGTCATCTTTGCAGTGCCCCGCTAACCGAGGGGGTCTCCAACTAGCAAACTATTTTCATCAAACCCTGCAGTGTTATCAGTGTTATCAAGCTGTTATCGCGTGTTATCTATGTGTTATCACTTATCATATTTAAAGCGACTCTTGTCATCTTTGCAGTGCCCCGCTAACCGAGGGGTCTCAAACTAACGAACTATTTTCATCAAACCCTGCAGTGTTATCAGTGTTATCAACCTGTTATCACATGTTATCTATGTGTTATCACTTATCATATTTAAAGCGACTCTGTCATCTTTGCAGTGCCCCGCTAACCGAGGGGTCTCAAACTAACGAACTATTTTCATCAAACCCTGCAGTGTTATCAGTGTTATCAACCTGTTATCACATGTTATCTATGTGTTATCACTTATCATATTTAAAGCGACTCTGTCATCTTTGCAGTGCCCCGCTAACCGAGGGGTCTCAAACTAACGAACTATTTTCATCAAACCCTGCAGTGTTATCAGTGTTATCAACCTGTTATCGCGTGTTATCTATGTGTTATCACTTATCATATTTAAAGCGATTCTTGTCATCTTTGCAGTGCCCCGCTAACCGGGGGGTCTCAAACTAACAAATTATTTTCATCAAACCCTGCAGTGTTATCAGTGTTATGAGCCTGTTATCACATGTTATCTATGTGTTATCACTTATCATATTTAAAGCGACTCTGTCATCTTTACAGTACCCAGCTAACCCGGGGGTCTCAAACTAACAAATTATTTCCATCAAACCCTGCAGTGTTATCAGTGTTATCAACCTGTTATCACATGTTATCTATGTGTTATCACTTATCATATTTACAGCGACTCTTGTCATCTTTACAGTGCCCCGCTAACCGGGGGGGTCTCCAACTAACAAACTATTTTCATCAAACCCTGCAGTGTTATCAGTGTTATCAACCTGTTATCACATGTTATCTATGTGTTATCACTTGCTAACGAACTCCCCGATAGAAAAAATGTGCCAGTCAAACATCAGAATGACTTTCTGGATGGTGCATGATTTACCATGGATTCAGCTAGTTGATAGTGTGAAATTGGTCCACTTTCACACGGTTCGTACGCTCGATTTTTTCAAGAACTAGGTCATGCAGTATTCAACCCCTTGTTCAGAGGGTTCGATTTTAGCAACTATAAAAGTGAGTTCAGCTACTGTTCAGCTAGTGATTCAGAGGGAAGCTTGTGTTCAGCTACCTAGTCATTCGGCACTCAACCGTACGACTTTTCTGTTGGGTCTTTTCAACGTAACGACTGATAACAAGTTGATAACACTGATAACATCGTATGATTCTGCATAAGTAACTAATCAGGCACAACTTGAGAAGATCACGTGCTTTTGCGTTGCCATGGCAACGGCGTCTTTGCTTTCATATGAGAAGACGCCGTTGCCATGGCAACCGTTAACACTTCAAGCATTGGCGATTAGACCCTAGCAACCGGACGCTATCTCACAATCAAAGTTTACATAATAATAATAATAATAATAATAATAATAATAATAATAATAATAATAATAATAATGATATTAAAAATAAGAATGATAATAATAATAGGCTGAAAGCCTTCGCCGAGAGTAATAAATAATAATAATAATAATAATAATAATAATAAAAATAAAAATAATAATAAAAAATATACTAATATGTAATATAATATAATTTAATATAATAACTATATAATAATATATTAAATAATAATTATAAACATATTATATTATATATATATTATAATAACTATAATATAATAAGTAATAATATTAACAATAATAATGATTAGAAATAATAATAATACTTAATAATAATAATATTAATAATCACATTTTTTTAGTTTTTTTAAAATTTAATATGGTAGTAATAATACTAAAAAATATTTCATAAAAATAATAATAGTGATAAAACAAACAATAAGATTATTTGATAAGAATAATAATAATATTAATAATCACATTTGTTTTTAAATTTAATACGGTAGCAATAATACTAAAATATTTCATAAAAATAATAATAGTGATAAAATAAATAATAATAATACTTAATAACAATATTTAATAATAATAATAATAATAATAATAATAATAATAATTTCTAATTTTTTTTCTCAATTATTTTCTGTGGGGGGTACATTACCCAAGTAAGGTATTGGGTAGAGAACTATTCGTATAAGAGTTTGATACGATTAGAAGGTAAATTAGTCACGGTTTTGGGAAGCGGGCGAAGCAGCCAAACTGTAAGCAAAGCAGCAGACGAAAACTGACGATGACTAGTCCAGAAAAAAGTGCCGCTTATGGAGTCGCTAAATAAGCCGGCCATGATGCAGCGACTTTGATGCACTCCTTATACACAAACTACTAACTATCGTTTATCACTCGCACCCAACTACTGCTGCATTCCTCCAGACCCACACCTAATGGAGAAGAAAAAAGTGGAATTTAGTAGAGAGTAGTTAGTTAGCAGCAATACTTACAAGTATAGTTGTAGTAGTAGCAAGACTGGTACTACTTGTACCCCAACTACCAACTATCGTTAATTACTTAGACGAACTACTGCTGCATTCCTCCAGACCCATTCCTAATGGAGAAGGAAAAAGTGGAATTCAGTAGAGAGCAGTAATTTAGCAGCAATACTTACAAGTATAGTTGTAGTAGTAGCAAGACTGGTACCACTTGTAAATCAACTACTAACTATTGTTTATTACTTGGACGAACTACTGCTGCATTCCTGCAGACCCACACCTAATGGAGAAGGAAAAAGTGGAATTTAGCAGTCGGTAGTAAGTTAGTAGTAGTAGTTAGCTGGTAGTGGGTGTAGTAGTAGTTCTCGTTTCTGTCCAACTATCAACTATCGTTTATCACTCGCACCAACTACTGCTGCATTCTTCCAGACCCACGTCTATACGGAGAAATAAATGGAATTTACTAGAGACTAGCGAGTTAGTAGTAATAGTTAGCTTGTAGTAGCTGCTGTAGTAGTAGTGCTCATTTCTCTGGAACTGTGTACACACCGGTAGCACTACTAGTAGTAATAGTGGGTATAGTAGTAGCATGTGTGGTACTAACACTAGTATAAATGTAGATGCATACCACTAGTTACATTTGTAGTACTGCTACTAGTAGTAGTAGTATTAGCAGTTACGCTAGCAGGAAGTAGAAGAACTAGTACCCCTTTCGAATTACTACCAGCACTAATAGCAATAATTGTATTAACAGTAGTAGAGTAACGAATGAAGGCAGCAGCAGCAGCAGCAGTAGTAGTAGTAGTAGTAGTGGTAGTAGTAGTATCAACTAGAAGCTTCGTTCCCTAAACGAAACCTATGACACATTTTTCCAACAGTCCCACAATTTCTCTGCAGGAAAATGTAAATTCCTCTTGGGAAAATTTGGGGAAAAATTTGGAAAATCTTCTTGGGAAATGGTGTGGGAACCTGTGGGAAATGTTCAGAGTAAAAAATTACTGAAATCTGAATAGAAATTTCTCACTGAAATCTAATGGCGTGACTTTGACCATAGAGTTGGTCGAATCGGTTCAACACTTGGGAAAATCGTGGGAAATCTTGGGAAATCTTCTTTAAAATTTCGCGGGAAACATTGGGAAAGGTGTGGGAATCTGTGGGAAAACTTCACATAAAAAAATTACTGAAATCTGAATAGAAATTTCTTACCAAAATCTAATGGCGTGGCTTTGACCAAAGAGTCGGTTGAATCGGTTCAACACTTGGGAAAACCTTGGAAAAAACTTGGGAAATCTTCGAAACTCCACGGGAAACATTGGGAAAGGTGTGGAAACCTCTGGGAAACGTTCAGAGTAAAAAATTACTGAAATTTGAATCAAAAGTTTTCACCAAAATCTAATGGCGTGGCTTTGACCAAGAATCGGTCGAATCGGTTCAACACTTGGGAAAATCGTGGGAAATCTTCTACAAAATTCCGCGGGAAACATTGGGAAAGGTGTGGGAACCTGTGGGAAATCTTCACATAAAAAAATTACTGAAATCTGAATAGAAATTTCTTACCAAAATCTAATGGCGTGGCTTTGACCATAGAGTGCGGTTGAATCGGTTCCACGCTGTCTGACTGCATTCGCTTCGGTTACACGTGTGACTTTTCACTTTCAACGAATACGTGATTTGATTACTTACAATACAACCTTGGTGTGTGGTAGGAATGCTACAACACAACAACATTCATAACAAATTGCCTGTCCACTGAAGAAGCCCGAACAAAAGATTTACGCGAAACAGAGCCGCCATCTTAAATAGGCCACCGACCAAACAAACAAGAACGCGCAGCGTTGCCAGATTTTAAAATTTCCAAATTTTGCAAATTGAATTAAAATTTAAATTAATTTTAGTTAAAATATTAGAAATAGTTAATAAATTGATTAATTATAATAAACTAGAAATATTAATAATTCATATATGATTACAATAATAAATATATAATTTCTTATTTTTTTAACTGGATACATTTAATTGAAAACTTTAATTAAATTAGTTTCTAGTTTTATTTTAATATAAATTCACATTAAAACTAATGTTCTGATTTAATCAACCAATATATTAATATAACTAATACACAAGAACTGCAGGGTTCCGTCTTCTTGAATCAGACTCCATGAATAAATTATCTTTGATTAAGTCATCAAAGAAAATTGAATTATTATATATTATAAATATTCAATAATTATTCATAATAAATAACTGAACAACCAATATTCTTATTATTATTAAGAAGTGTAAGATTCGTTTAATCTTATTTCCAGTGTTCTGTCTTAATTAAAAGACAGCAGAGCCAACGTTTCCACTCTGCAGGGAAATACCTTGAAAAAAGGGAAAATGGGGTCCAGAAAGGGAAAAATAAGGGAAGAGAGAAAAGGGGAAATCCTAAACGTTCGGCCCGTATTCTGGGAAAGGAGGGGAAAAAAAGGGAAAAAATAAGGGAAGCGGGAAAAGGGAAAATCCTAAACGTTCGGCCCACATTCTAGCAACGGAGGGGAAAAAGGGAAAACTAAGGGAAGCGCGAAAAGGGGAAATCCTAAACGTTCGGCTCGTATCCTGGGAACGGAGGGGAAAAAAGGGAAAACCAAGGGAAGCGGGAAAAGGGGAAATCCTAAACGTTCGGCCCGTATTCTAGGAACGGAGTGGGGAAAAAGGGAAAACTAAAGGAAGCGGGAAAAGGGGAAATCCTAAACGTTCGGCCTTACGGAGTACGTATTCTAGGAACCGAGAGGGGGGAAAAAGGGACAAATAAGGGAAGAGGGGAAAAAAGGGGATATGAAAGTGGAAACACTATTACATACTGGACAAGTTTTTGTGCGTCACCATAAGATTTTTCCAGTGAAAAAAGTCAACGGGTCTGAAACTCCCAATAATCTTCGTACCACCTAGGCCATGTTATCAACCTGTTATCTCCTTGTTATCTACATGTTATCATATGTTATCAAACAATCTTGGTACACTTTTCTTTGGAGTTCCTGAGCCCTGGGAAAAAAGTGTTGCCGTTATCAACCTGTTATCTCCTTGTTATCTACATGTTATCAAACAATCTTGGTACACTTTTCTTTGGAGTCTCGGACCCCTTGGAAAAAAAGTATCCATTGTCTGAAACTCCCAATAATCTTCGTACCACCTAGGCCATGTTATCAAGCTGTTATCAACCTGTTATCTCCTTGTTATCAGTTGTTATCAAACAATCTTGGTACACTTTTCTTTGGAGTTTCGGACCCCTTGGAAAAAAAGTATCCATTGTCTGAAACTCCCAATAATCTTCGTACCACCTAGGCCGTGTTATCAACCTGTTATCAACCTGTTATCTCCTTGTTATCTCCTTGTTATCTACATGTTATCAAACAATCTTGGTACACTTTTCTTTGGAGTTTCTGAGCCCTTGGAAAAAAGTGTCGCTGTTATCAACCTGTTATCAACCTGTTATCTCCTTGTTATTTACATGTTATCAAACAATCTTGGTACACTTTTCTTTGGAGTTCCTGAGCCCTTGGGAAAAAAGTGTCGCTGTTATCAACCTGTTATCTCCTTGTTATCATATGTTATCAAATAATCTTCGTACACTTTTCCTCGGAGTTTCGGACCCCTTTTTTAAAATCTTGTACACACACACACACAAAATCCAACGAAAAATTGGGATAAAAATTTTTCCATAAAAAAGTATAAATTAATATATCTCCTTGTTATCTCCATGTTATCTACATGTTATCAAACAATCTTGGTACACTTTTCTTTGGAGTTTCGGACCCCTTTTGGAAAAAAAAAGTGTCCATTTGGGCGAGATATGATTTTGGGCGAAGTCAAAAAGGTTGGAAAGAAGAAGAAGAAAAAAAAAGATTTGAAGCCATAAAAAGAAGATAGAGATAGCTGGTAAGTTGAATACCGTGTTCCTCCAAATGCTTTCGTGGGCTACGTTGATGCATATACACACACAAAAAAAAATCCAACCAGAAATTGGGATAAAAATTTTTCCATAAAAAAGTATAAATTAATATGTTATTCTAGATATTGAATATTGAATTATATATATATATATATATAATAAAATTTATTTTTAAAGTGTATATAAAAATGTAAATAAATATGTTATTCTATATATTGAATACTGAATTCTATGTATATTGAATATATATATATATATATTATAAGATTTATTTAAAAATATATATATAAAAAGTATAAATTAATATATTATTCTATATATTGAATATTGAATTCTATACATATTGAATATGTATATATAAAGTTTATATAAAAAAGTATATTTATTAAAAATATATATATAAATAAAAAGTTTAAATAAATATATTATATTATTCTATATATTGAATATTGAATTCTATATCTATTGATTATATTTTTTGATCAATTTTATTTATTAATAAAATTATATTTATTAATTATTTTACTATGATATTTATTTATTAT
Source organism: Eulimnadia texana (assembly GCA_002872375.1). Lineage (NCBI taxonomy): Eukaryota > Metazoa > Arthropoda > Branchiopoda > Diplostraca > Limnadiidae > Eulimnadia > Eulimnadia texana. The sequence continues at coordinate 9,754,441 of NKDA01000002.1, read as the reverse complement.
TATTATCCTAGATATTGAATATGGAATTCTATATATATTTAATATACAAATATGTAAAGTATATATATTAAATATATATATATATATATATAAAGTTTAGATAAACATATTATTCTATATATTGAATATTGAATTCTATATATATTATATATTGAAACATATTATAAATTATTTAATTATTATTTATTATTATTATTTTTTGTTCAAAAAATATTATAAACTAGTGAAAATAAATTAATATTACTATGGAATACTAAAATTATTATGTAATGTACAAGATTGTAAAAAAGGGGTCTGAAACTCCGAGGAAAAGTGTACGAGGATTATTTGATAACACGTGGTAACATGGAGATAACATGGAGATAACAGGATGATAACACTGATAACATGACCTAGGTGTACGAAGATTATTTGATGACATGTGATAACACGAAGATAACATGGAGATAACAGGTTGATAACACTGATGACATGACCTAGGTGTACGAAAATTATTTGATAACATGTGATAACACGAAGATAACATGGAGATAACAGGTTGATAACACTGATAACATGACCTAGGTGTACGAAGATTATTGGAAGTTGCGGACCCCTTGGTAAGGAATAAACATATATAATTAAATGAATTAAAATGTTATAATTATTATATATATTTTTATATTATCAAGGGGTCCGAAACTTCCAATAATCTTCGTACACTTAGGTCATGTTATCACTGTTATCATATGTTATCAAATAATCTTCGTACACTTTTCCTCGGAGTTCCGGACCCCTTGTATATTATATTTACAATATATATATATATATTAAATAATGTAATTATAGAACTTTATAGATTCTTAAGGATTCTTTGGCAAGATTCTTGGTTCTGGGTCACGTGATTCTTGATAAGGAATCTTATGCATGATTCTTGAGAGTTGCGGACCCCCACTTCAGAGTTGCAACGAAATTCGAATCAATTAAATTATATTTCATTAATTAACTTACTAAAAAAATGGTTCAATCAGGATTCTTGGTTCTGGGTCACGTGATTCTAGATTGGAAATCCTTGGATGATTCTTGAAAGTAGCGGACCCCCTTGTGAGTTGCAGTGAAAATAGAACCAATTAAATTATATTTCATTAATTAACTTGTAAAAATATGGTTCAATCAGGATTCTTGGTTCTGGGTCACGTGATTCTTGATTGGGAATCTTTGCATGATTCTTGAGAGTTGCGGACCCTCACTTCAGAGTTGCAACGAAATTCGAACCACTTAACCCTTGGCTGTTTTAATGGAGTTACAATGTTTCGGAAGGGGTGAGCAACTTTCCAAGAATCATAGTCTGGTTATCAAGAATCTTGGTAAGAATCCCAGATTCTTTTTCTGGAGAAGATTCTGTGTTACCAGAAGAAATTTTTGGAGTTTTCAGAATCTAAGAATCAAGAAGCTTGTAAGGTATCTTATTCTGGGAATCAAGAATCATTCTCAAGAATCAAGAATCATAGTCTGGTTATCAAGAATCTTGGTAAGAATCCCAGATTCTTTGTCTGGAGAAGATTCTGTGTTACCAGAAGAAATTTTTGGAGTTTTCAGAATCTAAGAATAAAGAGGCTTGTAAGGAATCTTATTCTGGGAATCAAGAATCACTCTCAAGAATCAAGAATCTTGGTAAGAATCCCAGATTCTTCTTTTGGAGAAGATTCTATGTTACCAGAAGAATTTTGGGGTTTTCAGAATTTAAGAATCGAGAGGATCCTAAGGTATCTTGTTCTGGGATTCAAGAATCCTTCTCAAGAATCAAGGATCAAGAATCATCCTCAAGAATCAAGAATCCTTCTAAAGAATCAAGAATCCTTCTCAAGAATCAAGAATCAAGAATCATTCTCAAGAATCAAGAATCCTTCTCAAGAATCAAGAATCCTTCTCAAGTATCAAGAATCAAGAATGAAGAATCCTTCTCAAAAATCAAGAATCATTCTCAAGAATCAAGAATCCTTCTCAAGAATCAAGAATCATTCTCAAGAATCAAGAATCAAGAATCAAGAATCCTTCTCAAGAATCAAGAATCAAGAATCAAGAATCATAGAGAATAGTGACAGACTACTGGTAGTTCTCACAGGACAATGCTGAAGCACTTGAAGGTCCTCCACTATACTGCTTGTTCCTCCTGCTTTAACTCAAAGTCGATGGACAGAAACCTAGAGAAGGGGTTCGAAACCGCAGGGAATAACACTTGATAACAGGCTGATAACACGTTGATAACACTGATAACACACGTGAATGCATGAAGGCTACAAGAAATCTTGGGTTATATAATTAGAAATTTTGAAAAAGTGTCTGGAACTATGTGAAGGATTAGTTGATAACATGTGATAACACGTTGATAACATTCAGAGTATTATAATATCACAGTATTTTATTAATATTCATTATTTTGAATTCCTTCTACCATTATCATGTGTAATTATTATTCAGTTCCATTATTTCGACTGTGGATATTATTATTATACTATTACTATTACCAGCTATTCTTACAATTTATAATACTACTACTACTACCACTACTACTAGTACTACTACTACTACTATTATTATTACTATTATTATTATTATTATTATTATTACTACTACTGTTAATATTTATTGCCACAGTTAGACTACTACTACTACTACTGCTGCTGCTATTACAACCATCACTACTACTGCTACTACTACCACCACTACAACTACCACTATTACTATTACTACTACCACTACTACTGCTGTTAACATTTATTACTACAATTAGATTACTACTTCTACTACTACTACTACTACCAATACTACTACTACTACTACTACTACTACCACTACTACTACTATTATTATTATTATTATTTTACTGTGCAAACAGCGGGTTATTACGTTACAAATTATTCATTGGCAATGCGGTGCTATTCGATACGCTTTGCTTCGTAAACAAGGTCAAACAGATTTGCAAAAAAGGTCACGAGAACTTGTTAAGGGTTGAACATTTCAACGCAAAGGTTAAGACTCATTGATAACATGCGATAACAGGTTGATAACATGTGATAACAAGTTGATAACAGCGATAACATCATCCAGGTTAGTAAACAAAAACTTGATAACGTGTGATAACACCTGATAACTTCATATAGGACAACAAAAACTACCTGACAAGAAGTGATAACATGTGATAACACGTTGATAACAAATTGATAATACCTGATAACATCATATAGGACAACAAAAACTACCTAACAAGCAGTGGTAACATGTGATAACAAGTTGATAACAAATTGATAACACCTGATAACATCATTTAGGACAACAAAAACTACCTGACAAGAAGTGATAACACGTTGATAACAAATTGATAACACCTGATAACATCATACAGGACAACAAAAATTACCTAACAAGCAGCGATAACATGTGATAACACGTTGATAACAAACTAATAACACCTGATAACATCATCTAGGACAACAAAAACTACCTAACAAGCAGCGATAACACGTTGATAACACTTGATAACATCGTCTGGGTGGCATCTAAAACATTTGTCCGAAGTTGCGCACCCCCTCTGGTGACCTTGAAAAATACGTGCAAAAATACAAAGGTCACTTTACCGCCAAAGGTCACGAGAAACTGGAGAAAGGTCATGTTCTTGCAGTTTTTGTCACCAATTTGCACTTTGTAACAATTTTGATGTTTACGTGACATTGTTGTCGAGTGTTATCAATATGTTATCATGTGTTATCAACGTGTTATCAACGTGTTATCAGTGCGTTATCAAGTGTTGTCAAGTGTTACCAGGTGTTATAAACGTGTTATGAACGTGTTATGAACATGTTATCAACGTGTTATCAAGTGTTATCAGTGCGTTATCAAGTCTTGCCAAGTATTATCAGGTGTTATCAACGTCTTAACAATGTTATCATGTGTTATCAACGTGTTGTCAAGAGTTATCATCTATTACCCTACCATCACTGATAAAATATTGATAACACTTGATAACATTGTAACAGGTTTGATAACACTTGATAATTCATTGAGAATGTATTGTAACACTTGATAACACGATGACAATACTTGATAACACTTCATAACACTGATAACACGTTGATAACATGTTGATAACACCTCACAACACTTGATAACACCTGATAACACGTTGACAGCACTTGATAAGACATGATAACACTTCATAACACTGATAACATGTTGATAACACCTGACAACACGTTGATAACACTTCATAACACATTGATAACACGTTGACAATACTTAAGAACACATGATAACACGTTGACAATACTTAAGAACACCTGATAACACGTTGGCAAAACTTAAGAACACATGATAACACTTCATAACACGTTGATAACACTTGATAACACATCAGTGGGCAAAAATATCTTCAGAACTTCTCGAATTTCAAAAATTCTTGTGGTTTTTCTTGTATAGGCAAAAACTTTCGTTGACAAAGACGCCCATTTATGAAAAAATCTAGGGGGAAAAATAGTAACAGTAGTCTTAGTTTAGTAGTTTAGTAGTTCATAGTTTGGAAAAAAATAGTTGTGGCCACATGTAGAGGGGAAAAGTATGGACCTTTGTTCCCACTTTGCAGGGAAATTCCCTGAAGAAGGGTGAAATGGGGTCTGAAAAGGGAAAAAGAAAAGAGGGAAAGGGGAAATAGAAGTGAAAATAGTAACAGTAGTTTTAGTTTAGTAGTTTAGTAGTTCATACTTTGGAAAAAAATAGTTGTGGCCACATGTAGAGGGGAAAAGTATGGACCAGTGTTCCCACTTTGCAGGGAAATTCCCTGAAAAAGGGTGAAATGGGGTCTGAAAAGGGAAAAAGAAAAGAGGGAAAGGGGAAATGGAAGTGAAAATAGTAACAGTAGTTTTAGTTTAGTAGTTTAGTAGTTCAAAGTTTGGAAAAAAATAGTTGTGGCCACATGTAGAGGGGAAAAGTATGGACCAGTGTTCCCACTTTGCAGGGAAATTCCCTGAAAAAGGGTGAAATGGGGTCTGAAAAGGGGGGAAAGCGAGGGAAAGGGGAAAATCTAAACCTGCGGTATGATTCTAGCGTGGAGGGGAAAAAGGGTAAGATATGGGAAGAGGGGGAAAATGGGAAATGGAAGTGAAAATAGTAACAGTAGTCTTAGTTTAGTAGTTTAGTAGTTCATAGTTTGGAAAAAAATAGTTGTGACCATATGTAGAAGGGAAAAGTATGGACCAATGTTCCCACTTTGCAGGGAAATTCCCCGAAAATGGGTGAAATCGGCTCTGAAAAGGGAAAAAAGAAAAGAGGGAAAGGGGAAAATCTAAACCTGTGGTATGATTCTAGCGTGGAGGGGAAAAAGGGTAAGATATGGGAAGAGGGGGAAAAAGGGAAATGGAAGTGAAAATAGTAACAGTAGTCTTAGTTTAGTAGTTTAGTAGTTCATAGTTTGGAAAAAAATAGTTGTGGCCACATGTAGAAGGGAAAAGTATGGACCAATGTTCCCACTTTGCAGGGAAATTCCCTGAAGAAGGGTGAAATGGGGTCTGAAAAGGGGGGAAAGCGAGGGAAAGGGGAAATCTAAACCTGCGGTATGTGTTCTAGCGTGCAGGGGGAAAAGAGTAAGATATGGGAAGAGGGCAAAAAGGGAAAGATATGGGAAGAGGGTAAAAAGGGAAAGATATGGGAAAAGGGGAAAAAGGGAAAGATATGGGAAGAGGGCAAAAAGGGAAAGATATGGGAAGAGGGTAAAAAGGGAAAGATATGGGAAGAGGGTAAAAAGGGAAAGATATGGGAAGAGGGTAAAAAGGGAAAGATATGGGAAGAGGGCGAAAAGGGAAAGATATGGGAAGAGGGGAAAAAGGGGAAATTGAAAGTGGAAACACTGGTATGGACGTTTATCTGCAAGGGAAGTATTTCAAGCATGAAACGACACTCACGTGTTTCACGTGTTTTGCTTTCACCCGGAACGCCATTTTCGTCTAAAAAAAATAGTTACAAAAAATAGTTACAAAAAATAGTCACAAAAGATAGTTGGGAAATAGTTTGGAAAACTAGTAAGAATCTTAGTAAGTATGTATAGTACTTACGTACTTGCTTATTTACTAAGAATAGTTTAGCAAAAAAATAGTTACAAGAAATAGTTACAAAAGATAGTTGGGAAATAGTTGAGAAAACTAGTAAGAATCTTGGTAAGAATTATGTATAGTTCTTACTTACTTATTTACTAAGAATAGTTTAGCAAAAAATAGTTACAAAAAAATAGTTACAAAAGATAGTTGGGAAATAGTTTGGAAAACTAGTAAGAATCTTGGTAAGTATGTATAGTTCTTACTTACTTACTTACTTACTAAGTATAGTTTGCGTAAAAGATTCAGAAATAAATTCAGAAAAATATAAATGGAAAAACAGTTACAAAAATAGTTACAAAAGATAGTTTGGAAATAGTTGAAAAAACTAGTAAGAATCTTGGTAAGAACTATACATGGTTCTTACTTACTTACTTACTTACTTACTAAGAATAGTTTTGTGTAAAAAATTCTGAAAAAGTTAGAAAAATATAGATGGAAAAATAGTTACAAAAATAGTCGGGAAATAGTTGGGAAAACTAGTAAAAACCTTGGTAAGAATTTTGTATAGTTCTTACTTACTTACTTACTTACTTACTTACTTACTTACTAAGAATAGTTTTGCAGAAGAATATAGATGGAAAAATAGTTGTAAAAATAGTTCCAAAAATAGTTGGGAAATAGTTTGGAAAACCTAGTAAGAATCTTGGTAAGAATTATGTATAGTTCTTACTTACTTACTTACTTACTTACTTACTTACTAAGAATAGTTTTGCAGAAGAATATAGATGGAAAAATAATTGTAAAAATAGTTACAAGAAATAGTTACAACAAATAGTTGGAAAAATGGAAACAATCTTGGTAAGAACTATTTATTTAATCATCATTCGTTCACTTCAATAATAATAACAAAATAATACAAATCCATAATATTACTTTACTATTTTAACTAAATAGTTACACAAAATAGTTGGGAAAATAGTAAGAATCTTGGTAAGAACTATTTATTTAATCGCCATTCATTCCTTCAATAATAATAACAAAATAATACAAATACAATTAGTTAAAATAGTAACTTATTATTTAACTATTTTATTTCATTTTGACTATTATTATTTATTTTGACTATTAATTTAATCGTCATTTATTCCTTCAATAATAATAACATAATGATACAAATCCATAATAATAATTAACTATTTAGTTCTAATAGTAAATTATTATTTAACTATTTTATTTCATTTTGACTATTATTATTTATTTTAACTATTTATTTAATCGCCATTTATTCCTTCAATAATAATAACATAATAATACAAATCCATAATAATAATTAACTATTTAGTTAAAATAGTAAATTATTATTTAACTATTTTATTTCATTTTGACTATTATTATTTATTTTGACTATTAATTTAATCGTCATTCATTCCTTCAATAATAATAACATAATAATACAAATCCATAATAATAATTAACTATTTGGTTCTAATAGTAAATTATTACTTAACTATTTTATTTAATCGTGATTTATTCCTTCAATAATAATAATAACATAATAATACAATTCAATAATAATAATTTACTATTTTAACTACTCACTTTTCTATAAGTTCAAATCCAAGAAGGTCCGGAACTCCGAGGACAAGTGGTACGGGAATTATTTGATAACACGTGATAACACGGAGATAACAGGTTGATAACAAGTGATAACATGACCCAGGTGTACTAAGATTATTGGAATTTTTCAGGACCCCATGGATAACTTGTGTGGTTTTTTTTTTTTACGGTATTAGTATATAAATGATCTCTTTGTCCGTTCTGTCCGTGAAATCCCATGAATATTCAACAAGGCAAGAAGTGGATGGAAAATTTTCTTTGACGTTTAATGAAGAAATCCTTCAGGGATCCTATATACAGCAAAAGAGAAAGATAAAAATGTATCTTTCACTAAAAGGTGGAGTCCAACTTGAATAAATCCTTCACACTTCAAAGACTCCATAAGCACAAACTTACGGGAAAATAGAAAAATATAAAACATGTTTTATATATCTCTCATATATATTATTATTTACATATATAATTATATACATATATATTAATACATAAGTTTATTATTATATGTATGTATGCATACATATGCTGAGAGACTAGATCTTTAAGACACCAGGTCCTGAATTTTAAACCCCCGTTGAGAAGTTCAGTGAATTCAGTAAGAAAGTCTAGTATTTGTATATGCTGAGTTCTAAATATTTAAGACACCAGGCCCTGAATTTTAGACCCCAGTCGAGAAATTATAGGCGATCTTCTGAATAAGGTCTAGAATTCTGAATAGGGGTCTTGAATTCAGTTAGAGTTCTAGTATTTTCTAATGCTGAGGTCCAGAATTTTTAACATTCATTCAGAATTATTATTATATATTATATATTATATAGAAATAAATTACAGACGTGAGAAATCATAAACCTTTATGAGAATTTAAAAATTCAAATTAATTATAATTTAATTACAAATAATATTATAATAAATGATATAACTACAATTTTTTCTTTAATAATTATAATAAGTTATAATATATAACACATAACTTACTTAATAAATAAAATACACTTTTCTTATATTTAGTTAATTTATTTATAATAAATAATTAATAATGAATAATTATATTATTATATATTGTATAATTATAATTTTATATAATATATAATATATAATTATAAATATTACAATAACAAAATTAATAATAATTAATTAATAAGATTTCATTAGTAAAAATTAAGTTTTTTTTTCAAGAAGCTGAATTCGTTGGTGGTATAGAAACTATAACTTTCACGGGGACAATGACTAGGTCTAGGCCTCTGGATAAGGCATAGGTTAATAGCTTCAGGTCTTAAATCAAGTACTAAATAACCTTTTTTTAAAAAGATGTTTGTGAATGGCCCTTTTTGGCTACCTGGATGAAGGTGTGCAATAAGAAAGGTAAGATATTTGAACTGTTGGCAAACACTATAAATTATACGAGAACGTAAAGAATGGATGTAGAAAATAATATAAATGCTACAATAGAAGATTTAATTATATAATTTATAGATACTTATCGTATAATCAGAACCCTTCTTTATGATCTAGGACCTCTTTATAAGATTCTGGGCCCGATATCTACGATTCAGACCCTCGTCTTAAAATTTAGGCCTCAGTATACAATTCCTCCAACTAAATTCAGGACCCCTATTTTTAAAAATTGAGACCTCATTTCAACATTTTCAACCTGTCACAAACGATCCTACAGATTTTTAGGACCCTTCATGAACGTACGGTTCTAAAATTCAGGACCTGAGCTCTATTTCATTACTCCTATTGAAAAATCTGGACCTCATTTCAAGATTGTCAATCTTTCTCGGTGGATTCTGTTGAATATTAGGACCCTTAAAGATGTGCGGTTCTAAAATTCAGGACCAGTATTACAAATTATGGACTTCGGCATGAGAAAATACTGGACCTCCAACTGAATTCAAGACCCCCACTCAAAATTCTAAACCTCATTCAGAAGATCGCCTAGAATTTTTCGACCGGGTTCTAAAATTCAGGACCTGTCTTAAAGATTAAGACCTCAGCATATACAAGTACTAGACTTTCTTACTGAATTCAAGACCCACATTCAGAATTCTAGACCTTTTTCAAAAGATCGCCTAGAATTTCTCGACCGGGGTCTAAAATTTAGGACCTGTCTTAAAGATTTAGACCTCAGCATTAGAAAATACTGGACCTCCAACTGAATTCAAGACCCCATTCAGAATTCTAGACCTTATTCAGAAGATGGCCCAGAATTTCTCGACCGGGGTCTAACATTCAGGACCTGTCTTAAAACTTCTGGACCTCAGCATTAGAAAATACTGGACCTCCAACTGAATTCAAGACCCCCATTCGGAATTCTAGACCTTGTTCAGAAGATCGCCTAGAATTTCTCGACCGGGGCTCTAAACTTCGGGATCTGCCTTAAAGCAGTGTTTCCATTTTTCAGTTTTCCATTTTTCCCCTCTTCCCTTATCTTTCCCCTTTTTCCCCCTCCGTGCAAGACTAAATACAGGGTCTAGATTTCCTCTTTTACTCTCTTCTCTTCTTCTTCCCTTTTCAGACCCCCATTTCCCCCCTTTTTTCAGGGAATTTCCCTGCAGAAATGGAAACACTGCCTTAAAGATTTCAAGACCTGCTGGGCTTATAACGAAGTGCATTTAAGTGGTTTGATAAAGTTGCAAACCTGTTGAAATAGCCTTTAGGAATGTAGTAGTGGACAAGGTCTAAATTTGGGCGTTACGATGGAGACCCCTGATAAGACCAGCAACTCTTGAAAGCTCTTCCAATGGACGCTATGTGTTGCTCACTTAACGGGACAAAGCGGACAAAAAGAAACAATGGAAACTCGCCATTATCTCTCCTACACCCCAAAATGATATTATCAATCGCCTATCACGACTTACTAACCTTCTATCATCATTTACTATTGTAGTATCTCTCCATTGAGGATGATTCCACAGTAGAATAAGAGGCGCTAGTCAAACGTCAGAATGACCCTCTGAATGGTGCATGATTATCATGGATTCAGCTAGACGACAGTGTGACATTGGCCCTCTTTCACACGATTCGTACGCTTGAATTTTTGAAAGAACTAAGTCATGCAGTTTTCAGCCCCTTATTCAGAGGGTACAGTTTTGGCAATTAAAGTAAGTTCAGCTACTATTCAGCTAGTGATTCAGAGGGTAGCTAGTGTTCAGCTACCCGGTCATTCGGTCCTCAACCGTATGACTTTTCTGTCTGGTCATGTCATAAATTTTTATGATGCGACCATTAAACAATCAAAAACTCTGCGCAAACGTAACACATCGTCTATCGAACTAATCTTAAAAGCATATTTCAGTTCCTTCACTTTCAGTAAAAAATTCATCAGTTGGTAAGTTGTCTTACGTAACCACTTGCAAGTACTTACTTAAATATTGTCAGAATAGGCTGTAAGACGTAACTGTAAGACGTCTTACGGGGACTTAAATTTGCCGATTCCAGTAGTGTAAGTACGTCTTACTCCGATTAAGTAGCTGTAAGCAACTACCAAAGACTTACTCTAGATAAGCCGTGTAAGGCAGATTCAAACGTCTTACTTCGAGTAAGCGATGGTAAGCACCCTGAATCAGCAGGGTCAACACTGGTCAACAGCGCAAAAGCTACTTTACCTGCACTGGGGCGAAAAAAGACACTTTCACCGGGTAAAACAGTGGTGAAAGTTTTTTTGCACCCCTTGAATTTGTGGTGAAAGTTTTTTTCACCCCCTGAATTTGCGATGAAAGGGCCTTTTTTCGCCACAGTGTGAACTACTTAAATTTTTACTGGGCTAATACTTACTATCATTCATTTTAACTGAATGGACAGTGTTTGAATCTTTTCGTAGACATTCCTGGTCTTCAGCAATTAGGCTCAAGTTTGTTGTGTGAAAAAAAAAGAAAACACCCATAAGAACTCCCTTGTAAGGAAAGAATTTTTAAAAAATCACCATAACGCTAACGAGTCCCACTTTACACTGTATGGTCATCACTATCTGGTGCAGAAATCTATTCTCAAGACTAAATTGTAATTATTGAAATTTTAAACGTTGTTTTATTATTTTTAAACGATTTTTTTAACGGCGCCACGTGCTGCGCGCGGGACAATTTGGAAAACTGGCAACAGCGCGCGCGCATCGCCTGGGGCGTTTTTGGCGGGAACAATGGCGGATTCGAACATTCAGACATTTGAAATAGCAGTTTTAGCCAGTCATCATCGTGTTATTAAGTGAAATTTTTGTTGGAATCGATTATTTGGTAAGCTTGCGCGTATTTTCTCGATTGGACTGAAACTGTTTTGTGTGCAAACGTATGTGCAAATAAATTAAGTTGTTTGAGTTGAACCAGTGTGTTGGGGTTTTGTATGGAAACAGAGGAGGAAAACTACTTGACTGCGTTTACTTTTGCTGACTCTTGTTTGCACTCCACTTGAACTTCATCCATAGGCAACAGGGGGAACTTGAACAAATAGTTCAAATCTCTCTTTTCAAGTTTTGTGTGGAATTAGAAGCACAGCAGACTTTTATGAACTACCAGCTGCCACTTGAAACTACTGCTAGAAATCCGCGGCTTTGATTGGAACCGGCGAACCGTTACATAACCGTCATTTTGCAATAATTTCATTGATCTAAACCAAATTATTATTATACAACATCAAACGAATAATTAATAAATACTGTTTTGGACTCATTCATTTTCTATCGAACCAATGTATTAGATAGTTATAAATCATTTTCTTACACCACTAATTTATCTTAATAATTAATTATTTAGTGTTTTAATATTACCACAATCATTTGTGTGTAATTAAAGTTGCATAACATTCATTTAAATATAATATAAATAAAATACTAGTAATTATCATTTGAATACTACTTAACGCCATCTAGCGGAGATTCGTAGAACTATTATCGAAAGTCAGTTTAAATTTTATCAGACGAAAATAGTTTGTTATTATTTTTGCTGCATAAACATGTGCCGAAAATTATTCTGAATTAACAAGAATAATCAATAAATAAGAGTTAATAAAAAATTTATTAAAATATCAAAAGTATAATAAAAGATTTTTTACTATTGGATTTGGACATGTTTCCTCTGCAGCGATTAGTAGCTCGTTCAACGTTCAGCTGGTCTGAATATTTTATTTTCTCAATCACTAAGAAATTGAATTAAAATTTTGATTTTTCTTAAAGGTTTGTGAGTGTCTGCAGTACTCCTTTACCAGAAACACGTCACACCTATGCCAAAAAATCTGTCGCAAAAAAGCTGGGTCTTCCCGAAGAGCCCAAAATGCCGCAAACGCCTTTCGTTCACTATTATTTAGAGCACAGAAAAGAAATCGCTGACAAAAATCCACATTTAAGGGTCCAAGGTACTTGCCAAAGGTTTTAAAAATGGTTTACTTTAACTAAAACATGACATTTTTGTAGATATCGTCAAGTTCCTGGCAACGAAATGGCTGGAGCTGGACACGGCTTTTAAATTAAAAACAATGAGAGAATACAAAGTAGCCAAAAATAAATATTTACAAGAACTGCAAGAGTATCTCGAATCTTTGCCGCCAGAAAAACGTCAGAATTACGAAGAACTTCTCGACAAAAAAAAGAAACGAGCACTCACCCTCGACAAGCGGGCGGAAAAGGTCAAAATGGGACGTCCCAAAGTCCCTGGCAATGCCTATACTCTTTATTTAACAGAGCACATGCATAGAGTCGGCCTAAACAAAACAAAAGTATTCAAACATCTGTATAATAAGTTGTAAAACTAATGATTTTTCAAAATTTTGTTGCAGGAAGAGATGCGGGACATCGTTAAGGAAGTTTCACAAAGGTGGAGGACTTTGCCTCCGGAAGAACGAAAGCCTTTCGAGCAGAAACATCGCGAAATGAAGGAAAAATACGACAAAGACTTGCTCGACTGGGAAGAGAAGATGGTGAGACTGGGGCGGGACGATCTGGTGCGGAAAACGACTCGAATAACAAAAAGCTGAGATTCGGAAGTCTGCAGTTTGCGAAAAGAAAACGAAGAAAATCTGAAAAACGAGCAAATTTCCGAGTCGGAAATTTACAATAACTGCCGAACGGTTCTAGTGTGGCCTGAAACGTTATCTAGTGTTATCAGTCGTGGTTGTTTCAGTTTTCTTTTTAAGCTTTTCTTTTCGTGAATTGCAGACTTGGTTCTTGCAATTAACAGTTTGTTTTTCTCTTGTTACTTTGTAATCAGAGTTGTATTTTTTTTTAGAAAAACTCAAGTAATTGGTGAAAAATTAGAAAGAAAAACACGTAAATACAAAAGTCGTGAAACGATCTTTGGAGTAGTGCGTATTTTTTAGTCAGCAATTGTAAAGTTTGTTGCGGAAGTCCACTTAGCATTAATGCAGCTTTCAGGAGCCCGCTTAGTTCGGCTTCCGCAGAAGTGATTTGAGAAATAACGGCGATTTCCAGTAAGATGAACGGGAACAGCACATTCTGTTTATAAACAAAAATATTTGATTGCTAGAAAAATGGAATCTTAATAAAATTCTATTACATTTAGAAACAGAAAACCAAAGCCCATTCGAAACAAGATAACGACAGCAAGGGCGAGTAACGATAAGACTGCCGCTTGTTGTCTGCTGTCTGCCGTCTTCGTCTGTGTTGTAGCTATTGTAGTATCTTCTTTAACGAGTGGATTTTTCTCAACAATTCCAGAACGTTCAGGTTCAGGGTTATCGGAAACTTGTTTTTGAGATCTCTGACGAATTTCTGTGAATTTTTCTTCTGCGGGTTTCACATCTTCTGGCTCCACTTCCTGAGGCTTGGGAAAAGGTCCCTCGTTTTTCGTCACTTCTTCAGATAAAGTTGCATTTGAAGTTTCCTGGGGTTCTTTGGATATTCATTAATTGATTTTTCAATTATTTTTTATTCAGGATTTACCAGTCTTTGTTAGGCCCATGATTTTCTGCATTCGCTTTTCCGAGTTCTCCAAGATCCGTCGACGACGGGCTTCACGCTGGGCTGCTGCATTATCTACGTCAGCCATATCTACACAACTTAACACAATAATTAATCATTAATTTTGTTTTTTAATTGTCAGTTGATAAATTTGTAGTTACTGACATCGAAAAGTAAATTAATTTACCAATTAAAACCAACGTTCTGTTGATTGTAGCGCCTCTGTCGGAGAAATAATAAAAATAGTACTTCTTATTTATTCTTCATAAATTATTAAACTGATAGATGGATATCAAATGAATATTAATTATTATTTTCCCCAGTTTTTGTTTTATTAAATTAATATAAATAAGCTATTATCATTCTTCAAGTTTTAAGATTATCTATCAGATGTACTGCAGTGTTCCCACTTTTTGATTTCCCTGTTCCCTTAAAGATGGCGCTTTTTCCCCTTTTTCCTTTATTCGAAGACACCAATTTTCCCCTTCATGCTAGGATGTGAGGCTGTACTTCTAAATTCCCTATTCCCTCTTCCCTTATTTTTCCCTTTTAAGACCCAACTTTCCTTTTCTCGGGGAAATTCCCTGCAAAGTGAAAACATTGGTGTACTGTAGGAGGAACTCGGAATGTAAACAAAGCAGACGATAAGTTACAACACGGCTACAACTACTACTATCACTACGCAACTACTACTGCTACTACTACTGCTACTACTACTGCTACTACTACAGCAGTTTCAACAATCACTCCTGTCATAAAATATTTATTAAACTACTGACTTCATTTTAATAATGACTAGCCAGATTACATCGAGACTCTTCTCGAAACTCTTAAACCGAAATGCGGTTTCATTTATATCCAGATCTGCTTTGTTGAAAGCGAACAAAATCTCCATATCCAGAGAAACACACGTGCATACGTAAGGCATAATTCAAACATCATATTAATCATTTTTATATTACTTAGACTATGTATATGTAACATATTTCTCGGGAGCGAGAATGAGGATCGAGCCGTCTGCGTCTTGCTACAGGCCTACTACGCTCTGCGCCCCAGCCCTACCATACTTATATATTTTTTTCCGTGAAAAAAGTCGCTAAAAATTTTACTAAGGCAATAGATACTAAACCTAGGTTACTTAACCTAACTTTTGTTTTGCATTTGGCTTCCGCCCTACCTCCCACGTACCAGCCCTATTGCTCTGTTTGCGCTTGCTGCGCAGTATGGAAGCGGCTCCTCATTCTTGCTCCTGAGAAATTCATTGTATATGTAATAGCATGGTATTTAATATTCACGCGTTTTTATGTTTCTTGTGGTACGATACCGATGGTAATAATTATAATACTACACTAGCAATTCTTTGTCATCAGCGATCTATTGCTTTATAACATTGATTTCTTACATTGAAGGCTTCGGCGGATTCCTGTATCATCATTGTCAAGCTGCAGTTTTCATTCATCGGTGAAACGTCAAATGTTCATTCAGACGCAGAGCACACCAAATCCAAATAGTTTAAAATTTCTTCCAGGACGCAAGGTATTAAATATTGTTAATGAAAAACTGTAATTATGAATTTGAAATCAGTGATAGTCCATTGATTCGTTAATAAAGATAATTCTTTATAACTTAACAAGCTGAATTATTTTACTAAAAAATATTTTAACTATCGCAGGTTCTGGAATCTGGCACAATGGATTTCCCGACATTCTCCGACGCTTATTGTTCACCTTTAGCGAAACTACTGTTTCGCATCGAAGGCGTGAAATCTGTATTTTTCGGGCCTGACTACATCACCGTCACCAAAACGGAAGAAAATAGCGACTGGAAATTAATAAAACCTGAAGTCTATGCCACCATTATGGATTTTTTTACTAGTGGACTCCCGCTCGTTCACAAAGACGCTAAAAAGAACGAAGATACAGGTTAGTTCTTCTAAAATCTTCTAAAATATCGATTTATTTTAATTATTTTTGTATTATTTCTGATCAGTTTTATTAACTAATCTTGTTATATCTTAACCTTAATGCTGGTTATTAATTCTTTCATTAAATGTTTTAGTCGTTGGTGAAGAAGACGACGAAGTCGTTCAGATGATCAAAGAACTGCTCGACACCAGAATACGACCCACTGTGCAGGAAGATGGAGGAGACATACTTTTCGTCAGTTTCCAGGACGGAATAGTTAAAGTGAAAATGCAGGGGTCCTGTACAAGTTGCCCGAGCTCCATTTTGACGCTGAAGAACGGAGTTCAGAACATGCTGCAGTTCTACATACCGGAAGTAATAATAATATATAGCAAGATAATGATAGAATAAAATGAGATAAAATATAGTAAGAATAATGAGAAAGGGCGCTGGTGGTGCAATGGTTAAGACCTTAGGTCAAGACCATCGCCCTTCACCTCTGGGTCTATGGGTTAGATCCCACTCGACTCCAAGTGAATAATATTGAGTATGAATAAGAATGGAGAGGCCCTTGGCTATTTCTCCTCAACAAACCACCCGGTCCCACCAACTTTTAAAGAAACCTCTGAGGTCCTTCGTTCTGATTGGCTACTCCAGAAGAAACAAAATACTATCGCTTAATGTGAAGAAAAAAAGCAGACGAAGTCAGAGACAAAGTGAAAGCGCGCCTATGGGCAAATCAAATATTTTCAACGGACTGCGTTAGTCATTTTTTTTTCTTCTGTTCTAAGCCCTCTACAAAGTGGGCGGTTGAGGAAGGAATGCGCGCCTGCTGAGACCGGGTTGGCCGTACTAAGGACCTCTCCATTCTTATTCATACTCAAAGCTGAGGTAGTAATATAACATGACAAGATAATAATAGAATAATATGAATTAAAAATCGTAAAATACTATAAGGATAATGAGAAAGCAATAAAATAATCGAGATAAGTAAAAATAATATAACAAAGTGATAATATTTAAGTAAGATAAGCAATCATAATAGAGTTGAATGATGATGATAGAGTATTTCAAGGCCTGTCTGTCCGTCCTGGAAAGAATGTGTTTACATGTATACCAGTAGTATTTATTACTTATACTATTAATCATATTGTATACTCTTATCTTGTATTTAAGTCCCAGAGTACATCTAAGCAGTTATTTTTGATTATATGTTTTATTATTAATATGTGTTAATGTTGTATAAAAATTCAGAATTATGAACCGTTATTTTTACAAGTTATTTTGTGTAATATTCAATCAAACGTATTTTTTTGGATTATTTAGTCAGCTTAGTCGAACAGTCAAATGCAACGTGATCTTAATTTTCGTATTTTTTTCCCCAAATCAGGTTCTCGAAGTCGAACAAGTTGCCGAGGAGAAGACGGAGAAGTCGAAAGCGCGACAAGCGGCAAGCGAAGAAATACAGCAGGAGTAATATTTAAGAAGTACTGTAATTAGATAGAATTAAATATACGTTTGTGATTTAACCTAGAAAATCAACACTGTGCAGTATTTTATAGTAATAACATATTAAGTTAATTTATTCTTAACATTTACAGATAATATATATATTACTTTATATTATCTTATTATGTTTTATTTATATTTATTATTTTCAGTATTAGTATTATTTTAGAATTTAATTTAGAAATTTTTAGAGAAAATTATGCTTCACACAGCTGTATTTGCTTCAATGTGCAGTATTAATAACACACACAACAAGGGTTAATAATAATAATAGTGAAATTCAAACTATTGAATCAAGTGTAAATAATAGTGCTGCAAAATTACTGAGATTTTAGTTCCATTTTACGTGAATTACTACTTAATTATATTAATAAATCTGTGAATTAATAATATTATTTAAATTTGAATTGAAAATTTTTGCAACAAATTGGGTGAATTTAAATTAAGAGAAAATTAAAAAGGCACATCAGGTGAAACTGCCCAAGCTCAAATAATAATAATAATAATAATTAGTGCAGAACTTTGAAAATTTTAAATTAATAGCGTTTCTTTGCCGCTTGACTTGCATGTTCGTTAAGTTCGCCTTTGAAGTAAACGGCATTGATAGAATCGACTAATCGATCGATTTTCCAGGGCAATTCGCGAATGCGATTTTTAGTTTTGGCCGGTTTGGGATGAATTTTGTTGGATTTATTCCACAATCCGCTTTTGCCTTTATCGATGGCCTCTTTGACCCGCTGGACGATGTACTGGACGATCTCCATCTGGCCACGATGCTTTTCACGGTTATGGAGCTATCGTATAAAAATATTATTAGAGTAAATTTGATTAATAATAACAATAAGAATAATTAAATTAACATGATAGTTGTAGAGGATTAATTATAAATGACAAGTTAATATACCATTTCGAAGATAGACATGATGAGAGTGGTGAAAAGATTCATCAAGATGTTCATGGACAGCGTGGAGAAGATGACGAACATTACAGGGGCCATTCGTGAGTTGTCGCGCAGAGCCTCGAAGTCGTACATCTTCATCATCATGCAGAAGACGCTGAGCAACCCGGACGGTATCGACGAGTACGACTCAACACTTGAAAAATAATAGAATAAAATGATTAAAATTGATTTCATTAAATAATTAAATGAATATAATTAATGTTGATTTTTTTTGGAAAAACAAAATGCTCCACTGAAGACTTGCTCCACTATTACGGACAGACGAATCAAACGGAATTATTTTTAAAAATCTCTCTTAAAATACTTTGAAAAATCAGTAAAAATCATAGAAACACTTTCATGCAAACAAAATTTGTAAGAATTAAGAAACTGATTTAATAACGGTGTCCGCTATAGAGGGGACCGCAACAACCTCTCTACTACGGACAGACTGATAAATATAATGTACTTCAAAAATCTAATCCGGAATATACCAAAAAATCGTATGGGTGTCATACTGTTGGCCACATTTTATTTAACTGCCGGTTTTTAAATCGCGAACGGGCAATTTTAATCAGAGACCTGAAAGGCCAAGGTTTATCTTTTACTATGACAAACTGTTTTACAAATCCTCATGCTTTCACTCATGTTGCCTTTCTTTTTAAGCAGTCCTCAGTCCAGAATAACTGTTTTAACCTAACAATGTAAACTACAATTTGAAATTTTCTTTTTGACTCGTGACACACTGTCTTTAAGCCTTTTTACATAGACGTCACTGCACCCAGTAGGGCCATGGGCGCGAGCCTGACTGCCCTCAGTGAAATAAGTAAATAAATAAATAAATATACCAAAAAATCTCAAAAATATTGTGAAACACTTTTATGCAAACAAAATTTGAAAATTTAAAAAAATTGATTTAATAACAGTGTCCGCTATAGAGGGGACGCGCGTTTGGCATATGTCCTTTTAACTATATACTAACTTTGCTCCCACGAGGATGCAGAAGATGAGAGCGAACGGCACGAGTACAGCCAGGATAACCACGGTAAATCCGAACAGGCCCGGGCACATAACCTCAGGGCTTCAGACAACATTTTGACCCGAGGATCGTAGTCGATGAGCTGAAGAAACTTGAGAATAGTGAGGAAAGCAATAGCAGCCAAGCAGTAGGAGAAGGCGAAATCCATGAGGGAGGCGTAGCGCATGTTGACGTACCCGTTACCCCAGGTAGCGACAAAGACGTTGACGAACTTCTGCGTTATAAAGTAGCGGACTATGAAGATACCCACTGCTACGTACGATAATACGATTATGGCCAGCTCCACGAAACTCCAGTAGCGCCTATCAGTAAAATGAACAATTTAATTCAGATATTCTTGTTACTTATTATAGATTAATATGATTAATAAGGTTAAATAATATGTAATATTCATTAATTATTGAAAAACTTATCTCTAAAATAAATTTTCGTAACATAAAACCTTATTTAAAAAAATAATTCCCAAAAATAATATTCAAATTTTTCAGTAATAGATTTTATAGTATTTTTATTAACTGATTCTTTTATTAATTTAGTTACATAAATTTATTTCAGTTTTATTATCAATTTACTATTCCATATGATTACTTACTTGTTGAACTATTCATTTATATTATTAGCGCGCTATGTATTAATATTATACCTGAAGTACTCTTTCCCTTCTTTGCAGATTAATCTTAGTTCCCGGTAGGTAAAATAAATAATAAAAATCAAATAGACAGCCAGAGCAATTGGGACTATCACTGAAGTATCGGAATAGTCGGTCACTAATCGGATAACATCAATATCCCAGGACGGAACTATGTTTCCAGATGGAGAAAACTCGGCCGTCAAAGTCACCAGTGAGAAAAGGTTCACCTGAAAAAATAATTATTAGTAATACAGATAGTAGTGATAATATTTTTAGTAAACCTGGGCATTATAAACAGAGAAGTAGATGACAACAGCTCTAGTTTTGCTATCGATCCAGTTAGAAACAGCAGCAGTTTTGACAGTGTCCATTAAGAGGGATTGCGATCCTTTGAGTCGAATAACATATCCACCTCCTGTGTAGATACTAAGTTTTCCAACCAATGGAAGTTCCTGGAGAGTTGAGGATCTGGTGTACTGGAATTCTGGATAACTGCAGTTGAATGGTCCGGAGTTTGATGAAGTGGATTTTGTCCAGAAACTGCAGTAATCCTCAGTGTCTTCGTCGATCATGTCCGTGAAGGCGGAACAGTGGTGCGAGATGTTGGACATGATGACAGGCACCCTTTGAATAATTAAATATTAACAAAATATAAAAAGCAGTATATAAATAAAGTAATTATAAATATATACAACAGTACTACTTCCAATTATACACGAAAAATAATCAGTTAATTATGATAACGGGTTAATTAGTTGATAATTAACTATTATTTATGAGTTAACTAAAACTGAATGAGTTAATAATTAATAACTTTAAAATTAAATTAGTAACTTAAATTCAGTTAGACGGTACTATTGCTTAGATGACTAGATTAGATTAGATTAGTTATCAGTTAGATGGTATCTGGAAGAAATAGACCCTCGCCAACATGGACCCTGAGAAAAATATCACTGGGGATGTAAAAAGTAGGCTAGACCCTGCCAATCGAGTAGGCCTATGGAAGACCCATTGTAGGGTTGAAGTGGGGATGGTAGGGCTCGGACTGAGGGCGAAATCAAGTTAGGTTAGGTAAGGTAAGGTATACCCAATAAAAAATTAATCAGTTGGTAAGTAGTCGTACGTAAACACTGGCAAGTACTTACTGAAACATTGTCAGAATAGACTGTAAGACGTAGCTGTAAGACGTCTTACGGGGACTTAAATTTGTCGATTCCAGTAGTGTAAGACGTCTTACTCCGATTAAGTAGTTGTAAGCACCTACCAAAGACTTACTCTGGATAAGCCGTGGTAGGCAGATCCGAGCGTCTTACTTCGAGTAAGCGATGGTAAGTACCCGAGTCAGCAGACTCAACATTGGTAAACAGCGGAAAAACTACTTACCTGAACTACTTAATTTTTTACTGGGTAGTAACTTTTGCTACAGCAAACAGAGAAGGGTTCATTTTGGCGAGGGTCCACTCCGCCCAGGATTCAGTTAGATTATTAGTTAGATGGTATTCATGGTAATTAAGTAGTTATTATTAATACTATTTATTTTTTTCTATATTTTTTTTTTTACCTGCAAGTGTCGGCTTTGATTCTGATTTGCCGCATAGTTGCGTAGCCGAGGATGCGGTTGACTCTATCAGAGATGTAGCCTCGTTGTCCGTAAGGAGACTGGCCATTGTACCAGACTATGAACAAATATATTTAAAAATTAAAGATGCATGAAATAATTAAGAATGAACTTATAATAATGCGAACTTATAATAATAACAATAAAAGAATAGATGAATAATAATAATGAATGAGTAGTAATAGTAGTAATGATACGACTTCTACAATAACTAGTACTATTGGTACTACTATCACTACTACTACTATTACTACTACTACTACCACTACTATTGCTACTATCAGAGCTATTTCTACAGCTACGACTTCTACAATAACTAGTACCACTGATACTACTTTTATTGCTTTTACTACTACTACTACTACCACTACTACTAATAATATTAAAATAAGATACAGTGAGCCTGGAGATTCGGGATGAGTCCATGCTGCACCCAAGTCCACAAATCGTTCTGCGTCGTAATCTGTACACAAAAAGTAAATAGTTTAAACTAATGTAATGAAATGAACTTTTATTAAATAGCAACTAAACAGTGTGAAATAGCGAACTGAAATAGTAAATAGTGTTGTTATCACAACTACTACTCCTACTACTACTATTTTTGTTGCTACTACTACGGCTACTACTGCCACTGCTTCTAATGCCGTAACTATTAGTGCTGCCATTACTAGTACTACTGCTACAACTACTATTCTCGTATTCTATACTACTTAGCACATGTCTTAACCACTTAACTTAAAACTGTAGTAGCCTGACTTTTAAAAGTAACCTTATCGAATTTCGGTCCAGTTACGAAAGTTTTCTCGATGTTGTCCCTCTGGAGGAAAGATTTGGGATCTCTGTTGTAGTAGCAAATGACTAGAAGAGCTCCGACAAAAATCAAGTAGCTAACAGCATTCCGTACGATTTGCCTTGCAATAAAACGTAAATAGTAAATAGCAGATAGTTAATCGAAATTTAGTAGCTAACATCTACGTAGTAGTCAGCAGTTAGGCTATGTTACGAATTTGATGTAATAGCAGAACAAAGGTATAATTTTTTTTACAACCAAGTAGCTTATTACTAATACTTTCTCGAGTACTAGTAGTGAAACTAGTGATAGTTACATAGTGCTGTTGTTGCAACTGTTACTACAATTAGCACTAGTAGTACTGCTACTGCTACTGCTACTTCAAAACTAGTAAATGATTTACTGAAATACTATACTATAGAATCAAATAGACCAAAATCTTTACCACATCTTGACTTCCTTCAGTCTTACAGCACGCAGTTTTTCCAGGTAGGCCCTGTCGTAAGCGTGTAACACAGGCTGACTCTTCGAAGCCCGATTCCCTATACAGAGTAAAATTTTTATTATTATTTATCATTTTTTAAAATTTCAAAGTTGCATGTAGGCCGAAACCCATGGCCGTATACAATAATGAATACAAAACAAGACGCGTCGTATTATAACCAAAGTTCAAAGAATTCTTGCGATACTTTTAAACAAAAGGGAAAAAAAGGAAACCAAAAAATGAAAAATCAGCAAATAGCGTAATATTAAGATAATTAATAATAATAATAATAATTCATAATTAACTAATAATAATAAGCAATAATATTACGAGACTTGTAACGAAAATGAAATGAGGATTCTTTAGAGCATGGGAGAGTTACGTAAAATTACAATAATATTATATTACTATTTTTATTACTATAATAGGAATATTATTTTAATAGTTTAACTTATGAATAATATCAGTTTCACTAAATTAATAACTTAACTCTTTTTTTCAAGTTCATGATCTTCCATCAATGATAGTTTACAGTAATAATTTTCTAATTTATAATAAAAACAATAATATTAATCATAGTAATACTACTACTGCTACTACTACTGCAACTGCAACTATAACTATTACTATACTGCTACTACTAGGAGATTTACTGCTACTGTAACTACTATTATAACAATAACTACAACCACCACTGCTGCTACTACTACTATTATTACTACCTCTACTACTCTTCCTCCTCCTCAAATTAATAAAAATATTAATTTAATTTATATTTGGGTCATTCATCTTTAATATATAATAAATTCGTACGATTTGGTTGCCCAGCGTGTTCATCGTTAACGAGGGTTACAGGATCTTCTTCGTCGATATCGGCGTCGTCGACGTCGGTTTCCATCGGGCGACACACGACGCTCATAAACAACGCAGTCAGCAGAACCTTTCACACAAAACCAAGGAATTTTAATGCATAAATTAAAAATACTAAATTCTTAGTATAATTATTTATAATGAATTATATTAATTAATTTCGATAAAACCTTTCCAACAAATTCAAGGAATTTTAGATAAAGATATTAAACAATCTCATTATGGCTATTACTGGTAGACCAAATTAGAGTTTTAATATTTTAGACCAATTTACGAGTCAACTATAAAATCTGTTATGAAATTACAGTATATTATTATTATTATTACTAATATTGATTATTACTATCATTGTTATTACCTTGAATGGTTGTACGAACAGAACCGAAGTGAAGAAAGAGATAACCAAAGAAGTCAGCCACTTATTGGTTTTCTCTTCTCCAAACTGAATTCCATAGGCCCAGAGGAAGAATACGGACACGCCCATTGAGACGACAACCAATAGCCACGCAACGTACCGACACCACCATGGCAACAGGAAGGGGCGTTTCCATGGGCGGGGCCTAACTTGGCTTCCCGAAAGGTGATTGGCTCCCATGGCTTGGAGAATGCGGGACGGCCGCCAATGGCGTGGCCGCGATTTGCGGAAAAATAACACAATCAGAAAAGAAGGCGGGAAAACTATGAGGTCGGACATGAAGCCAACGCCAATCTGGAAATAATAATAAATGGTAAATAATAATAATTATAATAATTATTATTATTAAAACAGCAATAATAGCAATGGTAAGTGTAATACTACTACTACTACTGTTATTACTACTATTACTATTGCTGTTGCTGCTGCTACTAGTACTACTACTACTACTAACACGATTAGTACTACCACCACCACTACTGCTAATAATATAATACTAAGAATAATAATGATAATAGATTAAATCACCTGTTCAGTGCTGAGTTTGATTGGTCCCAAGGAGAAGGTATTGGTAGGTGCGTTATCACCGGTTAACTTTCCGTACCACATGGCGTTAACCAGCATTGACAGGTAGAGCAAAGCAACGCACGATGATAGACGCTCAACCCGTGTAAACCTGAAAATAAATATTAAAATTATCATAAAATTAAAACATTAATTTCAATGTAAACATTAAATTTTATAAAAATATTATGTCATCAAACTGAACACTTTTAATGAATTATATTCTTAAAAATTTATCAATATTAATAATGAAAATTACAAAATAAATATGATTAAATTTAAACCAATCTATTTATTTAGTTATTACAGTAAAGGACATTTATAACAACTATTACACCTTACTATACGACTAACACTAATACCGAATATTAAAACTAATTTCAAAAAATTATAAGAATCAGTATTGGCTATTAATAATTAATTACAATACTTTGAGGCGCTGGTGGAGCAATGGTTAAGACCTTAGGTCAAGACCATCACGCCTCATCTCTGGGTCTGTGGATTCGATCCCACTCGACTCCAAGTGAGACCTTTCCCTGACCAGTGACCCTAGCAGTTGAATCTGCAATCCCTCCCCCTGGGGTCAGGGGCTAACGCCCGCATACCCGTCAATGAGATTTAAAAAAATATATAATAATTCGTTTATAGAATTTTGCCTTGATCGAGGTGATCTGAGGAATACCGAGAACCATAAGTGTCCGTCCCGGAGTTTGTTGGAGCTCGTGGTAGCGAAGAGATGCCGGAATTCTGTGATTTGTTCTTTGCCAGCAACAGGTAGAAGTCTATCGATCTAAATTTATAAGAAATTAAATTAGAATAATGTATAATAGTAAAATACAATTAATAGTAGTATAGAATAACAAATTAGTAAGTTTGTAGTTAATGATCAAGTATAAGATATACAATATAAATAAAATAAATATTTGTGTTATTCATATTAAGTTGATAATTTATTATTAATATATTTATGAATTCAAGTTATTGAAATACTTTGCCATCAGCTTCTTCCAGGGCAAACCAGCAATCGGCGATGAAGACAAATTTTTCCCCCGTTTGGACATCTCGGATAACAATGTAGTTGAGAAACCAGGACGCGTTACGACCTTCTCCAGAACTGTCGTGCCAGATCCTCAGATACGTCAGATTACCCAGTCGTCTAAATGCAAATACCTTAATGAAACTACAGGTAATACGGATTATAAAATTGATAAAAATATGACGGGATCTCTTCACGCCAAATCAGTGGCAGGGAAAGCTGTGTGGAAACTACAACAATTAACTACTATATGCAGGCGCTACTGGGGTCTCCAACGAGACAACATGTGCAATTTACATATATATGAGCCTAATATTAACGTACGCAGCAATTTCTTAGAGCATTACTAAAACAAGCCATTTTAAAACTATCGAGACAGTCCATCGCAGGGCAGCCCTGTTGATAAGTGAAGCGACACTCGAAACAACAACAACAGCACTGGAGGTAGAAGTAAATTTGCCACCACTCCGTATAAACTTCCAGAATTGGAATTACAACGAAACGTCTAAATACCCAACTGCACTTGAACTGGCGTATACCGACCTTCGAAGGAACATCCCGGAAAGAGATCTGCAACGGCTAGAACAAACAGCCAAAATGCAACAGCTCCTGGAATGTCGAGAATTTGTCTATAACCTTCCTCGATCCAGTTATGGCCAAATATGAAATTTTACCACTTCGATCCACTGCTGCTTTACACATTTACATAGAGGGATCGAAATGTGGTGACAGAGTGGGAGCTGCGGCTGTAATCCTGGACGTAAATAACAGGAACGTCCACAACAAATCTTGCGTGCTTCCAGAACACGCTTCAGTGACCCAGGCAGAACAGCTAACCATGCTGAAGGCGACTGAATTTTCCCTGAACCTCGACACCATTCACCGAATCAACATCTACTGGGATAGTCAAGGGTCTCTTGAACTATTCCAAAACGCCAAACGCGATAATACTCTCGCTGGGGAAATCATGAAATGGCTCAAAGCTTAATAAGTACTAAGTATGGTAACTACCGGTTACTTATTTGATTATTCATATTTAAAACTGATTAAAGTATTATTAAATTCATTTTCGACCTTAATGATCAGCTTGAAGGTTATTTATATTTACTCAATTTCGATGAGTGTTAATTAACCATAAAGCGATTAGTACAACTTTTCTTTCCTTGCTGTAGGTTAACAGATATTGAAGAGTATTCAAATGCTTCAAAATAATCTAGTTTAAATTTAAACTTTAATTCAAGTTAAATTTTACCGAGGGACTGCCATAACGAAATAGTCTGTCGCTCCTTTGCGGAAGAGTTTGCGTCGCGGGTCGTCCAGCGTCCGCACTCCGCTGTCGTCTTCATCCCCAGACACGATAAACTGCCAGTAAAACACAAAATTAGTTAAGTCTAATTTAACTTAATTAAAAAAAACAATTTAATCCTTATATCAAGATACTGGATTAAAATAGTTAATAGTGGAAATAATTTTAATTGTAAATTATTCACTCAATAGCCTTATTCAAGGTATTATTTCGACTCCAAAACATATATATTTAATACATAATATTAATATTTCTTTTAATTTTTATTAAAGTAAATACCCTTAGTTATTTTTAATATACGTACCAGCTACAACGTTAATTCATTTTGATGAATTTAAGTGTAATCACGTTGATTTAAAAGTTATGAAAATTTAATAAATATGGAAATTTAACTAAATAAAATAATGGAATATTATTTAAATTTACTTGAACTTGCGAATCAGTATCAGCGTCCGCTTTGTCCGCTGTAAAAACCAGGATCTCGTAAAGGTACTTATCCCAGGTCGGTTATCAGGTAACGGAGTCACTTCCAACTATCAAATTATATTATTATTATCAGTTATGTAAGATCTAATCTAGCCACGCAAAAATGAGCCCGAGCAATGGTGTTATATACCGTACAGAACAATGTAAAACGGCACCATTACAGCGTCTTTCCGTACTTTCTCAGTTACTTTTTACAGTGCATTTTTCACACTTGGTTGCATCGACTTAATGTAAAACTACGTTCGAATTGCCTACGAGTTCAAGGTCACCAAAAGGGCACCGCAAAAAGCACCGTCATTTTTAAGTGGATAGAAAAACAGATTAGATTAGTTCACCTGCTGCTGATCTTTCCTATCTTGGATACTCGACCAGATGAGTAGTAGTAGGTAGACAGTCAGTGTGACGATGATAGTCAAGTAGATAGTTATGTTATCAGTGAAGGATGCATGTGCAAAAACATATGCGAAATCTATCGTATTGGGAGGTACGAAAAATCCTGAACCAAACGAGCTCAAATGTGTGGAATAGCAAGTAGTTAAACTACTATCTCCAGAGGCAACCTTAATCATAAAATAAATAGTTAATAATTAATAATACATATAAATATAAATGAAATAATTACGGAAAGTCCTTTAGTTGACCATGCCTTTGATTTAGGATCAAAGTAATAGCATCCGGACGAAGAAATTTTTAAATTATAATCTGATGTTAAGTTGATCCAGGTTAAAGATCCTAGTGGATTACGGGACGATGATTGGCTGATAGCCGTTAATGGAACTGCTGGATACGAAGGTATCTTAACTTGCAGGATTCCCACAAAATAGCGGCCAGTAGAATTGCTTAAACCGGCAGTAGGTAACGAGTAAATAAAAGTATCTACAGAAATAATTCAAGTTTAATCATAGCTCAATATTATTAGTACGTAGTTAGTAGTAAAGTATTATGATTTACTATTTATTTTAGGTAGTGAAGGAACTAGGATTGTATGGTCGGCTTTCTGCAGGGTTGGCATAGCTTCCCGGCTGATGAGGAGTACCAGCGTTTGATCAGGGTTACCTGGAGTGATTTCTACGTGCAGGGTTACACCAGGAGTAGTGACATTAAACATGGAGTAGGCAATGGGAATAGGCCATAAGCCTAAAGCCTGTGTTGTATTCACTGCTGTTGGTCCTATTAATAAAAAAAATCTCATAAACAATTTTGAAACTATATTCTCATTATTATATATTATTATTATTATTATTATTATTATTATTATTGTTATATGAATTTGCAGTATAGCTATTAATATTTTAATATTACAGGCTGTATTTAAATCAAGGCAACAAGTATTCATTAACGAATTATTTAGACAATAATAACTGTAATTAATGAAAAAATTATTAAAAACAAGAAAATTAAAGAAAATTTGGTAAATTAAAGTATTTAGTAATATTTTATACATTATTAATAGTCTAATTAAAATATGAACATAAACTAGAATATTATACATCTTATTATATCCTCTGAACAAATAATCTTGTAACAGCTTTACGTATATATTATTAAGAACGTGAATGAATGCTAAATCGATTAATAATTAAAATGTCATAAATTTAATCATTCTTTTACCTGGAATAACGCGTATGGGATTACGTGGGATCTTTAGAGTTACTGGAGGATCTAAGTTTTGGACATCCAGAAGCGACAGATTTCGATCCATGATATCCACATCGATGACATACGTATCAGGCGATAGCAAAGCAGCAGTAGGTCCCGCAGACTACGTAAAATTTTTTCAGTATCGCTAAATATTGTAAACATAAAGTTAAGTTACTCGAGTCAGGACTGGCCAAACAGTAGAGGCCACACCAAAGGTTTTATTCGCGCAAGTTAAGGCTGAGTCTAATGGAGAATTCCCTCTTGTAGTAGTGAAAGGAGAAACTGTCGATTGGGTGGACGCTAGTGCTGCTACTGTAGAAGCTGTTCCAGTAGAAGCTGTAGAAGTTCCTCCAGTAGGTATCAAGGTAGTTACTTTTGTAGAAGTAGTAGGGCTAGTAATAGTAGTAGTAGTCATAGTGGTAGTAGATGTAGTAGTAGTTGTAGTAGAGTACGGACAGAAGTTTGGAGGGAAAGTTATACTAGCCCCACTGTTTCCGTAAGTAAAAGTAGCATTCCGCATATCTTCAATGGAGACCCTACAACAATTAGTTGATAGTACAGTTAAGTTATATTAAATATTATATTTAGTTCCAGCTATAGTTTACATCTTGGACCCTACAATAGCAATTTAATAATTAGTAAATTAAAACTAGTTAAGCCATTATACTAAGTTCCAGGCATAGCTTACATCTTAGACCCCCAGAACAGTTAACTGATAGTTAGTACAGTTAGATAATATGAGCTATCACGTTTAGTTCCAGGTATACTTACATCTTAGAGGTGAGTACAACTCCACTGAGTGAAGAGGTTTGATACGATTCTCCAGTAACCATCATGGATAACATTTTCTTGTGTAAATTTAACGTAATATCCATCAGCTGGGATATTTGTCCAGCGGATCCTGTTTTCGTCGTGTCCAGAACGTTACCCCGAAGCTGGAGATCAGGATCTGCTGATACTTCCATAAACGCTACAAAAAAAAAATAAAAATAATTATTATATGTTAATGAATTACCTACTGTTCTGATATATTTAGTTAAATAAATAAATTCATAGAGTAGCGTTAAATGTTCAGAAATAATAATAATTAATAAGCCAGTTTAGTTACATATTAATTTATGAAATATTCGACTATTCCATCGTAGATAATATGAATATATAAAATTATATCATATTATACTATACTGATAAGTGATAATGTTCTCGTCTTAAATGTATTTTACATGTTTTTGTATTTTATAATAATTTTGAAATTTTTGTCCTACGATCGTCTCCCAAGTCGGTGTCGTAGAACCAAGTGCCGGCAGAGCGGACATCAGCAGGCGGTAGGTGGTAAGGATCGTTTGTTGACAAAATATTCGTGACTCCCTATAATTAATATATAACATATTATTAATAACATATAAAACTAGTTTCAAAAATGAAATTAAATCTATTAACCTGCGAAAATATCTAATTAAGTTACAAGATTACCGTACAATTATCAAAGTAAAATATGAGATGATTCACTAAGATATTACAACGTACCATAACAAAGCTTCCCATAGCGTCCACCAGGTTAGTGACAAGTGGTAGCAACTGTGTGGGGGTAGCAACGAGTATCGTGTCTATGCTCCCATTCATTTTCTTTATGATACTCATTGCAGTATCGCGTAGCGTAGACGACAAAATGAGTGAACTGATTCCTTCAACCGAAGTTCCTCTAAGGATCGATGCTAAAGTCGAGCTTCCCGATTCCAGCATGGCTAAGGAATCGAAGGGAACATTCTGCTGGAGAAGCTGCAGAGCTGCTAACTTTTGCTATTTTTAAATATGACTTGAAATATTAATTACAATTCTATAGGATTTTTTCTGATCCTTACCGTTGTTGCAGCTAGAATAGCATCTTCGGATTGCGTTAAATTTTTCGTGTTATCTATTTTTAACGAACTCCATGAAGCGCTGGATTGCACAGCCATTAAAGCGTTAACGGACATCATCAATAGTTCAGGATCGCCTGATCCTTCAGCAAGTTGTAAGGCTCTGGAAGCTAGGAAATCGTTATACTGCTGCTGTGAAGGTATCATAGCCTTTTACAGAAACAAAAGTAATGAGTTATAATATATAATTATTGTTATTTCTTGGGATACCTTTAAGGTACCAACTGAATACGTTGTCACGCCATTCCACATATCCGTAATGTTTACAAAGAGGTTAAAATTTCCAGCTGGTAGGATAATAGATGCAGGAATAGGGATATTTGAGGATCTTAGTGTTTGCTGTCCAGTGAGAGTACTATTTGCAGTTACAGGCAAAACTAGGGAAAAAAATTATTATAAACATATTTCAGTTTATTATTCATTAATGAAAATATTATTTTACTATGTTACTATACGTTATATTTCACACAGAATTTTATTTACGAAACGTACGAAATATTAATAAAAAATCAATATCAATTTTTAAGTTGATTGTAGTTACCGTAGTACGTATAACTTTGTATGCCGATACTTTCCGGATCGATCCATTGTTGGCAGGTCACGGTAGCAGAGTCAATCAGTGCGTAGAAAGACGTGCTACTCACAGTACAAGTCCCGTTGACTGGAGGTCTATTGACGTACACTACGTATTCAGCAGACCCTTCGTTCAAGCAAGTCCAGCAATTAATTAAAATTATAATAATGCAGTTCTATGACTTGATGAATATAATTATATAATAATTAAATAATAACTAATTTACTTATAATAATTAAAAATTGATGGTGATACACCGATTCATTTCAGTGCCTTGTTAAGTAAAATTCTAATGTTAAATTTAATAAACTAATTAACACTGAGTAGTAGGACTTCTACATTACATGTTTTAATATTTCATATTGGTTATTTAATTATGAAATTATTTATAATTTTTGGAATTTGGCACATTTCTGCAATTTAAATACGATTGAAAACGTATGTTATTGACCTAGTAATTATAGCGATTTCCTTAATCATTAATAATACGTCAGTAATTACATCAAAATTTATAATAATTTATAATAACTTACAAAGTAAACATTTTTATGTTATTACATTACTACCGGGTAATCAGACTTGATACCTGGAGCTTTAAAATTGGGACTAGTGACACTCAGTCCAATCCTGAATGTTTCCAAATCCTTAAAATCATCAAAGAAGCTGCTACGGATGCTGATCTCTGATGTGGATAGTCCAGAAGCGTAGCTACTTAGCGGTACTGGAGTAAAATCATCGTTGATATAGGCTTCCAAGTACCAGTCAAATACCGAATTCGACGAGCAGTTTGAAGTACAACTACCTGTTGAATTAAAATAATTAAAAAGACTCAATTTAAATTAAGAATAAATTTTATACTAATTAACGCAAGTCGATTATTTCGGTTAACGTACAAGACTCCTTCCGTTGGCTGGCACAGCAAAGGATTCTGGCACCTTTAAAATACAAAATCCAATTAATTTTTCCATTAATTAGACATAATTAACTATAACTGTAACTATAAGAACCTACTAAAACGTAAAATTTATTAAAATTTACTTGACTGAGACAATAGGAACAGGAGTATCGGTGATATAGACATCCAGGAAAGAACTGGAATTCCTAACATCTTTGCTTAAAAATAAAGTGATCCTGTAACTGTTATTCACAGCTATGAAAGAGTCCACAGGGATCCTGAAGCTTCCATTAACTACGGCAAGATATCCTGGAACATTTAAGTACAATTAAATTTTTCTAAATTTTATATATTAATTAATATAACAAATTACCAGGTCCGTATCCAAAACAGCCTCCGTTATCAACACTATTTTTAATCATAGTTTGATTAACGTTAGTTTCAACTACTGTTTCCGGAACAGGCGATAGTCGATGACAATACCATCTGTAGCTAAAATTCTATGAATAGAAATATATTATATTAAAATTAAAGATTTTATAAACATTTTTTAAAGACTTTGTTCTTAGGATCGTCAGGATCTATTGACCACTGATCTGCAGCAACGTCCACAGATTGTCCAGGACCTCTTTTGATGATAGTGACACTATTTTCAATTATCGCCGGTTGAAGATTTGAAGGCAAAACGCGGACGTACGTAGATGCAAGTCGAGTCAGTAGAAGATTAGGATCCAAAACTGAAGGATCTTTTACACAAAAAAAAGTAAGACAAAAATTGCCTTTCCTGGGATTCGAACCCGAGACCTTTTGATTTAAGGATCGCTTACCAGACATGGTGAGAAAATAGGAGATTTCGTAAAGACCAACCGGTAGAAATCCTGCAGGAATGGATAAAACCGAATAATTCCAGGACGATAAAATATTTTTTATGGAATAGTTGCAAGGACTTTCTGACTCGATTCATTCAGCCGAACAATAGACCATTCCTTTCTGCAGGGTCATATGCAATTATTTAAAATTAAGATTAGGATATAACTGAAATGAATAAACACTTTGTGCTTAAAGTCAAGCTGCAATTAATCAATCCACGTCCCGTAAGTGTCAAGCCGTCACTTCGGTTCACAGTCATCGGATTGCGGAAATCCGTAGAATTCGGAAGTACGTAAACCATTGGAGGTTTACAATTCTTCAGATTCGTTACAGTAATCGGAAGTAATCGTGTCAAATCAGTTACAGAATCGCGAGCATAGGCGGTAACGTTGTAAGCTCCAACTTTCCTATTCATTGTCAAAGTAATTTGATTTACAGCAAATATAGTAATGTACTAAACTTACGTGTATACGTGTGTAATGTTCACAGTAGTGTCCACTACTAAACTATCGTTAAATTTAGCTTTAGGATAGTAATTTAAACAAGACGGAGCTTCCCCAAAAGACACTAGTGTTGATCCATCGCCGAAATCGATTGCAAGGCAAGTTCCAGCACCGAGAGACAGTAACGAAATTTGAAATAATTTCGTTTCGTTCTGGAATATTAATTTATTAAAAATTTACTTAATTAATATAGTTCAAAGTTAATTACCGGACTTGTGACAATAAACAAATCCGAAATGTCCAGTCCGTTTAGTTCTCCGGTAATGTTAAATGGAAGGTAAACTGTAACTCCATTAGGTTGCAAATTATTGTAGGCCGAAAGTGAGATGTTATACGATCCCTCCTATAGGTTTAATTCAAATTATAGTTTATTATTCGTAATTTTACTGTTTTCTAGTACTTCAGTGAATATGTGATCGTAGAAATATCCCACAGGATTAAATGGATTCGTGACGTTGATTTGCTTGAGTAAAGTTCCTGTGTCTACGTCTCTCAGTTCGAAATATTCAACCGTTCCTGGAAAGTTAACATTTGTACATAATTAATTCATATAGCAATAAAAAATTAAAAACCTGAATAAAATTTATTACTTAGAAACAATTTATTAAGAAATATTACATCGGATAATACTACAATAATTCAATAATGTGGTACATTTAGGGCTTATGAATAAAATATATTTAATTATGAATATTATATATTATTACGGAAATACCGTCAGCAACTGCCAGGTTAAATCTAATAGTATAATTAGCCGGAAACACTGAATGGCTATTTCCGAATCCCGACCCCAGGCTCCGCTGACAGTACGGTACTTCAGCACCCCGTTCAGTCCTGTGATACCGCGGAGTATCATAATCTAATAACATGAAAAAATTAATTAAATGAATGTACGTAAAAATTAACTGAATAAAATAACATGCATTATAATATATCAAACATATAATATAATACAGTCTTGGACATTAAAAAACGATACACCAACTTGAGATAGGAAGAAAAAAGGTAAATGATTGGTCTAATTAACTCTTAATCAATAAAATTTGCGATAGGATTGGGCAGTTAAATGCTTGTAGGAGTCTTCATGTCATTCCTATCTAAGTTGGCGTATCGTTTTAATTGTCCAGGACTGCACATGTGGTACAATATAAAAACTTTATCGTAAAGAAATTTATAGAATAAAAATAACATGGAATACAATTAATAAAAAATGAGTAGTAAATAATGAATAAATAATAATGATAAATTATTAAAGTACTATTCACCTCTAGTGAAGTATTTTGGCTGGAAACGAAATTGTAAATCTGTGCTTGGACTTGGTAGTACCCATGGATACCGTAGGTATAAGTTAGGGGATACGTAGATATAGTTGAACCTCCACTACTATCCAGGTTAACAAGCTGAGTAGTGCTACCATCACCCAGTTAACCCCTATGGTAGCATTGGTAGGATACGGCGCATTCCTTACAAGATTCAGCGTCGCTATTAAATAAAAAATTATTTTATTATAATAATTATAAAATTTATATTTAATATACCAGGAGATCCAGAAAAGAAGTCGATCAATCCTGTCTGGAAGCTCCACGAAGGTAAAACAGGATCCTGAACGACGACATTCAGGATCTTCGTATTATTGATATTACTAAAATTCGCCATTAACAGAGTCAAGTCGTTATAGACTGAGGTATTCAGAGCGTAGCTTCCTGCTGTGTTGTAAGCAAAACTGTCAACTGCCGTTAACGTGGACACCATATCTTTTGTAATGTTTGTTCCTTCGCCTGGTAGAATTGTATACGTCCACGGTTCTCCCTGAACAAGGTCGAAACTGACTGTTTCTGGAACTGAGGATTCAATGGCGATGGTATTGGTATCGATAGTGACATTCGGGGTTATGGAAAACCACTTAAGAATCACTGGAACTTGGCATTTTGTAGAGTTCTGGAACAATGTTCCTGTTCCGGTCTATGAAAAAAAAATTATTTTTAATATATATATTTATTATATATATATATATATATAATATATATATATATTACATATATATATATATGTATATTTAACATTTATCAATACGGAATAATTTAAATTAAAATAAACCGTAAAGTCTAAGTGGAATTAATTTATATCTCATCCTTGGACACGCTTTGAAGTGTCTATGGGTAAAACTGGGACTGTCCCCGGATTCGACAGATTTGCTCAGTTCATTGGTAATGAATTCAGCTACCAACTAGTAAGTGGTAGTAACACTACAGACTAAATCAATGAATTTTATCAACGTACAATCAGCAGCATTAAAACTAAATTTAATTTTAATCAAATAGATAGTTCAACTACTAGATAACTACTAGATATTTAAAACTAATAGATAAATTAAACTATTTTAATTAAGGAATTTTATTGTAGGTCATACATTGACGGTAAAGACGATAGGGTTGCTGGTATCGGAGCAAGTGTTGTTGAAACTAATTGCTGGAATCTCCGCCGCAGTCAGTTGAAGCAGTGCTGTAGCCGAACTGCATAATACAAGAAAATATTATTAGAAAATAGTTTGATAGTCAATAGCAAATAAAAAGTTAATAATTAAATATAACTAGGATTATAAAATAAAATTTAAACTTTATAATAAATAATAATGCCCTTAACTACGACTAGTAGTAAGTAACTACTTGTATGATTGAATCACAGTCTGCAGTGCTTCCGCTTTGCAGGGAAATTCCCTGAAAAAGGGAAATATGAGGTAGGAGGGAAATGGGAAATCTAGTGCAGTTTTACGTTCCAGCATGGAGGGGAAATAAGGGAAGAGGGAAAATGTTAAAGGTACTAATACAGACTTATATTTCGGCACGGTGGGAAAAAGGGGAAAAATAAGGGAAGAGGGGAAAATATAATTTCACTAAAACAACCTTACATTTTAGCACAGTGGGTAAAAAAAGGGGGAAGTGACATTTCAAGCGAAGGGAAAAAAGGGAAACAGAGACCTCTTTAAGGGGAAAGGGAAAACTAGAAGTGGATATAGTGACTGTCAGTTAACTACTATTAATTTTAACTTTAATTAAAACTTAACTGTTAAACTAATTTACTTTTCCAAGGTGCCAAGACATCCTGGTGCACTGCAGCTTCCAGTAACAACAAGTCCAGGTTCCAGCCAAATATTTAAATTCTTTAAATCGTAAAAATTGTATCCCACGTTGTTAATCGTTACAGGGACACTGATATAAGGAACGTAAGTAGGTGTTGTTCCGGTCAGAGGTGCTGGACACTCTTCGTTAACATTACTGGAACAGAATCCAGCGAACAGAGCTTCTGGACAACTGTTGTACTTGAAGAACTGCGTACTGGAACATTCAGTTTTGTCCAGAGAGGGGCATTCCCCTTGTGGATGACATAAGCCATCTAATGGGCACAAGGATCCGGTAGAACAAACAGCCCTGGAAAACTACAAATAATATTAATAATAAAAATATAACTACTATAAATAATAAGGATAAAATAAGGATGCAAGAAAAAAACGAACCAGAGTATACATGGTACAATAGACTGATTTAATAATAATATATGAATATTTACAATAACAATGTAAATCATACATAATATTCTAGCTCACCAATATAATAAAGTAACTGTACACTGTACTTACTTGAAGTGTATGAAGGTTGAACAGAATAAATATAGTACAACATAATTGACTAACAATATGTAACATTCATACAATAATAATATAAATATTGTATAATATTATAATACTACAAGCACGATATAAAGATCAATAACATACGGTACTATAAATATAGTAGACTAAAAATCAATTACTTGGAGTGTGAAAGTTCCAGTTTGATTCGCCCAGTACTCGATGGAGCTGGCAAACGATAGTTTGCGGATTACTGCATCCGTCAACGTGAAATCAGTTGCCGGAATAGTGGATAGTGGAATAGTTGTGTTGTCTTTTGGTGGGAAGTTTCCGTAAGAACTCCACACAGTATCTATATTGAGTGGTAATCATAAGAGTGGTAGGAATAGTAGTAAGATAAGTAGCAGGACTAGAAGTGACAGTAGTAGTAACAATAGTAAGACAAGTGGCGGTAGTAGATATAACAGTAGTAATAATAGTAGTAGTAGTAAGATAAGTAGCAACACTAGAAGTAGCTGTAGTAGTACGAGTAAGATAAAATAGGAGTACTAGAAGCAGCATTAATAGAAATAGTAGTAGTTCTAGTATTGTTGTAGTACCAATAGTAATAGTGGTACTAATAGCGGTAGTAGTGAAATGAGTTAACTAGTCCAATCACACTCTAAACTACCTATTCCGTTTAGGTTGAAACTAGTTCCAGTGCTGAAACTAGTTTTGACAGTAAAGTTGTAGCCCAGCACTGCAATGGCGCATCCATACGAAGTGTTGTATTTAACAACAGGCGGGCAGTCGACTACAACAACCTCACTCGGTTCGTTCCAGGCAAACTTGAGAACCTGGGACAACGAAATTCCAGTCGTTCCCTGTATTGCTTTAACCGTAATAGCAAACGTTCCAGGAACCGAATACGTATTGATGTTACTCGTTCCTAAACCTCGACCATCTCCAAAATCGTACTGGAAAACTGCAGTACCAATATTCGCTACTGCAGTTACAACAGCAGTCTATAATTAACACAATTTGATTAAATTAAATCACAAATTAAGTTCGTAAAAATTACACGTCCACTAGGCCCAGTAGCTGCTACAGTAGCATTTAAACTAGTAAGCAGTACACTGCCACTAGCGTAAACGCTATAGAAACCATCAGAAGCTCCAGGTTGTGAGCAATTGGAATTATCAGCTGCAAGTTGCAGGATCGGTTCAACTTCTAAACTTCCGCAAAAACATATTATTTCCGCTTTAGTGACTCCAATAGCTGCGTAAGAATATTTTCCAGCTCCGCATTCCAAGATACACGTATCAGTTGTTACGTTATCTGCTACAGGCGCTGGAACAACTAAGACAGGATTCAGAGGATTTGGATCATTGTAGCAGGATCCGTTTAAAAGAGCTGCTTCCACTAATCCTATAACTACAAATCAAAAAGCATTAGGTCAACTAGAATAGTAGTTTTTAGTGAGATAACTACTTACCCCAAGTAGAGTTAACGGATGAAATTTCTTCATTTTACTTCATTGACTAACAGTTGTAGACTTCAATACACCAGAACAAAGACTACGATTTGATTAAGTTGATACTTCACCTTATATGAATGTTAAAAAACGTGACCTGTAACCAAGCAAAGCAGTGGACAACAGATCAATCGTTCAGCAGCAATCACGGGTTGACCCTGAATGTAAATTGCAGGTAAAACTCGACCGTGTATCACGTCAAGTGTATTGATTTCCAATTGAATTCACATAATCTATTGGTGTATACTGTATAATAATAGTGAATAATGGGTATAATAATGGGAGAGTAGAACTTTAAATAACGAGACAATAAGTTCTAATAAGCTGAAGATGGCGTAAAACATTAGCTCTACTAATATAGCTAAATTTTAAGCAAGTTATACATCTATTTACGCAATCCTAGTTACTTAAGTGCTTTTAGAACATTTAACGAATGCTTTTGTCACCAGTTTTCGGGTATAAATGCGACATAGGTAGTATTCATTAGTGAAGCATTAGTAGCAGGTTAAAAGTTTTTTTCCAGATTTTCTTCTGTTTTCACAGCTTGTTGTCTGGTTTGGGGGGCTCAGTATTTTCTGTTTTATGTTCTGCGGCTTCTGCTGCAACTGGGATATCTTCAGGTGGTAACTGGACAACGGCGGCATATGGCGGGGGTGAAACAGAGTAGGCTGGCTTCTCGGCAAACCTTGGGTCGCTGACAGCAGTCGCGTAATCTGGCAAATCAGTGCCGATTGAGACTCGAGACACGGCGGGAATGTCAAACAGGGCCTGTCCTTCATAATCAGACGCAATGTGCGAGTCGTGGATAGCAGTCGCTGCTATTAAAAATAATGATAATTTAAAGTTCGATTAAACTGTTTAGTAAGATCTACCTGCAGCACGAATGGCTAGGTACTTGTAACACTTCCAGACCATGTTGATGCAGTACGCCTTGATGAACAGAATAAACAGCATGACAGCCAGCAGTAAAAGCGAGAGACACTGAGGGTCCATCGACAAGAGCCTCTCCCTCATCGGTATGTCTCGATTGCGGGCTACCATCGCTCGTATATCAGGAACGTAGGACAAAAAACCAACTACTGACAAGCTGTACAATTTATTCAAAAATTTTAGATTAACTCTCAATGTTATATGGGATAGTGAATTATACCTCGTAACACAGAAGTTAAAAACTTGAAGACAGAAAAACGGCATCAGACAGGAAGCTTTGCCTCTTATTGCACCGTAAATCATAAACAGGGTGATGGCCATTGTGCATAGGGTTACCAGCATGTTCATGTTCAGGTCTTCTGTAAAGTTATTTAATATAAGACACAATTGACTTTTTACAAATGTTAATAACTATCATACGAGGCTTGAGTTCTGGATTTTTGAAGCAGTTGTTGGAAAATGGAGTGCAGAGTAAAGCATCGACCATTTCCGGCTCGGGCGGGCTGTAGACGGGTGCGGGAACCGATTCTCCCACTGGTAGAGCGTGCGGCTCTTCCTGCACTTCACTCTGAGGAGTAGGAAGCAGTGAGAGACTGACGTCTGAAGGAATAACATCTGCCTGACGGATTCCATGCGGGTGAAAAATGGCGAGTGCTATAGCGGCTAGCGACAGAATGTGGAATGCCTTACAAATCAAAGGTAAAAATGTTGATAAAATGTAGATTTTTATGGTTTTAGATGAATTTAACATCTTACCAAGTGTATGATGCCCAAGAAAATCGTAGAGGTGCGGACATGGCAACAGAAAAATGTTCGCCAGCGGTTGCCATCTTCTTCGTGTTCAGTATCTCCACGTACCAAACCGAACGGCCCAAATTTAAATCGCATTTCTTTGTTTTCTTACAAGACAATATCTTCAGACGATTATTGAATGCAATATCTTACTGTTGTGTGCTTCAGCAGCTCAGGAACTTGAAAATAGGTCGTAAGAGACCCGGATCAAAACATTGGCCGGGCCCAGAGAAAATGGCGGCGATAAAACTGGACCATAACAAGATGTCTAAGGTTGTCAGGAGGTCGTGCAACACACACGTAACTGAAAACCATTAGGAAATAGTTCAAACTTTGCTCGCTAGAGGACGTTGTAAACCGATACAATAAATGGCGCCTGATTTTAAAATTGTTTTTTTTCATCTACAGTTTACTTCCGTTAGATTAATTAATGATTCGTATTGGATTAATGATTTATAATTATGTATTCCCACTATATATATTGTATTACTTACTAGATACTAGCCTAACATATTGAAATCATATCTGTTAATTACTTGCTTAATTATGACTTATTTTTCACTTGAGATTTATGCGGTTATGATATTTAATTCGAAATAACCATTTTAATGTTATAACTAGT
Source organism: Eulimnadia texana (assembly GCA_002872375.1). Taxonomy (NCBI): domain Eukaryota; kingdom Metazoa; phylum Arthropoda; class Branchiopoda; order Diplostraca; family Limnadiidae; genus Eulimnadia; species Eulimnadia texana. The sequence goes on along the minus strand of NKDA01000002.1, from coordinate 9,712,376 downwards.
AGTAAATAAGCATAATTTACACGCTGCAAAATATTTGAATTTAAAATAAAATACTAATAACACACAGTAAGGCGTATACAAATGGATTTCTATATTTACGTCTGTATTTTATTTACAGACACATCAACTTTGATATTTGCCTAATCCTTTGATAAAACTGTAATATCCAATTCAAATTCAAGATATCTAACACTTGGTAAACTTAACCTTTAACTAACAGATAACATCAAACAAACTTCTACAACCGATAGCCATATATGTTTAGCAAACGAGACTTTTATAAATAGTTGAAAAGCTTCTTGACGTTTTAAGGATTCAAAATGCTCAATCCAGTAGTTAGACTAGTAGTTGTGCTAGTGCTAGCGCTAGTAGGCACGGAAGCAGCTCGTCTGTCAGTCAGCGGACGAGACTTTGTTTTCAACGGACAGAAAGTCTTTTTGTCTGGAGTCAATATTGCCTGGAACTCTTACGGTTACGATTTCGGCAATGGAGCCTATCATTCAAATTCCAGAACGATCCTGGAAGGCTGGCTTACTGAAATAGCTGCTAATGGAGGGAATTCTATTCGTAAGCAACAGTTTAGATTTCATTATCTTTACTACATAAACAGTCATAAGTTAATAATTATTTTGTCAGGCATTTGGTTGCACATCGAAGGAGATAATACACCTGCTTATGACAGTAACGGTTACGTTACCGGTCCAGATACCGGTAACACGTTAATATCCGACATGAGAGAGTTCCTAGATTTCGCAAAGTCCCAAAATATCCTGGTTACTTTCGTCCTGTGGAACGGTGCGGTTCTTCGTAATGCAAATACTATTAACCTGTTCTGGGATCAGAGTAAACTGCAGAGCTACATCGATAACGCTCTGAAGGTATAAATGATTGTTAATGACACTAGTAATACTAAATATTAATTTTAAAGCCCATGGTGAGTGAACTGGCAGGTCATCCAGCACTAGGATCCTGGGAAATAATGAACGAGCCTGAAGGATCAGTCCTGAACAATGCAGCTAATTCCAATCCATGTTTCGATACTACCCTACTTATTTACAGTGGAGCAGGTTGGGCTGGAAATAACATTCCTATGGAAAAGTAAATTTATCTAAATTACTCAAAGTAAGTATTTTAAATGGGGATCTTTGTATAGCATTCAACGCCTTCATAACTGGATTGCCCATGCTATCAAAGAAGTGGATCCTGAAGCATTAGTAACTACAGGATCGTGGTCAGAGAAAGCATCCACCGACTCCTTCTCGGATAGCAGTAATGAAGAATTCAATCAATAACTCATTATTATTGTTATTAATTATTTTTTTTTAATTAGGAAACTACTGGTCTGACCAGTGTTTACTGGCTGCTGGAGAAAAACCATTAGGAACAATGGATTTCGTCCAGATACATTCTTATGCTTACAACAATCAATGGCCTGGACATGGGCCTTTTGTAGTAAGCAAATAACTAAATCAGTATCTAAATAGCAGTAATAAAGGTTAACATGATTTTAATAATCCATTGAAATATATTTTTCTACTAAATAGACTAATCCTAGTGATTATGGAACCTCCAAGCCGATTGTAATCGGAGAGTTTTCCCAGCAGTGTGGAGCTGGTGAATCTATTGAGCAGCTCTATGATTATGCTTACAACCAAAACTATCAGGTAAAAAGCCGATTAATAAATATTCTAAACACATACTGGTTAAGTATTTTAATGAGCAAAAGTATTTACTGCTAACTTGAGTTAGTAGTGATTAATAATGTAGATATATCAATATAAATAATAAGTAAAGTAGTAAATATTATTTATAAAATATAATACTAGTATATAATAATACTGTTCTGCAGGGAGCCTGGCTGTGGCAATACAATGGTTCTGACGGCTGCTGTGACAGTCGCGATGTGCAGGATTCTGCCTTGAGAACTCTTCAGGGTAGAAACGGAGCTGGTGGACTCGTTAATTTCCCTGTTAATTAAACTTATGATTGTTTTGTCTACCAACATCATCAAACGTTCTATCAATTTCAACTATCAACTATCAGTTGTTCATTTCAACTTTATCTAGCACAGGAACTGAAAGAAACGAAAAAATGAAATAGTAAACTTTGCGCAGAACTGATTTCCAACAATAAATTTAATGTGATTGGTATTTAAGTAAGTGAACAGTGACAATGCAAAGCAAAGTAATACACGAATTATTATGTGAGATACGAAATAATACTCTATATACGTGAACAAAGTAATAAATTTAATCTGCTATGAACCTACATCAAAAAGGTAAGTAAAATTATAATATCTAATAATCCAACTAATCCTATTTTTTTACTATTATTATTATTTTATGGATTTATTATATTTGTATCATGCAACTGACTGTATTTTGTTTTCATATCTTCTTGCATACCAACCGAAAAAATAACAAAAAATGTTAATTTTCCATGCGTATCACACGTAAATGTCGACGTGGCCTTTATGTGCTCAAAAAATCAGTTGTTCGAGTTGTTAGTTGACAGGGAAGTTGACAGTCCACCTGAACCGTTCCTTCCTCGCAGGGTCTGTAAACCGCGATCAATAGTGGGACGATCATTACTGCATTCCCCACCTGCGTTATACTGCCATGCCCAGATACCCTACAAGGTAAAAAAAAAAAATCACAAAAAATTAAGTCATAACTTAATACCGTAATGAAATAATCAATTACCTGATAATTTCGCTGGTAGGCGTAGTCGTAGAGCTGTTCAATACCCTCACCCTGAGCGCAGATCGAAGCAAATTCTCCGATAATCAGGGGCTTTGAGAGACCGTACGAACCAGCATCAACCTACAGAAAGCATATCCATGGTTAAATAATAATATAGTAAATTGTATTAGGATTAATTAGTAGAAATTTACTTTAAAAGGTGCGTTGGCATTCCAGTTTCCTCCATTACTGTAAGTATGCATTTGCATGAAATCCAGTTTGCCCATAGATTTACCACCAGCCGCAATCAAGCATTCATCTTTGTAGTAGTTTCCTGTTAAGTATAACTATTAAATCTACATTCGAAAAAAAGCTGGATTTAATTAGTACGTCCGTCGGAAAAGGAATCAGTCTGAGGCTTTTCGGACCAGGATCCCAAGGTAACCAACGCACTGGGATCTGCTTCTTTGATGGCGTGAGCTTGCCAGTTAACGAACCGTAGAATACTGGGACGTAATAAAAAATGAACACAGTCATCTGGTTTAAGTGAATAGAAATCCTTACTTCTTCATGGGAATGCTAAGACCAGTCCAACCAGCACCGCTGTTTGCCAGGACGTTAGTATCGAAGCAAGGATTGGAGTCACCAACTCCATTGCGAACCGATCCTTCAGGCTCGTTCATGATTTCCCAGGCACCCAAGGCTGGATGAGTAGCAAAAGCGCTAACCATAGGCTGAATACATCGAGCTTAACTCAGTTCATCCTTTCAAGACTTTCAAATGAGGCTTCTGTTACCTTCAGTGCATTGTCGATGTAAGTCTGGAGCTTAGAATCGTCCCACATCAGATTGATAGTGTTCTGATTCCTTAGATATGCACCATTCCAGAGAACGAAGATAACCAGGATATTCTTGCTCTTGGCAAAGTCTAAGAACTCCCGCATTTCGGAGATCATGGTATTGTCTCGATCGAGTCCGGTCACGTAACCATTACTGTCGTAAGCAGGTGTATTGTCTCCTTCTACATGCAGCCATATACCTGGACAACACAGAAAGTTTCACGTTGAGCTGTACTGACCCAAGTAATAGTTGCGAGTAATAATGAAAATCGCACAGATAGAAACTTACGAACAGAGTTGCCACCATTGTTAGCGATCTCGGTAAGCCACGATTCGAGAGCAGACTTGGAGTTTGCGTGATATTGTCCATTACCGAAGTCGTAACCGTAAGAGTTCCAGGCAATGTTGGCTCCGGACAAGAATACCTTTTGCCCGTTGTACAGCAGACTGTTCCCACTGACGGACAGCCGCCCTCAACATGGGAAACGGCAATTGCAACTGTGATGAGTATAGCTACTTTCAGCATTTCGGTGTGCAGCTATGAATGCCTCTGACTTACCTTGCTCTCGATTATATATGCCGTGGCACTCCCCTTACTTTTCTGATCTTCACAAGTGTTTACATTGATTTATCTCACTAAGTGGGTGCACTTTGATCGTTAGTTTAGTCCAACTAGCTAAGCTAGCTGGTCACTAAGTCAGCTAAGCTCCACGTGAACAAGTACGCCCACCTTCCTAACTTGTGGTGCGCACGCGAGAAGTACATTAGAATAAGAAGATTACGTGTTATCAGTCTTGTTTACATGTTTGATTCCTGATCGCGTGGCATTTAAAGAACTAAAAGGTTGTCTTGCTATTAACTGATAAGCTGTACTACTGCTACCACACAAGTTGTTTGTTTACACCCGCAAAAAATTTATTTACAATATATTGCTTAATATTGAACTTTCATTTTTTTTCCCTTCAATTTCGTATATCCAGGCAAAAACCATTGTTTTAAAAGTTACTATTTCCAGGATTTTCTGAAACTTTATAATTGTATCCATCAGGCGTTTGGGCAACCAATAGGCTCTCTCGCAAAACTTAACTCCTGGACGTCCGCTTCTGGGCTCCTACTGTAATCAACCGAGCAAACAGCATACCATACAAAACAGCTAATCAAGACACTCTTCCGAAAGTTAAATCTACATCGATTGTTTGGGATTTCAGCCCCATCTACTGAAAGTACTATTGCATACACCATATATTAACTATATAGATACATTGAATCACCATTCGTACGGAAAACTTTTATGAAGTTTCTTATTTTCAAAAGAACCGGTAACAATGAAACAGAAAACAAGAAATCAATCGGTATCGTATAATTAAAGACGTTATAGAAAAAGTTAGTTCAATACTACGTGTTACATAGTTTAAATAAAAAGGCACAGACGTTTTGATTCAACAAGTAAATCAACACTAAACAAGGAATTTCGAGAGAATGCCCGTTTGGATAAGCGAAACGTTTAAGTAATAATGTACTTAATATTTGCATCTGAATCTACTTAAGTAAGCTTAGAAACGTAACGCAGAATACCATGTTAAGTAGTAGCAAAACCAGTGTAAGTCGCTGCTGTTTCATCCAAGCCTGTGAGTGTGAGAAAACATTTTTAGTTAGCTCTCACATAAATACATTGTTAACCTACTTTTATAGAATCCGGTAAAGGTACTGCAAATTTCTCATTCGATTTTACTTGACAATCGTCTGCTGTGATGCGATTCAACTGCAACTCAGCTCCCTACACAAAATTTCCATATGAAATGCTGAACATAGCTGTTATTAAGTGTTTTTTTTTTACTTGTGTTTGAGTTGCCAGTTTTTGGAGATCGTTAGTGCTGGTGGACCTGCTCGTAGCGCAGGACTGGGTGTTGTGCAGCAGTCTCTTCCTGAATGCAGAGTCTCCCGCGAAGTTATTAGGATTTGACAGGGGCGGATTTGGACTACTCGCTTCAACAGCATTGCTCTGTTCAACAGGATTTACGAATCATTGTGACGTACTAATGCAACACGTCAGTGTTTCCACTTCGCATGGAATTCCCTCGGAAATGGGAAAATGAGTTCTGAACAGGGAAAAATAAGGAGAGAGAGAGAGAAAAGGGAAAATCTGGAGTATAGCCTTGTATCCAAGTACGGAGGGTGAAAAGGAGAAATTAAGGGAAGAAAGAAAAGGGAAAATCTGGATTATAGCCTTGTATTCTAGTGCGGAGGGTAAAAAGGGGAAAATAAGGGAAGAGAGGGAAAAGGGGAAACTGTAAGTAGAAACATTGCAACACGTACACCCCTTGTGGACTCACTGAAAGACAAGTCTTACCAGGGTGTTGAGAGAGTTTTGTCGGGTGGCTTGACGACTCCGCCTTGGTATGGCGTTATGCAGGAACTCGTTTCGGTTCTTCAGGCGTCGAACTTCGTTTCCGTATGAGATTTCTTGCGCGAATTCTTCATAGTTTTGTGCATAACTAGAGCACAGTGAAATCTCGTCTTCCTGTAGCGGGTTAGCGGATGGTGAAAAATTTAAATCAGTGTCATCTGTACCTGAAATACAATTAGTATAATAAATAAAAATAGTAACGGATTCTGGGATGTTGGATTTTACTTTGATAAAAGCCACTATCGAAGCTCGGATTCGTCTGCTGTTGAGTCCAACCTTCAGTTGAAAAATTTTTTAATGAAATTTCCTGAAGACGAACAATAGTATTCGATACCAGAATTTCTGTTCTCGGGATAAGTTTTATCATCTGTGCTGTTAGGTGTGGTCGTTGTGGGTGTGTCTGTGTCCAGGTCAGCGAAGGAATCGTTGATCATGCAAATAGCGTTTGTCAAGTTCCCTGTTGAACATATTTACTTACTCACAATCAGTGAATACGAATATGTAATTAACAAATTAATAATATTTTAAATTACGTTATTAAAGTACCTGATTTGTATTCGGGCTCCAACTTGCGAGCGATGGCTCGGGCGTACTCAGCATCCAATCGAGCGTGTTCAGCAGCCGTCTCTGCTTGTTCGGCTTTGGCTCTGGCAGTTGAAGTGCGGGATATGGCAATATCGGCTTTCTGCAGAGCCATTTTGGACGCCCTTTGGGCAGCACTTACGGCACTGTCGATTCTCTGGCGGAACTTGGCCGAGCGAGTCAGGAAGAGGTGTTTCTTGTTTTGAGACGTAATCAGCACGTTATTCTTGTACTTGCCTTCTTCCTTAGTGCCGTCCTACAAAACCGGGAGAAAAAATCAGAAAATTTCCGCTCTCTGAAGATTGTTGCTCTTAGATACCTTAACTGCATTAGCCTTTACTAATTACGTTACCTTGAATGTTGTGACGCCGTATCCGTATTTTTTGTTATTATACCACTCCCCTTCGTACTTGAGTCCGTCTGAGCGCTCTGTTATACCGAATCCGTTTCTTTTGTCGTTCTTCCATTCACCCATGTACGTTTCGGTGACACTTGCGTCCAACTGTTCGTCCTGATTGTTTAAAATTAGAAATCGTGAAAAAACGTCTTCATGAATGGCCTCATTTCTAACCGAATAGAATGAGCAAATGTTAAACAGCTAAGTATTTACTTCGGGAACAAATGATCCATTGGATCCTCTGTTCCTAGAACTGCAAGTGACGTCTGTTACGGATGACTCTGCAGACGACATCCAGGATGCAGTGCTTTCGCTCGATTTCAAGGTACCCAAACCGGTCGTATTTTTCTTTAGATCGCCCGCACTCCGTTGCTTCTTCATCTTCAGTCCTATACGGATCGTCTTCTTAAGTCGGAGAGACTTCTCCGAGAAAGACTTCCTTCGATCTAGTGGCTCTTCGCTGCGGATTTGAAGGACAAATCCACCGCGAGTGGGACAGGCAGATTCGTCGTAGAGTGACGCGCAAGAGAAGTCGGTTACCTCTTCAGAACGAAGTCCTGAAGCCACTCCGTAAGGTGCACTAACACGCACTCCGTAACCATGGCGAAGCCCACGAAACCACTGGCCCTGGTATTTGCCTGCAAAGAAGAATAATCGACTAAAATAAGGATTCTTATGAAGAAAATTGAAGTTCCTAAAAGAAGAACAACAATTTGTGCCAGTGTTTCCAATTTCAATTTTCCCCTTTTTTTCCCCTCCTCCCTTATTTGTTCCCTTTTTCGCGTCAATGCTAGAACACAGGCTGTACTTCTAGATTTTTCTCTTTCCCTCTTCTCTTGTTTTCTCTTTTCAGACCCCATTTTCCTTTTTTCGGGGAGTTTCCCTGTAAAGTGGAGACACTGATTTGTGCACAGATTTCTGTCGATCTTTATCCGTTCGCTTTTCTTGCACTGCAGTGTCATTCCAGAGAACACAACTCCCCTGATAACACAGCAATTTGTAAAGCTATAAACCCAACAATGACATGTTTCGAAAAACACGAACGAACCCAGACGTGACCATCTTTTTATATGCGATAGTGTCACTTGAGGAACTTTTGCTCTGTGCCAATCGTTGTCCTCCATTTCCCATATAGGACTTGACTTGCTTATCGATTTAAGCTTCTATTTTGTAAGCAAAGGAAGTGCATTCTTGGAACGGAGGAAAAAAACGGGTCTATTGAACGAGCATACTGTGTATATACGCGAATGCTTGCAAAGCTTTTCCCAAAACAGCATTAAACCCACCTATTTTTCTGTATTCTACGCATGGAACATCACAATAAATCAATAACTTTAAATCTTAGCTATCTCCTTAACGTATTAGTTTATTTCAACTGTAAAGGAAAAATTATTGCAGCAATAATATTCAGATTGTTATGTTTTATGGTCTCGGATTTCGGAGTAACATCCATTATTGCTACAGAACAGATAGCATTTATCTTCTCACAGCGGGTTCCATTGATTTATAGCCAGCTTTATTGTGTTGGTGCTTTGTACTGAAGGTTTTAAAAGCAGAAAACCTCGAAGAAAACTATTTTCCTTCCTCCAGCACGTTAAGGTGAGAAATAAATAGCTTGGTGGATGGTGGGTAATGTTCACATTCACAGGCGCTTCTAGTTTCATGTAGCGTAAACTAGTTTGAAGGAAAGAAATCTCGTTAGTGGTACCATCTTGCCGGGGACCTCAATTACGGCATGTCGAAGGTCGTGTTGTCAATATAAGAGTTGGCCACACCAATTCTCTCACTCAGAAAAGGAAAAAAATAAAATGCTTTCATGTCAGACGTTACGGGACACAGCATTGTAGCAGACGGTATTACACAATAACGGAATTAATTAAACTATTAAAGGTATTATAGTTAGCCAAGTAATAAAGAAAGGCTTATGTAAGCTCATAAGCAAGGTTGCAGTCAAGAAAGTGTTGAATATAGCTCATAAGTAGTGCATTATGATAACGAGATGCTTAAGCACGTCTTGTGCAGTGTATGCATATTATTTCAATGTTTGGCTGCGCCATTATCGATTATCATCGTTTAACCGATGTATACTAGTGACGAAAGCTGTGCTTTCCACGTGCAGGGACTTTTCTATCCCAGTGAACTATATTGAAATTTACAACACGCAAAGAGACTTGTGGCAAGTTGCCCGTGACATTCCCGTGCGACTGCAATAGCTGTATAAAGAAGTATCGGGAACCGATGGATGTACGTTTCCATAGTAACCTGAATCGCTAAATTTTAATAGTGACGTGTCTCTCTCTCTCTTTCGTGTGTTTTGGAACCCTTTCGATGACGTCCGTTGTGTTTTGTCATCCATCTACGTCGTTAAAGCCCGCGACGTAGTAAGAGTAATCGATACATTCTGGTAAAAATTTAAAGGGGGAAATGTCAAGTATGTTTACCTCCATCGGCGTATGTTTCGGTACCGTAGCCGTCCTGCAAGCCGTTTGACCATGTGCCTTCGAATTTGGCGACGGATGTGACTGATTGGCGAACACCGTAGCGCCCTTTGAGGCCGACTGTCCACTCACCGCTGTAAATCCATCTTCCGCGGGTCTCGATTCCCAGGCCATGCCTCTTGCCGTTCTGCCATTGACCTTCGTAAGTGCTGCCCCTGCAACGAAACAGAAAATTGCCTAATTGTTTAACGAAGCTTTACTTTCTTCACACGAAGGAGTCTTCTATGCTAAATAAATCACGTATGAAAAATCACGTAGCTTGTGTTCACATTCTAGAAATCAATAATAGCAACTCTATCGAATAAATAATAAGAGTAAAGAAGTCTTTTTTAATGAGCTGCTGCTGCTAAAGGATCGAGTTACCTACTGGAGCAATTACGAAGAAATTACTAAGAGCACATTCCGCTCTTTATATTTAGACGTGTAACATTTGCAAAATTTTTGAAAAAATATTTTAGACGTAGCCTTTCTGGGTAAAGCATTATATTAGGGTCTAAACGTCTCTTTAGTTGACGATTTCACTTTAGGAATGGGTCTCGGGAGACTTGCAAAAGGCGATTACAGAACGCTCTGGAATCGTCTGCAGCAAATATAGTTACACAGCCGCATACTTGAGTGCCTTCGGCGTAGTCTTAACTCTACAAGCCTCTTTTGGGAAGAGTCGTATGAATAAGCAGAATATGAAATGTTCAAGTTACAGTTGAAAATAACCATGAAAGTAAATGACAACACTAAAGTTTATACTTCACTACTTAATTTTCGAAAATTTTTAATTTTCTACACTGAACTAGAAAGAGTAAGAATGACATAAATACTTGCGCATTTGCGGTTGAAAGCACAAGGATAGTTAAATATAGAGTACGAGTTTACCCCCGCATGCTGCAAGTAAGCTAGAAACTTTGGGGATTCCCTTTTTGGGTGCACAACACAAGATTTTCCCCCAGCTTTCTGAAGCGTAACATATGCTTCACTCGAGCTTTCCATGTATATTTGTTTGGTAAATTGGGAAGACGTGGAAGTAAATGCTTACCCGGGCCATGTATAAACGCCGGTTACTTCAAAACCATAGTTCCAGGATCCCGCGTATTCTCCTTGGCCCTTAAGTCCCGTACAAACTCCGTAACCGTGGGCTTTTTCATCTTCCCAGCCGCCACAATACATTCCGCCATCGTCGAAATCAAAGCGGCCGCCCTGAATGACTTGAGTACTCGAACGCTGCATTGTTATGTCAATTCTGCAGAAAAACAGTGAGAAAAATCAAAGGATGTGTACAATAGTTATATACACAGTTACTGCAGCAGAAAAAAAAAACTATGTAATAAGTGCGAAGAAAGCATGTGTGTGCAGTAGCCTGTACCCAGAAAAGAGATCAATAAGAAATGTCAAGTTTTAATTACATCGACACAGGCCAGCGTTGCTTCCTTTTCTCTTCTAGTCCCAACAAAGTTCAGAGATTCAATAGAAACTTTGGTATCTATGAATGTCTGGAAAAGGGTTACGGCTAGAAACCACAGACATGAAGATCTTGTCTGAAAATGTAAAAGGTACCGCACACTCTCGACTGCCGTTAGCTACTGAGAATCAGATGTTGGTATCCCTTCTGTTAAGAGCTTCTGTGATTCAAGCTAACAACTCAATAGATGGCGTTATATGCTGGTGGCAGCTTCAAGTGTCCACGTTTTTCCATCAACCACAGTAGAAAATGAAACTTGATCAATCTACAGAACGGGAGTACAAATTATTAAGTGCGAAATCACTTTCCGCGATTGTTGAAATTGGTTAGATTTTTCATACGGATGTAATTTTACCTTGTAATTACGAGAGCTGAGGAAGTAATTCATAATTTTGGCACGTAGGTTTCGTATTCACGTCACAGTGCACCATGGTGAAAGACTTGGACATTTTTCTTGATTATTGTCAAGTGTTGGTTTCTGTTCTCACGGACTGAGACATGCAGCACGTCTGTGTAGAAAGATAGAACCAATTAGTATGCATCGTGCAGGGTACACTTCACTGCATGTTGTCGCTTTCATCTGCAAAAACTCATCACAAGAACGCTGTACTTACCTGATTTTGCAGATAAAAAATCCGCAGTGGTTTAACATGACGATGGCGTTTTCCCTCTCTCTTATGAATAACTACCGGCTAAATAAACAATTGAAAACCGGAATCGTGTTCAAGCATTGTTAATCGTGTGAGAATGTGCACATTTGATAAAACATTCATGCATTCTGTCATACTTATTGCATAAGACGTATAAGAATTCAGCTCGTTCATTCATTATTCTGCTCAGTGTGTCCTAGTTTTTGTCTACTTACTAGAAATTTCTAGATAATAGAAAAACGGGACCTTGAAATGAAGTGGACGAGTCCTTGGTGAAAGTGTGATGGAATCCTTCATCTCTCTTCGAGAACAAAACCAAAGGATCCGAGGCATTCCCCACCATTTCAAGTATTCAGGTTCATGAAGTGTTGTACCAGGTACCTGGTAAGCTAAAAATGTAGGGACAAGATTGGAATAAATTAATATGTAGCCTTTAGCAATAGAGTAAGTGTTCACAATACTGACATGCTATCACAGTTTTATAACTTACCTTATTTACACGCCATCTTGTTCCGAAGATAATTTCGAAAACTTAACTTTCCTTCTTGGGCGTAAAGCATCTCGAGCACAGCAACGTTTAACCAAGTGCTGGCTATTTCCTAAAAAACTGAAAATAACTGTACTAATCTTACTATTTCGTCGGGTTATCATCTTCTTAACAACAGCTGGACCACCGCTTACGTCCACTAATTCCTTTGAGATCTCCTCTGCGACCTCCGTCCCTAAATAAAGCGAGCTATTTTTAAGCATTCCTATTATTTAAAAGAAAATTTAAATGAAACAATTGTGCAAGCAATTACCTGCCTTTTTTAAATTTCTTTCTGATTGTTATTTTCCGTTGTTATTCATTAACTGACGCGAATCCCGGCAAGTATTTATCATCAGAATAATTGTGCGCGACTTTCGTATGTAAACAAACACAGAAGACTTCATAAGGGGTTCGAACATCATTTCAACAAAATAGTTTATTTTCTTACCGCTAGATGGCGTTTTACTAAAAAACTGCAACAACGAGTTAACAAACTTTCATGTTATGCTACGTTGGCCTGGAGCTGTACTTTCGCGAACCATAATTACGTGAAATAGCCCGCCAGGTCTAACATACGAACTTTTTCAAATGTTCAAGTGAATTGGCGTTGTGCCAGAAAATGTTGAATCCCGTGGGGCGGCACACACACACACACACACACACACACACTCACACACACAGGGGTTTAGGGGAAGCAGTTAGAAGGGACTGGCTTAGCGAATAGTCCGGACGCCGCCTGGCCTTTGTGCGTAACAACATCTCGCCAGTAGTCAAGATGGATTTCCTGCGACAGGGTCTCAAAAGTTTCGGCATCAAACTTGATCCCGAAGCCGCGAATCTCGTAGCCAGTTTCGCCAGTGGAGGGATCGGACTAGCCCTGGACGAAATTTCCCGGTCCTTCAACCCGAACCAAAGAAAAGTTGGGCCTCCGAGGGAGTGTCCCTATCTCGAGGTATTTAAACTTAAAAAAAAATCAAATTTATGCGATATTTTACAAATGGCGGAACTCACGGTAGAGACACAAACAAGGAAAGATATTTTTAGTGTGACACGAATATTTATGGGATGATTTGCAGATTCTTGGCACAGCAGCCTTTTATTATAGTTGCAGCAGAAACGGATGTTTTCAAAGAAAGTAAACACAAAACAAGTGAACGCTCGAAGAATGGAAAGTCTTTTTGGGTGGAAAAGTTTGGGAATTTCTTCAAGGAAAAATAGTTTATGAAAATCTCAAGGCTGTTATGGCCGTCCTGCAATTTTGAATGCAATTTAAAGTTTTCCCGCCTTTTTTTTTGAAATTCGAATGGCGTTCTTTTTCAGATCGAACGCCTTTAACGGTTCTCTTGCTCAAAGTTGAAGTATTTAAGAGTTAAGTTATGAGAATTTGTGAAATTTTGACATTTTCTGAGTCTGAAAGTTGAAGGACGCGCCTTTTAACAATATTCTTGTGTGGGAGTAAAACGAAAATAAAGAAACACTGACGAACTTATGAAAGGAAAAAAAAAGCGCATTAAAATTCTAGATTCTGTATTAGATATTAACTTAGTTGAATCTATATGATCTTTTAATGCAAGTTTTACCGGATATTGTGTAAAAGTAAATTAATTTTTTCGTGCTGTTAGGCGCCACTGTATTTGTCCTTGACGGTGTGTAGCCAAGCAGCACCGGAAACAGTTATCCATTTTCACCTGGAAATTTGTCTGGGACTTTAGGTTTAGTTGTTCACAGACTTCAGTACTAAGCAAACTACTTTACTGACTTTATATTTTATGTATAATATTAGTAAGTTGTTAATTAGCGCATGCGTTTTGCGGATGAAAACGGTCATCGATCGATTTGTACCCAGTTTTGTTGACGCCCATGCCGCATTGCTTTTGCTGCTTCATAAAAGGACTGCAAACACTTCCAAGCCTTGATAAATATTAATTATTATCTTCCCTCAGTGTACAATTAAGAAAAAATTCGATTGTGTTAAGTCATGCCGTACAATTATAGACACTGTATCGTCTACTTTGTAAGTCAACTTGAACAACTTATCTCAACTTAATTGATTTTTTTTTGTATTATTGATTGATATTTGCAGGTTGGCGAAAAAGGCTCGGGATTGAAGAAGCATCCAGTGCAGGATTTCTACAAGCTCAGGGACGAGTGCTTGGAAAATGGGGCTCTGTTCGAGGATCCTACCTTCCCTGCTGAGGACAGCTCCATCTTCTTCAGTCGCAAGAATACCAGGAATTTCCAGTGGCTCCGTCCTAACGTAATTATTATAATAAGTTATGGCTAAAAGTTAATTTTAATTCGTTTTTTGATTCAAAAATTTCAAGGAACTTTCATCTGATCCGCAACTGTTTGTCGGAGGGGCTACTCGTTTCGATGTGCAGCAGGGAGAACTTGGTATAAATAAACAAATAAATATATATATATTATATTATAAGTTAAGAAATAAAATAAATCATTTTATAATAGATATTTAGGACAAATTTATGAGCTGAATGTACTATTCGTATTATAAGAATTCTTGTTTACATCGTAGATTTATTATATACATTATATTACAGCACTTGTAGTAGATGTTACTTATTTATTATTTTGAAATATTTATATTTATTATTATTATTATTCAGTTTTTATCACTGATGCGTATTCAGTATAATGAATATAAAATCCATTATTTTTATTATATTTCCTGTTCATAAAATATATTTTTTTTCAACCATGAAATTTAAACAGGTGATTGCTGGTTACTGGCGGCTATGGCTAACTTAACACTGAATCCTCGAGTCTTCCACCAAGTCGTTCCAGAGGATCAGAGTTTTACCGATCAGTATGCAGGAATCTTCCACTTTCGGTACATTATTAAACGATCCAGAAAACCCGCCAAAAATAGAATTTTTTTTTTTAATCTACAAAATCTAGTTTCTGGCAGTACGGCAAGTGGATCGACGTTGTAGTCGACGATCGTCTTCCCACTTGTGATGGAAAACTTGTATTCCTACAATCGTGCGATTCCAACGAGTTCTGGAGCGCTCTGCTGGAGAAAGCCTATGCTAAACTTCACGGCAGTTACGAAGCCCTTAAAGGTGGTACAACCTGTGAAGCCATGGAGGATTTCACAGGAGGTGTGTCAGAAATGTACGAAATCGCACAAGCTCCATCGAATCTCTTCCGCATCATGCAGAAAGCCTATGAACGCAATTCACTTATGAGCTGCGCTATCGAGGTATACACACAACCAGTGCTTCCACTTTGGAGGGAAATTCCTTTAAAAAGGGAAAACTGGGTCTCCAAAAGGAAAAAACTAGAGGGGAAAACATAGAAGTATAGCTTGATATCCTAGATAGAGGGGAAAAGGAGACGATATTAAAAGGGAAGGGAAAAAAGGGAAAACGGAAAATTGAAAGTGGAAGCACTGCACACAACCTATAAAATTTATTTTAATATTATTTATAATAATATTGTATTTTAAATAGCCGGACCCGAATGTAGAGGAGGCTGTGACTCCAATGGGCTTAGTCAAGGGACATGCATACAGTATTACTTGCGTTAAACTGATGGATATTCAGACTCCCAGAGTTTCAGGGAAGATCCCCATGGTCAGGATCAGAAATCCTTGGGGCAATGAAGCTGAATGGAAAGGCGCCTGGAGTGACAAGTAATCATTAATAATGCTATAATTAATAATAATAATAATAATAATAATGAAATAATATAACAAAATGATATACAAAAGAAATAATGTAATTACACTCCTACCACTACTACTACTACTGTGACTTCTACCACAACTGTTACTACTGATACTACTACTACTACTACTACGGCTCTCACTACATATACTACTACTACTACTACTAGTACCACCACTTCTGCTGCTGCGACTACCACTACCACTTCTTGTACTATTACTGCGTCTATTAGCAATAGTAATAATAATAAGAATACAATTTGCGTAGGTCTCCCGAGTGGCAGTTTATCGAAGACGACGACAAGCAAGACGTGGGCTTGACCTTTGACCATGACGGTGAGTTCTGGATGTCGTTCCGCGATTTCTGCGCCCAGTTCACGCGACTGGAAATCGTCAATCTCAGTCCCGACTCTCTGGAAGAAGACGAGGAAAACCAGCAGTGCAAAAAGAAATGGGAAACGAGCGTTTTCGAAGGAGCTTGGGTGAAAAATGCAACTGCCGGAGGATGCAGGAATCATTTGCGTACTACATTTATACTAATTATTATTTCAAGAAATATAAACAAACTACCACGCTATAGTAGCTATACAGTAAGTAATTCAATAGATTTTTTATGTAGAAAAATCATTTATTGTATAAAAAGTTAAGACCACCCAGTAAAACATTAAGTAGTTCAGGTAAGTAGTTTTGCGCTGTTTACTAGTGTTGACCCTGCTGACTTGGGTGCTTACCACCGCTTACTCGAAGTGAGACGTTTGAATCTGCCTACCATGGCTAATCCAGTGTAAGTCTTTGGTAGTTGCTTACAACTACTTAATCGGAGTAAGACGTTTTACACTACTGGAATCGGCAAATTTAAGTCCCGTAAGACGTCTTACAGTTACGTCTTACAGCCTATTCTGACAATGTTAAAGTAGGTACTTGCAAGTGTTTACGTACGACTACTTACCAACTGATTAATTCTTTACTGGACATTCTACAACAGTAAGTTTTTTATTTTATTCATGTTAGTGTTAATATGGTATTACGGTATTATCATATTATTCATATTAATACGAATCCTTCGTGCGTAGATATATATATTTCTATTATGTTATTAATACATTTTGATTCTATTTATAGAGACTTTTGCCTTGAACCCTCAGTACCGCATCACCTTGGAAGATCCTGATGATGACGACGAGGACGATAAGTGCACCGTTATCATTGCTCTCATGCAGAAGAATCGACGAGCACAGAGGAAACTCGGACTGGATCAGCTAACCATCGGATTCACCGTTTATCACGTAATTTAATTCAATAACAAAAATATAACCGACAGAAAAGCCATACGGTTGAATACCGAACGACTAGGTAGCTGAACACTAGCTTTTGTCTGAATCACTAGCTGAATAGTAGCAGAACTGACTTCAGTTGCTAAAACTGAACCCCCTGAATAAGGGCTTGAATACTGCATGTCTTAGTTCTTTCAAAATTCAAGCGTACGAACTGTGTGAAAGTGGTCCAATTTCACACTATCATCTAGCTGAATCCATGATAGTCATGCACCATTCAGATGGTCATTCAGACGTATGGCTAGCGCATCATTTTTCTATCGGGTATTGAATGTTAATGATATCAAACTAATAATTCTGAGGGCTGGTACCTCAGCGGTGTTACGACCGCCGCTCCTCACCTCTGGGTCTGCGGGTTCGATCCCACTCCCTAGTGAGGCCTATTCCCGGGCCAGCCACTCCAGGCAGACGGATGAAAGAGTCCGCCGATTCCCTCCCTTACCTTGGTGGTAGTAGTAATAGTAGTAGTAAAAGTAGTGGTAGCCGTAGTAGTAGTAGTATCAGTAGTAACAGTTGTGGTAGAAGTAATAGTAGTAGTAGTAATGGGGCAATGGGCACACAGCCTGAATGCCCGACACGGAAAAAAAACTAATAATTCTGTTCTTATTATGATTTCATTCATCATACGTATACTTCAAGAAAATTTTTCGTTAACCTCTTATTCAGTCTCAAATAGTCAATAGATCTGTTAAACATTTTTTTAAAAGATAAGTTAAATAAATATCTACATATTTCTATTAATTTTTAATTTCTATTCATTTTTGTATTAATATTTTATTTTATTATATATATTTTTATAATATTATCTAATAATAATAATAATATTTATAATATTATATTTTATTATAATAATGTTAATATTTAATTTCTATGGATTTTTCTATTAATTTGAGCTTTTCAAATATTCTCTTTGCTATTTTATTAAACAACAATACAGCAAATCTAAATATATTCCTTAAAGTCTTCATATTTGTGGTCGTCAGTATTCTGTTTGCCATTATCAGATTCAAACTGGTTTGGCTTCCTCTTCTTTTTTGGTTTGTCGTCTCTCTTTTTCATTATTCTTCTTTAGTTTATTACTAATTAACATTATTATTATTATTATTATTATTATTATTATTAGTTTTACTAATTTTTCCTCCATCTTTTTTTGTTATTTTTCTGAATAGTTGAAGAATCCAGATGTGGCGCCAAAGCCCTTGGACACCAAGTTTTTCAAATACAACGCGTCTGTGGCTCGTTCTCCTTCGTTTATCAATCTGCGTGAAGTCAGCTGCCGGTTCAAACTGCCGCCAGGCACTTACGCCATCGTCCCTTCAACCTTCGAACCAAACGAGGAAGGAGAATTCATTCTGCGTGTCTTCTCCGAGAAGAGCAGTCACATGGAGTACAGTCATTAACCATTAACACTGTTATTTATAATCATTATATTATTATTATTATGTTTTTCCCTAGAGAGAACGATGAAGAAGTTGGAATTGGAGAAGCTGAAGATGAGGTTAGTAATTAGTCAAATACAAAGTTTGTAATATATTATTTTATATGTTTAATGTAGGTTATCTTATGTATTACTTTATCTACATTCTGTTCGTGCCAATTAGCTCACCCATAAAGAATTATTGACTATGTATAACACTGTTGCCAGTTTCAACTTCCCCTTTTTCCCCTCTTCCCTTATTTTTCCCCTTCTTCCCTCCGTACTGGAATGCAAGGCTGTGTACTACTAGATTCTCCCCACTTCCCTTATTTTTCCCTTCTTCCCTCCGTACTGGAATGCAAGGCTGTACTTCTAGATTCTCCCCACTTCCCTTATTTTTCCCCTTCTTCCCTCCGTACTGGAATGCAACGCTCTACTTCTAGATTCTCCCCTCTTCCCTTATTTTTCCCTTTTCAGATCCCATTTTCCCTTTTTTCGGGGAATTTCCCTCCAAAGTGTAAACACTGATATATAATTAAGAAATCAGTACAGAATTAATTACGAATTTTGATATTTTAGGTAAAAGTAGCAGATGATGAATTTGACGACACCAGTGACGCAGTGCAGCTATTCAAACGAGCAGCTGGAAGTGACATGGAACTCGACTGGCTGGAACTGCAGCGAGTTCTTAATGGAGCCCTGAAAAAAGGTGAAAATTTTAATTTAGGTTTAGTTAAGTTTAAATTTTGAAAAATTAAAAAAAAAACTAACTCGAATGTTTGTTTGTTTGTCTCTTGTTTGAATGACCTTCGTTTGTTCTAATTCAACGTCATGTGCTGTTTGGTAAAACAAAAAGACGAGGGTAAGAAAACCATCAGTAATTCACTTCTCGCTGAAAAAAATCCTTCACAAACGATAACCTTATCCAAAAAGCCGCACTAAAAAAAAAAAAAAATCACATATTTAAAATTTCGCAAGCCGCACGTCACTTCTAATCATTTCTAATGCCTTTGCCAGCTATTGCAAACTTGAAAAAAAAACTCTTAAAAATCCTCTTAATGTTAATTCATTTTATTATTTTTGAAAAATAGAATTTAGCTTTGAGGGATTTAGCAAAGACGTTTGCCGCAGCATGGTAGCAATGCTGGATCAGGACCATTCTGGAAAACTGGGAGTTGAGGAATTCAAAAAACTTTGGCGCGATATTCAAACTTGGAAGGTGAGAAAGTTATTAGTTTATCATTGCAATGGTTATATTAATATTATTATAATTTTTTTTTTTTTTACAGAATTCGTTCAAATTGTACGACCGAGATCAGAGTGGGACGTTGAGCACACTGGAACTGCGCTCTGCTTTGCATGCTGCCGGATATCGTCTCAATTATCGCGTTCTCAACGCTCTGGTCCTTCGCTATGGCAACCGGGAAGCCATCCTGGCCTTCGATGATTTCATCATGTGCGCCATTAAGCTGAAAATCATGATAGGTACGCAATATTTTCATTCACACAAATAATTAACTCAAACAGCTAGTACAATAAACCAACTTTTAGTTACTAGATTCTTGGACTAAATAGGCAAAAAGAGATAAGACTTCTATAATTCAAGTTAGCTGAACATAAAACTAAATTATTATACAAATATTCTGCAAATTTAATCGTGAATTATTAATTATCAAAATGTTAGTTATATCACATTATGTTGTTTATGTTCATATTTATATTGATATTTTACAGAGGCTTTCAAAGAAAGGGATCCGTACAACACCAAAAGGGCTTCCTTCACTCTGGACGAATGGATCGACAGGACTTTATATTCATAAAGAAAAACATGACTTTCTATGCATTTATTTTCTCCATAAAGAGCAAAAAAAATACGATAAGTGCACAACAGATTGTGGTATTTCTGTCCCTTATTTTGCTGTTTTATCTTCCAAAAGTGCTTTGGGATAGCTTTAATATCTTCCTTTTAATTCGATCTGGTCACTTTTAACGATAATCTTCAAAGGTAATCCTTCTTTAAACTGCATTTTAAATCCTTTATTAAATAATCATATATGTCTTAATGCACAAGTTATAGCATCACCAATACAAAGAAAAAATCAACTTCAAAAACGGGGAAAATATTAACGTTTGGCGTTTCCGACGATTTCCAGCAACTGTCTGCACTCTTCGATCGAATTCTTATCGACAAACGATTCAATCTGCTGCAGGAAAGCTTCCACATCCAACGCCAACTGCATGCGGATCTTGTCGTCATCGGAAATGCCACCGGAAGTAGCTTCCGGTCCTCCTCTTGCTTTCCTCAAGCGCTTGAGACTCTCTTCTGTTTTCTGGACGGATGTCAATACATCGGACACAGCGTGCAAGTATCTGGAAAACATCCAAATTTCTTAATAAATAATAAATTACTTATTGTAAATTCACTGTTTTCACTTTGCTGGGAAATTCCCTGAAAAAGGGGAAAATGGGGCCTGGAAAGGGGAAGAGAAGAGGGAAAGGGGAATATCTAAACGTACGGTCTGTATTCTAGTACGGAGGGGTAAAGGGAAAATTAAGGGAAGAGGGGAAAAAAGGGGGAAATCAAAGTAAAAACTGTGTAAATCGTCTATACTGTTTGCTCATGGCTGTAACAATGGCTCGCATCCACTGCTGCAGAACAAGTTCCTCGACGATTGGCTGGTGATTGGTGCGGAAGTGATCAAGCGGAGCCAGCAACTGGTTGACGTATTGACAACTTTTGGTAGGGGCTTCCCTATTGGTTCTACGGAACAGACGGGGAATGTCCGTAACGTTACGCAAGTGAACGCAACACTGCGATTTCAGATCAGCAGTGATCAGTTCGGAAATCTTAGGCAATAAGGGACGTAGCTTGTCGATACTCTTAGAGTATATCTCTGTAATGAAAAACGATTAACTAATTATTAATTCATATTAATTTCAAATATATATATATTTTATTTATTTTAAGTAACAGATAAATAACCCTATCAAACAGCTGAGATTTTGAATAAATTTATACCAGTACTTCCACTTTCAGTTTTCCCTTTTCCCTCCATTTTTTCCCTTTTCCCTCCATTTTTTCCCCTTTTCCCCTCCATACTGGAATGTATAGCTGCATTTGTAATTCCCTTCTTCCCTTATTTTCCCTCTTTTGCCCCTCCGCGCTAGAATATAAAGTTGATTTCTAAATTTCCCTCGTCCCTTATTTACTTCCCCTCTTTTTCCCCTCCGAGCTAGAATACGAAGCTGCATTTGCAAATTCCCCACTTCCCCTATTTCTCCCTCTTTTTCCCTCTGCGCTACAACATATAGCTGCATTTCTAAATTTCCCTTTTTAGACCTTATTTTTCCCTTTTTCATCTCTTCTTTAAAGGAATTTTCCTCAAAAGTGGACGCAATATTTAATACCGTAATACTGGTTCGTGTTTTCCAGTCCCATTTGTTCCAGGCCTTCCTTTATAACTGACCACAAGTTGGGAAGCTTGTCCAGAAGCTGGCATACGTCAGTATACAGAAAAACGTAATTGGTCAAGGCAGTGGGGTTATCAGTGTTTGGTAGGCGGGGCATTGAAGCGGCATGAGAAAGGGAACCGCCCACTGAAGGCTGATTTTCCATGTCGACTAACTGCGTTGTGCTCACTGAAGGATGCAGGGATGGAGCGTGGGAATCTTTCATTTCCTATTTGAAAACAGTAAAAAATAGTAAAAATATAAAATATCATTAAAACTTAAAATTTTACACATATATAAAATACTTAAAAATTGTAAATATCTACAGACATATTGCTCTAATTATTTGATTAATAATACTGATATTTCGAGCTATATTATTTGTTACATAAAATTATTTTGTTGAGTATATTTCATTTTCATTATTCAATAAAATTAAATTAATTAGCAACTATTATTTTTTATTATTATAGAAACATAAATTATTATTATCTAAAATTTAATTAAGTTAATATTATGAATTATTAAAATTATACAAGAAACAATTCATTATTTTGCCTCTTGCAATTTGCTGCTGATCCCTGAGCAGAAACGGGCAATCAGTTGTAACGAGAGCTTCCAGAACCTGATAAAACATAAATTTATATTATAAAATGTTACAAAAATAATCAAACATTATAAACCTATGGCCCAGTGCGGGTAAATAGATATCCGGATCGTACGAATCGTTCAAAGATTTCCATAAAGCTTGACTGATTTCAAGCTTGAACTGTGCTTCGTCGTTTCTCGTTTGATCGAAAAGTTTCCCGAGGGCCGATTCCAGGTTTCCCGCAATGTCCTGGAACCTGATCTGAAAATACACGGGTAAGTTCCAGCGATTCATCAGGTTCTGATAACTGGGTTGATTTCGTATGGCTTGAGCTGTAGGAACTGATCCCGAAAGGATTTCTAAGTACTCGATGAACTCCATAGTCGCTAAGTATCGCTAAGAAAAACATAGATTTTAATATTTTGCGTTTAAATTTTCTACGAATTTGTGTAGTGGGTACTTTCTGGAGAAGGTCAGGATTTCCTGGAGCGAATATGGCTGTCATTTGTAAAATATTTTCAGAAAAAGACGGCCATATGGAGTTAGCTACGAAGTTGAAGCCCTGGATACCGTCAGCACTATTTTAAAAAAATTGAAATTATTGTAAAATACGAATTATTATAACAAATACAAATAAATTGACCAGCAATTTAAACCTCAAAACAATAAATATAAACTAATGGAATTTTATAATACGTTGTATATAATAAATTTAATATAATCATAATAAGCATATAATAATAAATTTGATAAATTATTAGTCATTTAACTGAGACTGCATAAATGAAAATAATATTTTATAAATGTAAAAAACTATGGAAAACAATAATTTTGATAAATACAAGTAAACTAAATTTAGTTGAATATTAAAATTTATAAACATTAATTCTCTAAAGATTTATAATAACTATGCCGATCAATAAATGTATAAATTCCAAATATGTCAATTGATTAAGTAAAATTCTACATGGTTGAATAATACTATTGATTACCCCGTAGTTGCGTCGATAATTTCTTTCAGGTTATGGCGTATGAATTTCTTCACGTTGCCCAAGATTCCGGACAAGTCCCTAGGTTCCATTTTCAGCAGGTTCTCGCTTAACATAGACTCCATGTTAGGTCTTACGATTCGGGTAAGAATCAGGTTTTCAGCTGTGGAGCATTTGTCCAAAAGGGCGTAAGTTCTTAAAGTATTTTTCAACGTTAATTCGTCCTTAAGGTCCATGGAGCGTAAGAGCGAGTCCTCCAAACGCATCATCAGTTGACGTTCAGCTTCTTCGATCCTCTACAAAATATAAACCGTTATTGTGATCTTGGATCATTTGATTACCATTTCACAAATTATTAAAACTTAAAACAAATTTCAACCTTTTGCAGCTGCTGGACTAAAGGCGAGTCCCCGGCCTTGGTAATGTAATGCTGCAGATGATTGTATTCGTTTGCAGCTCGTTCCATGACGTTTCCTCTGAGCGCATCTTCTCCAGTAGTTTCTGAGCTTGAAGCAAGACCCTGCAATAGCTTTTCAATATGTTCGAGGCTGTTTGGCATTTTCATGAGACTTTCCAGGACGTTTTTCTTTTCCCGAACCTCCCGCCTCTGCCCGAGAGCCACGCTAAGTTGATTGTAGGAATCGTCAAGAGTATTTTTGACATTCTATACACAAATTTGTTAGTTTAAGATAATGTATAAAACAATATGTGTAAATGTTACCATAACTTCATCCCTTATCGTCAGTAGAGGGTCTTGCAAATTTTCGATTTTCTTATCCAGCCCGACCAGGTTGCTTGAGAGGTTGACAAAGTCGGCGTAGTCGCGGTTGATCAACTCGATCATGGCCGAACGCAGGACTTTCAGATAAACGCCAAGGTCATCTCGTAAAACTTCCAGCGGAACGGCCGAGCTTCTTAGCTGCTGCAGGAGTGTGTCAACTGAAAAACTATCCTAAAAATTCCATAACAACTTAATAATATTCATTTATTTTTCATATTTGAACATATAATTTACGTGGGTGAAGTTTTCTTTGGTGAAGCACAAGCCTTGCGGCACTTTCGGTACAATGTTTTGGTTCTCACTTCTATCCATTTTCTTTTTCTTATGCTAATATTGTTAACAAGCTAATTCTCTGTTGATTTTTGTGTATAGGATTTAATTATTGAAACGAGAATTGCAATTATTTTCAAATGAAAATCAAATGTCAACGTGGAAGTTGGATGTAAATAAACGTCAGCTGTCATCTGCGAATGCAGCGTTGCCAAATTTGTAAAGAAATTCAGAAAAATAATAATATTAATAATGATTTATCGTTTAAAGGTTTATATATCTTTTTCGTTATATAACTAACTAAATTATTAGTTTTTAGTTTAATTCTATTCTGAAATAATTAATTTGATTTCAAGTTTCAAACCATCAGCAAATGCAGCGTTGCCAATTTTACAAAATAAAATTCAGAATAATAATAATATTAATAATAATTCATGGTTTAAAGGTTTATATATCCTTTTAGTTATCTAATTACATAAAAATTTTATTTTTATAACTAAATTCTGTTCTTAAATAACTAATTTGATTTTAAGTTTAAAATTATCTGCAAATGCGTTGTTGCCAAATTTAAAAAATAAAACAGACAAATAATGATATTAAGAATAATTAATCGCTTAAAGGTTTTTATATATTTTTAGTTATCTTATTACATAAATATTTTATTTTTGTAATTCAATTCTGTTCTTAAATATTCCATTTGTTTTCAAGTTTCAAAGCATTTATTAAATCGCACATGGAGGTCTTTACTTATTCAACTTGATCCTGAAACTTTTTATTTTGAATATAAAAACACAGAATTTATTTCTTGTAATGATGGAAGCCAAGATGTTGGGGATTTTCCCAACTAATAAAAACAAGTTCTTCTGCCATATTAGAAATCGCGCCCTTGAGGAGTCCACTGTGTACCGGCATCTTCAACCTAATGCTTTAGGTTTTTCCAATACTGATGTATGGGTTTACAACTTTAATTATTATAATTAACACAATTATCAAATCCTTACGTATATGGCGGTGCATATTTAGTAAATATAATTAATTTATCATTATTTACAACTATTACTTCTTGTAATAAAGTTTAAGTTTCCAGAGAAAGCTTCTGGATGATCTTCAACTTCAAGGACCTTCTTTCGCAGCTCTAGCCAGCACTGAAGACCAGTTTATCTTGAGGAAAAAACAAAAGATATTGTGTAATATTCCCAGCAGACAATTAAGGATAGTTTCAGGACCCTGAAAATAGCCTGAAAGGGACATTTCCAGGATGCCAATCAGGACTCTTGAGTACAGTGAAATTGACCCACTTCCAGGGTGTTCAGGACCCTGACATTGGAATGCCTGAATAATACATGTTCAGGATACTTAACAGAGTCCTGAAAAAACGCTTTTCAGGATACTTAATTGGTGCCCTCAATAATCAAGATTCACAATTTTCCACACAATTTTTTTTACTCATCCACCATCGGACGTGGTTCAGGATATTCAGGATAGGTTACGGATATCGTTCAGGATGTAGCCGACATCCTTAATTTTCCTCTGGGTTATTAAGTGGCTATGTTCAGATAAATAAAGTTTCAAGGTGAGACGCTCTGACTGAAGAAGATGGCTGAAAATTACATATTAAAAATATGGCCGACAAAGAAACACCCACTACTATATAAAAATACATTAATATTTTTTTTGCAAAACTTAAAATTCATGTATTTGAACATTTACTTGCAACTTTTATGTGCTAAAACCTTAATTAACACTTCTTATGAATATTATAAACCTATGCTGATCATAATTAACTAATTATATTTTTTATATAACAATTACATTTTATTATATTATATTTATTATAATATACGTTTAATTTATTCACACTAACTCGATTTCAAATTATAGATAAATTAATATGTAAATAAATTATTCCTCCTCTTTAACCAAGGGGTCTGAAACCCGGTGAAAAAGTGTACGAAGATTATCTGATAACAGATGATAACATGGAGATAACATAGAGACAGCAGGCTGATAAGTGTGATAACATGACCTAGGTGTTCGACGTTTACTTGATAACATGATAACACGGAGATAGCATGGGGATAACAGGTTGATAACTGTGATAACATGACCTAGGTGTTCGACGATTATTTGATAACATGATAACACGGAGATAGCATGGTGATAACAGGTTGATAACAGTGATAACATGACCTAGGTGTTCGACGATTATTGGACGTGTCGGACCCCTTGTCTTTAACCTATCCATGGAATACTCAAAATTATTCCTGAATTATTTATTTACAAGTTTAGACTGATTAGTTCATTTTGTTCCAGTGCTTGCGGTCTGTGTGCTTGTACTACGGACAAAAGAAAATCTTCGCAGGATCGTGATTATTATTTAATATCGTGCTGATTCATTTCAAGTCCTTGAAAAGTCTTTTGCCCTTCGGTTGTTTTTCACTGTTGCCATGAAAAGACTTTTTCATCACACACATTATCACATTCAGTAACACGTGTAAAAACAATAATCGACGAATCTTCATTTGATTCCATTAACCTGGTCCTTTGTATTAATAACAATTAAGTTAATTGATTATTAATGATAATAACAATTAAATTAATACGCACATTATCACATTCAATAACACGTGTAAAAACAATAATCGACGAATCTTCATTTGATTCCATTAACCTGGTGTTTTATAATAAAAAGATAATTTAGTAATAATAACTGTATAATAATTCAAAATGGTAATTTTATTTTTATATAAAATGGTAATTTTAAGAACTATAGTAATGAGATAAGCAAGCTTTCAGACACTTCTTATTTGAATATTATATGTTGTCTACCTGTTATCACTGGTTATCATATTATCTACCTGTAACTTAACATGGAGAATTTCGGACCTCCTTTGTTCGAAACTTACCTGGAAGTGTTGAGGTACCACAGCGGGTACCAGTCTGGAGGTTGCGTGGAAAACTTTCTGGAAGGAACCAGATTGAAATAAATTGCTTTTGTTCAGCTGGGTTATCCCCAGTCGATGTTTTCAAGTGGCTCCACTTTGGTATAAAAACCTGCAGCAGCTTCGACCAGCAGCAAGCAGTCGACCGCAAGCTTCTCTGCTAACAACGAACACTCTCCGCAATCTTCCAGGTAAAAAACTTATGTAAATTACTAATCTATAATAGTGAAAACTAAACTTGAAGATAACTTATAGATACCTTATTCTATATCACTAACACAAAATTTTACTCAAATTAAGTTTTCAGATTATAATTTCAGAATGAAACTCCTCATCTTGTCCGCTGTTGTCGCTTTTGTGCTGGCTGATGAATTTGCCACCAAGCCTTCTACCCGTACTCTTCAAGCTGACGTCCTTAGAGGTAAAACTCCATCACCTTTAAAAAACACCTAAAATTACTATAATTATTTAAATATAATTAATAGATTTCCCGGACCTGTGCTTTGCTTCTACGGGTTGCAACTTCTACAAGGTTGGCGAGGAATGGGACCTGAAACCTTTCTGCGGCAAAGCCAAGTGCCAGAAGGGACCTGACGGAAAACTCCTTGAACTGGTCAGCGACTGCGGACCTCCACCAGTCAACAACCCCAAGTGCAAAATCTCGGCCAAGACTAACGTCAACGCCACCTACCCCGCTTGCTGCCCCGTCTTCGACTGCGAACCAGGAGTCCGCCTTACCTTCCAGGCCCCTAAACCTTAAATTTTTTGGATATTCACCCTGTATACAACTTTGGAAATCGTTCGCATAATACTGTTGGAGAACTACTTTCAAATACTCCTGGGCTTTGTTTAATTTTTTTTGGTTTGTTTGATTCGAAAATAAAACATAAAAAACGGATGATGGAAGTGAAACAATCCTTTATTCATTAAAATATGTTGACAGTTATCAGATAATGCAAGAATATTTAACTAACTGAATACCAGTAATGTGCTGGAAAACTAACATACTTTTAACTTATTCTCCAGATTTAGAAAAGGGAGTTCTATACTTGTTATCTTGTTTTGTGCATCGTTATCATTAAATAAACAGAACAAAGTTTGCATAAAACATAAGATTAAGATGAATCGCATCCGCGCAGTCACGATCTTCCAGCTCAAATCTTCAAACGTTAATTTGTTTTAGTTCTGAGAATAAAGATGAAGCATTGTACTTTACTTTTACTGGCATTAATTTCGTTTAACATTAGTTCAGAAGCTGGCAGAATATTAGTTCTACAACCTTTCGGTTCTAAAAGCCACAAAAATGTTTTTGTGCCTCTCATAAGAGAACTCGCAGAACGAGGACATCGTTTAACTTATGTCGGCAGTTATCCCACAACAGAATTTGCAAACAACCCTAATATCGACGAAATCATAATTCATAATCTCGCACTGGATCCTTCGAAATACGGCAACGTCTTCGACACTTACAGAGATAAATCTGTGAAACTAGAAATGGCGAAAACTATTTTCGATTTCCCGCCATTCATTGCTAACGAAACTTACAGTCATCCCGGTGTTAGGCGATTACTGAATGAAAAGTTTGACTTGACTTTTGTCAGTAGTTCTTTCAGTGTTGTTTCGTACCCTTTGATTTGGCACTTGAAAACACCATTCATTATTGTGAGTCCTAACGTACTTTTCCCTGGTCTAGCAACTGTCATGGGAGATACAGAACACACAGAATACGTTCCGTCTCTGTTTTCCTCTTTTTCTGATCGCATGACTTTAACTGAGCGAATTATCAATCTGGGAATAGTTTCCGTGTTTGATTATATTTTCAATATTTACCCGAGAAGTGTTGTACTCGAGACAGTCAAAGATTTGATTCCTAATACTCCACCACTGGAACAGATCGAAGCAAACGTAAGCCTAGTTTTTACCAACAGTCATCCAGTTTTCAATTATCCACGAGTCCTGCCACCCGATGTAATCGAAGTTGGTGCTATGCATTGTCGCCCTGCTAAACCACTACCTCAGGTATTCAGATAACTAACATAATTATAGTTTAAATTAATGTTAAGTTAATCAGGATCTTGAGCAATGGATTTCAGCAGAGCCATCAGGATTCGTTGTATTTGCTGTGGGATCTGCTATTCCGATGACAGACATGCCCCCAGAACTTATCAACATATTCATCAATGTATTCAGTAAATTGCCTCAGAGAGTAATCTGGCAATGGAAAGGAAACAAACCTGAAGTTCCCGATAATATCCTTCTGCTAGACTGGCTTCCTCAGCAGGATCTTCTAGGTGCTACTTAGTTATAGTTGATAGCACGGACATTAGTTTGATACATGTGTCAAATTTGGTAACCGAACATTACTGTTTCGTAAGGTCACGACAACTGCAAGGCTTTTATAACTCACGGAGGCCTGATGAGCATCCAGGAAGCCGTTTACCATGGAGTCCCCCTTTTAGGCCTACCTTTTGGTACCGACCAACACTTGAACATGAGACGGGCGCAGCACGAGGGATACGCCATTACACTGGAATGGCTGTCGCTGGACGAAGGATCACTAACAACAGCACTGAAACAGCTCACTGGAAATCTGACGTATAGACTTTAATATTATCAATTTAATAATACATTTATTAAGTGAAATAAAGGTGTAATAATAATTATCTAAAATAGTTATAATATTTCTACTGAAAATTTCAATGTAACCTATTGTTTTATTAGGTATTCGCAAAATGCCCGGAGGTTGCAGGGGCTGCTCAGGGACCAGCTGGAAACGCCGCTAGAGAGAGCCGTGTACTGGACCGAGCACGTGCTGCGACACCAGGGGACGCAGCACTTGAGACTCGCATCTCGAGACCTTCATATTCTGCAACGACTGGGACTTGATGTCTTTTTTATGCTTCTTGCAATCGATTTGTTCATTATTGTTGCGCTCTTTTATTGTGTTAAACGGTTTTGCTGCAACAAACGTAAACCAGTCATTAACGAAACACAGAAGCAGAAAAACGATTAATTAACCAGTGCAGTTAGAGTTGTACCTTTATTTCATAAAATATTTGATCAACTCGAATACAGTACGTAGACTTGTTAAAATTTAGACGTCTCTAGTTGCCAGTGGAGAATAGCTATTCCCAAAGTTATTCCAGTATAGTATACAAATGTGAACGTAAGTGTTAGAACCTAAAAGTTGTAGCAGTACTATTCTAGCAGCCTCTGAAGTAAAGTAAAATTAATCAACGTCAATGAAATTAAATGCTGTACTTCATTTTAACTCCTGGAATTTAAACAAATCAACGTTTAAAGACTTTTGCTGGAAGAACGTGACTGCGCTGATGCGACTTAGACTTAGATTTTATGCACACCTTGTTCTGTTAATTTAATGATTACCATGAACTAATAAAGAGATGTATAGTAGATTTGCTATGATAATCTAGACCATTAAGTAATCATGAGTGAATTGAGCGGTATAATAGTTTTCTGAACTATTATTTGAAATATATCATTTGAAATAGTTTTATTCCGCTCATACCATATTCAAGGAAAAATAAAATAGATAAATAAGCGTTAAAGTTTAGATTAATTTTGCTGGAATGGTAAATCCGTTATTGTAATTAGTTGCAAATATCTTCAAACTGATCTATAATTGTTAGTGTAATTAGTTCTATAATTGTCTGCTAGATGGGGAAACGGGCATTTTGCATTGATTTTTTTTTAAATTTTCGTTTCTTATAAAATGAACCATGAAAATTACGGTAAAAATATTTTTAAAAATTTTTGAAGAGTGAAAACATTTTATTTTGGATGTCGAATGATTTGTGATTGGTGGCCTATGAACACGACAAACCTATGTCCACAAATAGTCTTTGAAGGTGGCGTTTTAAACCATGTTAGCAGTAATACGAATATCAAAAGTCCTGGGAAAACATTTCCTAGTGCTGCTGGAGATTTTATGGCAAAAAAATCAATTAAAGCCGCAAAAAAAAAAGGATTACCGTTGGTGTTCCTTCCACAGCATCACGATATTATAAATAGAGAAGAGACACACGAACTGGGTACCCCTGGACTCGCTCACTAGGCGGCGTTGCGAGCAGGGTGGAAGAACCTTTTCCATTGTCACTTCTGCAGCAACCACTTCAAAATTATATTTTCTTTAAAGTAAAATTAATTACGCCCATCTATGAAGTAAATAGTAGTTAAATGTGATAGTGCAGTTACAATATGACATTTTTGCGACCTAAAATATCTCATTTTTCTGGCAGTAGCGCTAAAATATAAGTAATAAATTTTACTGGCTTATTGCGTACAAGTGAAGAAATGTGAATGTAATCTTTCTAATTTTTTTTTTCAGAAATATTCCTGGATTAAACAGAAGAAGAATTTCAGATGACAACTGAATCACGGGTAGGAACCTCACCGGGCTCAGTGTTTCTGTTCAAAACGCATAAAATTTGAAACAAATTTGTCGCAGAAAAACTACACCAAAAATATCTTAAAATTTTATTCTAGTAAAATGGTAAATATAGACTTAAGTTTTGTTTATTTTGGCTTCAAATTCGAATTTTGGGGGAAGCGAAACAAAAATTAGCGATACTAGGTAGCGTTTGCTTTGTTTGTGAAATGGCGGACCGGTTAGAGAATGAACTCTTGTTTTCGATTAATTAAAAATACTTGTGCAGCATTTTAGGGCAACAATTCTAGCTTGTTATGTAGCTAGGACATTTCTCTATAAGTTGCATAGCATGACATCGGCAAAAGATGATTGGTTACCGATTTCTTGAAGGGAGACCGTATGCACTAGTGTGTAAGCAAGAAAGACCTGGCATTCATTTTGTCATATCACTGTAGTCAGCTCGTCGAGAATATGACAAATTCATCGAAAGTCAAACCATGAGGCACTCCATAAAGCAGCAGTCTGCTGTAGCACAGGATTACAGTGATAAAAAGCGAAAACTGTCCTTAATGAGGCTAATTTTAACGTTAATTGTCCAGGTAACTGGACCCATTTAACCCAGTATTCGACTGACCTTTTGATCTGAACTGGATATGGTATGAGATAAGAATGGTCAATATGTTATTCATAATAGTATAGAATGGGTTATGGTTTAGTTGCAAGCTGTCTAACTTCTGACTCGTTAACTTCAGCATTGTTACTAAATAGTAAATAATCAATACTGACACAGAAGGCTCTAATATAACAACATCTGAGAGACTTGAAAAAGAAACTGGCCCGTGAAACCATAATGAGAAATAGCCATTTTACTTTGAAAATGTTAACGAGAACTTCAGTTCTGGGACATTGAAAAAACATGATTTACAAAACGATTTCAAGTTTTCGCGCGCGTGTAAATCAAAATCAAATCATAAATCATCATTTCAGAAAAGGATTTAAGTCAAAATCATAGATAACCACGTGATGCTTTAAATCGCGATTTAAATCAAAAACGATTTAAATCATAAAGTGATTTCTGCAACATTGCTGTAAACCTACTAAGCTGAAAGCTAACTCCTCTACAACGGACAAACGATTCGAATAATTTGACTTCAAAATTTCATTTGAAATACTTCTGAACAATTATAAATAATAGATCAATTCTACGTTAAAAATTTAAACACTTGTTGAATTTGATTTAGTAACAATGTCTGTTAGAGGTGTCAAAGTTTCGCATACGCCCTATACGTGCGGTACAAGGTACAGTACCACAACTATATCATACGCCCCTCTTCCCGCGTAATGTGCACATGAGTATCTATATACGTGCATGTCAAGAATGGAAAATTTGAATTTGATATTGTGTTAATAATTTCCCTACTATAGAAGATCAAACAAAATCAAGATTGTTGCGTCGCGGGCGGCGCATGGCGAGCGTGCGGATCGGGTGCGCTAAAGCATGGTGTTTCTGCTAGCTTAACCAAAACTTAGTGAAGGTAAAATGAGAGCTGAGATATCGATGAATTGTATTGTGTTGTTGAAGGGCCGAAGACCAACAAGTCACTCACTAACTAAAACCCACCACCTAGTAGATATAATAAGCAAAGAAAATGACTCGTAAGCCAATGGCCTGCTACACGGGGTGGCCTTGGCTGTTTCTCCCGATCTGTGCAAGTCGATTTGACCTTCTCAGAACCGGAGTTTCAACACATGGTTCTCACTTGCTGGTGAACTTGGCAGAAAAACAAAAAATTTTGTTTTTCTGCTGGCCTGCTGGCCGGTTTGGCGCGCGCAGCAGATGGAATTCTTCAAAAAGCAGCAAAGTATTACTGTGGCAAGAAAAACATCTGAATTAAAATCTGCCATGATAGTGAAACAATGGACGGAAATAAGAAAGCTTTACTAATCAAAGCTCAAAAATTCATCAAAAATATTTTCGAATAAATTGTACTCAGATCCATGGAAGTTGTTACTGTCCAAACTGACGTTTTAATACTATGGGCTTCGAGTAAACCATCTTCAAACTAGGTATAAAATGCGTTTTACACCGCCAATCAATTCGTTTGCCATGAAATTGTTTGCGCCCGTTTGGCATATCTGCTGGTCTGTTTGCCAAGCAGACCAGCTGTTTTGCTTGTCGTTTACTGCTTTCGTCCAGCAAGTGAGAACCATGCTTAAGTGCAAGGTGTGCGTTTGTTGGAGGTACTTAAGGGCGAGGGAAAAAAATGGACGAGTGTGGCATATTATTTTCAAATTTTATTTTCTCCAGGAATGGCACAAACAACGTGAGAGACGTTAAAACGGAACTCGCTGGTGCTATTCTATTTGCTCACAGTAAGGAAGTAAATTTATTACAAAGTAGAAGAACCATAAACGTATATTTGGTTTCTTATACAAACTGTTGATAATATTTATATTTAATGTATCTTTAGGTATACATGTAACAAACGTCCGTGTAATGAATACAGTATCTTGTAGAGAAAAGTAGCTAACGAAAACTATAGTACAGCTAAAAACAGATTAAAGTTATGTCATTGTAGCGACATCAATAACAGTAAAATAGCTTAATAGAGAAAAAAATTTAACAAAAAATAGGGAGAACTGCAAAAGCCTTCCAGCACTTAAAACAGAATCTTCCATTCAATTCCATTAATTTTTTTTGCATCAATCGTGCCCATAGGGGTACTAGAACAAGGCTTCAAAAATTGAGCAAATGAGATGGTGAAATTATATTGAGATTTTTAGTTGATATCAGCTTTATAAGTTGAGACTAATCAACTATGTTCCCATGAGCAGCCATATGGGCTGTCCAGCAGCGTTTCCACTTTCAGTTTCCCCTTTTTCCCCTCCGTACTGGAATAATGCTGTACTTCAGATTTTCCCGTCTCCCTTTCTTAACTTATTTTCCCTTTTCAGATCGCATTTTCCCCTTTTTCAGGGAATTTCCCTGCAAAGTGGAAACACTGCTGTCCAGTTACCCCCCAGCGCAGCTGCACTTCAGCGACACGGTGTGACGGCATGCGCAGGGTCTCAAGGCAATTCTAAAGGCCTTATGGGACGTTCGTGGTCTTTTTAATTACATTAGTCGCACAGTATTGTTGGAAACCTGTTTTGAATACTCCTGCTTTGTTTGAAAATTTTTACTTTGTTTGATTCGAAAATAGAAAACAGACGACGAAAGCGGATACTTTATATTAATCAATCAAATATAATGATCATTATCAGATAACACAAGAGTATTTGGGCTAATAAAATATCTATAATATACTAGAAAATTAACATATATTTTAATTAATCTCCCAGATTTAGGAAATTGGGTTTATTGTAAGTATTATCTTGATTTACTTTATCGTAGTCATTGAATAAACAGAACACAGTTTGGATAAAGTATACAAGTTAGGGATAAGTCACACCGACTCAGTCACTTTTATCTTCTACTGAAACCCTTAGAACATTAATTTTTTCACATTTGTAAAGTTAAAGATGAAGTTTTATCATTTACTTTTATTGATGTTACTTACGTTTAACGTAGGTTCTGAAGCTGGCAGAATATTAGTGCTACAGCCTTTCGATTCTAAAAGCCATAAAAACGTGTTCGTGCCTCTTATAAAAGAACTTGCAGAACGAGGACATCGTTTAACTTATGTCGGCAGTTACCCTACATTAGAATTTGCAGACAACACTAATATCGAGGAAATTATTATTCATAATCTCGCACTGGATCCTTCGAAATACGGCAACGTCTTCGATGCTTACAAAGAGGAATCCGATAAACTGGAAATGACGAACTCTATTTTCGATTTCCCGCTATTTATTGCTAACGAAACCTACAGTCATCCCGGTGTTAGGCGATTACTGAACGAAAAGTTTGATTTGACTCTAGTCAGCAGTTCTTTCAGTGTTGTTTCGTACCCTTTGATTTGGCACTTGAAAACACCATTCATTATTGTGAGTCCTAACGTACTTTTCCCTGGTCTAGCGACTGTCATGGGAGATACAGAACACACAGAATACGTTCCTTTTCTGTTTTCCTCTTTTTCTGATCGCATGACTTTAACTGAGCGAATTATCAATCTGGGAATAGTGTCCGTGTTTGATTATATTTTCAATATTTACCCGAGAAGTGTTGTACTCGAGACAGTCAAACATTTGACTCCTAATACTCCTCCACTGGAACAGATCGAAGCAAACGTAAGCCTAGTTTTTAGCAACAGTCATCCAGTTTTCAATTATCCACGAGTCCTGCCACCTGATGTAATTGAAGTTGGTGCTATGCATTGTCGCCCTGCTAAACCACTGCCTCAGGTATTGCGAAAATTTGAAATTAACTTGGTTATTTTTAATTAAATTTAAACTTTCAGGATCTTGAAGAATGGATTTCAGCAGAGCCATCAGGATTCGTTGTATTTGCTGTGGGAGCTGCTATTCCCATGTCGGACATGCCTCCAGAACTTGTCAACACATTCATCAATGTATTCAGTAAATTGCCTCAGAGAGTAATCTGGCAATGGAAAGGACACAAACCTGAAGTTCCCGATAATATCCTTCTGCTAGACTGGCTTCCTCAGCAGGATCTTCTAGGTGCTACTTAGTTATAGTTGATAGCACGGACATTAGTTTGATACATGTTTCAAATTTGGTAACCGAACATTACTGTTTCATAAGGTCACGACAACTGCAAGGCTTTTATAACTCACGGAGGCCTGATGAGCATCCAGGAAGCTGTT
Organism: Eulimnadia texana; assembly: GCA_002872375.1. Taxonomy (NCBI): domain Eukaryota; kingdom Metazoa; phylum Arthropoda; class Branchiopoda; order Diplostraca; family Limnadiidae; genus Eulimnadia; species Eulimnadia texana. The sequence goes on along the minus strand of NKDA01000002.1, from coordinate 9,675,728 downwards.
TACCATGGAGTCCCCCTGTTAGGCCTACCTTTTGGTACCGACCAACACTTGAACATGAGACGGGCTCAGCACGAGGGATACGCCATTACACTGGAATGGCTGTCGCTGGATGAAGAATCACTCACGACAGCACTGGAACAGCTCACTGAAAATCTGACGTATATGTTCTAAATTATCAATTCAATTAAAATATTTATTAAGTAAAATAAATTGTAATTAGAATAATCTAAAATAGATATAATATATGACATAAAGTATGAAAGTATTGGATTCCTGATAGAAAAATGATACGCTAGTCAAACGCCTGAATGACCCTTTGAATGGTGCATGATTACCATGGATTCAATTAGACGATGGTGTGAAATTGGCCCACTTTCACATGGTTCGTACGCTTGAACTGTTGAAGAACTAAGTCAAGCAGTATTCAACCCCTTATTCAGAGGGTTCAGTTTTAGCAGCAAAAATAAGTTGAGCTACCATTCAGCTAGTGATTCAGAGGGGAGCTAGTGTTCAGCTACCTAGTCATTCGGTACTCAACCGTATTAATTTTCTATCGGGATGTTTTACTAGGTATTCGCGGAATGCCCAGAGGTTGCAGGGGCTGCTCAGGGACCAGCTGGAAACGCCGCTAGAGAGAGCCGTGTACTGGACCGAGCACGTGCTGCGACACCAGGGGACGCAGCACTTGAGACTCGCATCTCGGGACCTTCATATTCTGCAACGACTGGGACTTGATGTTTTTCTTGTGCTTCTTGCAATCGAGTTGTTGATTATTTCTGCGTTTTGCTTTTGTGTTAAGCGCTTTTGCTGCAACAAGCGTGAACAAGTCACTAATGAACTACAGAAGAAGAACAACGATTAGTTAACCAGTGAAGTTAGAGTTGTGCCTTTAATTGATGAATACTTGAATCATTCTAATACAAGTTGTAAATTAACTACAAGTCTTCGTAAAATATTCTTGTCGGGTGAATGATTCTTATACCAAAACGTTCACACACACTGCAGACTATAAAACTTTGGTAATAAGTATATATCTTATTTCTTCACTATATGATTTATCCTCGATTGGCGACAATTATACTGGAATAAGCTCTGCAAAGTCTCTGGATATAGTAAACTATACATCCTTTTGACAAAGTTTTGAGACCTTACTTTCAAAATTGTGTTCCAACTGAATTTAATGTTCTGACTGATTTATCTAGTTGTCTCGAAATAATTGATGTAATTAACTGATTTAAGTTAAGCAATGCAAAAATCTAACGTATTGCAAATTAATAGACAAATATATATAGAAATATTAGGCACAAGACAGCATTCTAGATATGTTATACTATCTCAACCGACGCTTTACTTATTTGACAGTAGTTGTGCAATTCGCTGGATGAAACATGGCACTTTTAAACAAAGAAGCACTGTAAACGAAACTATCAACCGGTGTTCTTCCCGATTGCTTCGTTGATGAAATTACTACGTTTTGTTGCAACAAAACCGTTTAACAACAATAGCAAAACGCAGAAACAACAAACAAATCGGTTGCAAGAAGCACAAGAAAAATATCAAGTCCGCAGTCGCTGCGGTATACGAAGGTCTCGAGACTGCGAGTCTCAAGTGCTGCGTCCCCTGATGTCGCAGCACGTGCTCGGTCCAAAACACGGAACAACGGAGGGTACTCAGTATGTTCTGTATCTCCCATCCGTGTTTCCACTTTTGCAGGGAAATTCCCTGAAAAAGCGAGGGAAATAGGGTCTGAAAAGGGAAGAAGAAGAGAAGACAGTAAAAAGGAAATCTAGACCCTGTATATTCTTGCACGGAGGTGGAAAAAGGGGAAAGATAAAGGGAAGAGGGGGAAAAGTGGAAAATTAAAAAGTGGAAACACTGTCTCTCATGACAGTTACGAGACCAGGGAAAAGTATATTAGGACTTACAACAATAAATGGTGTTTTCAAGTGCCAAATCAAAGGGTACGAAGCAACACTGAAAGAACTACTGACGAAAGTCAAGTCAAACGTTTCGTTCAGTAATCGTCTAACACCGGGATGACTGTAGATTTCGTTAGCAAAGAATGACGAGAAACCGAGCATATTTACGACCAGTGTTTCCACTTTTGCAGGGAAGTTCCCTGAAAAAGGGGGGAAATGGAGTCTGAAAAGGGAAGACGAAGAGAAGAGAGTAAAGAGGAAATCTAGACCCTGTACATTCTTGCACGGAGGAGGGAAAAGGGGAAAGATAAGGGAAGAGGGGGAAAATGGAAGATAGAAAAGTGGCAACACTGTTTATGACTATATCTAATTTGAGGGATCTTTTTTGTAGGTATCAGAGACGTTGCCAAATTTTGACGTATCAAACCGCCGCCCTGGCGGCAGTAACATAAAGAGGGTTAAGCCTAAACTGCTGGACTGTAATATTTATTTATGAAAAATTACAACCAAATATTAAAATTAAAAAAATTAATAATTTTGTGATTAATAATAAATTTAATGCAGGAATATGTTTTTTGCTTAGTTAAAATGTGTTAATATAATTTTCATAAGCATTTAATAAATATTCTAGTAGATCAGCTGATCCGTTACCATGGTAACATGTTACCGCTTTCTCTTCTACTGTCGTCTGCTCTGGGCTTTACCGCTGAGTCAAGGATTCCCCATACCCTTCCATTGCCTTGGCGTCTCTACCTTTGTTACTCTATGAATTCAGCCTAGTGTTCGGTACCAGGACGTATTAATCTCACGTTTAACTGTTGTGTCACATGACATGTAAACAAAAGTGGTCATAACCTCATAACATAAACATCGAACATATCGACTCAGCAGCACCCTAGCGGATGAAAATTCTTTCACCCAGTATTGAACTTAAGCTTAAAGTTTTGCCGCTAGATGGCGTTGTCATCAAATATTACTTTTACTTCCACAACAAATTAATTCTTTGAACGAATGAATTAATCTGAAATTACATTATCAGAAAGATGGAGTAATATTTTTTTTATTTTGGTTACATTTATTTAATTTAGATTTTTAATAATTTATTCTTCTGCTCTTGTTCATTTACATAGCCAGTGCGCATGGCTCTTTTTATTTCTGTTTTTATATACCCATAAAAATGTACTAGTCCGTGTTTTTTTTTCCGGTGAAAAAAGTGAACTGTTCTTTTGAGTTGGCCAGTAGAATACATATGCAGATTAAATTCCTCAGATAAGTTTGTTTTCAAAAGTTGTTTGCCTTTTGTGTTCATGCGAGAATATAACACATCGGCATTTTGCAGGGAAATTCCCTTAAAAAAAGAAAATGGAGGTTCCAAAAGGGAAAATAAGGGAAGAGGGAAAAAGGAAAATTATGAAGCGTAGCCTTATGACTTAACCGGGAGGGAAAAAACGGAAAAAGGGAAAATGGAGGGAAAAGGGAAATTTAGAGGTTTGATATTTGAACATGAAGGGGAAAAAAGGGGAAACTGATATTTTCGAATGAGTAGAACTGGCAACGCCGCGCATTCCAATCCCCATTGAACATGGCGAGTGTTCTCTGCTAGAGTGCGAATTACTGCTTCTTCTGGATAATTTGAAGTTTCGCATTACTTAATCCATTTAAAAAGTGGATTCCTTCAAATTAAGTAATTTCAATCTCTTATGATGCTGAACCGTATCATAAACATTGTAAATTCCTGATTTTTTCTCATTAAGTCTTCTTAAAAGAATGGTGAGAGTAGGATTTGTTTGTTGTGTGTAACTCGAGCCCTTTATGAAATTTTCAAATCAAATAGTCGGGAAAGAAACAAACGAACTGAGAAAAACGGAGGGAAACATTGGTTAGATAGCGAATCATCAGTGGAGATTTTAATTGAGCAAATCTTTTTTTAATGAAGCCTCTTACGAAAAAGTTTGCTTTTCAATGAATGCCGCCACTCGATGTGTCCATGGAATCGAGCAAAACGCCAGCCTGGAACGAGATCTACGGTCGCAGAGGAACTGCCACTCCCTCCGAATATCCAAAGTATTATTAATTTTATGAATTCAGCCCAAGTAAAAATTTACTATAGTACACTATAATAAAACTATGTACTATGTTCCAAAATACTAGAATGCCACACTATAGTTTACAGCTGTAGTGAATTTTACTTGGAAAAACGCTTTATTCGTTAACATTTTTTTTTTTGGGTTGAAG